>CM018579.1:9475000-9872500 GCA_009078335.1 Salix brachista | reverse complement strand
GGTCAGCTTATGCGTACCATAACTAATCTCCGAATCCATTGAATATCCTGCAAGCCCAGTGGTCAAGTAGAGTACTACGGGAGTGACAAACATACACAGAAAAGCTCGAACCTGAATATAAAGAAAGGGAACAAGTCCCTGCCCCGCTAGGCCAAGACCTCATATAAGATCTACACTGCTTTAAAAGCACCGGTGGAAGTCATAATTGAACTATAATTTTGCTTCTCATTCAAAAACGATTCCTGATTTTTATTTCTCCTCTCTTTTGTCATTGAGCGTCTGTTTAACTTTAAACAAACAAGTCCATACAAGACAAATCACACTGAAAAATACCAAGGCTCCTCTAGGGTCAGTTGCACTTCAGGGGACGTAAGCATAGCCATCACCTAAAACAGTCTTGGCCACTTCCAATGGCAAGATCGGAAGCCACATATTAATATCCATCTTGATGCTTCCCTTTTTACATCAGTAATTTGTTCTATACTTAATAAGATATCGGGCCCCCGTGCTATCTGCTGGTGGCAAGTTCCAGAGTTTTCCGGCCAAGATGGAAATATCCATTCCCGTTTACAGATCGTATCTCGGTTGATATCCTTGTGATGCGAACATTCGATCTGGCTAGATAACGCATTAAAAACAGTTCCTTTCACCCACCCAACTTCTAGCCATCACTTTCACCTACCCAACTTCAGAACCACGTTCCTCAAAATGTATAAACTACAGTTCATTGAATAAAACAATTTCATCTAACCAAAACACTTCATTTTGAAACCAATTATGGAGGATTCGTAGGATATATGTACTGAAACTGGTTCCTTTCATAAAAGTACTGCAAGCATTCCCCCAGCAGACAAATTTTTGAAATACAATTCTGAAAGGAAATATGTAAAACAACTTAAATTATCAAAGAGAAAAAGGATGATTTCCCAAATAAATAATGAATCCTACTGTTAATTTGATGAAGTGAGATTTCTTGGGAGATAATCCTTGAATGGACTAAACCACCTAAGCAAGGGCAAAGGTTGAAGACTTAATCTGGGCAGTGCTCTGCTGGAAAATTCTCTCTTGTCTCTATATCACTTCATTCTGATCATCCATCTTTCAAAATGCTACATATTAGAGAAGCACGTGTACTCTTTTGAATTTCCATAATAGATCCAAAACCTTCAGATCTTGGAGAGAGAGAGTCTAAGATATAATAAATGTTGAGAAGTATCTCCCATGGACCTTCATGGATAGCACTTCCCAATTCAATCAGCTGGAACTTCTATGCTTTCTAATTTGGTTCTCCCAGATCATTACTCTCAATTCAGCAACATGATCTGATCTTCCAGCAACTGCATGGATATCAGACAAAAGAACAATATTGCCAGAATTATCAGGCTCGATCTTGAATAACGCAGCTCCTGAAATTTCAGCCAATTGAATCTTGTGATGAACCCAACATGGCTGCTATGCTAATAACAAGATTATATGCTTATTCAAGACACCTAGCATGACTAAGAAGGTCATAAACAACACCGGCATAGTGCTTTGCCACTGATTGAATTCCATGATCATCGGTCATTTGCTTGAAAAACCTCCTCCCTCGTTCACAATGCCCCCAGTGTAACAAGCAGTCAAAACCACCAGAAAGCAACTATATCAAGTTTTATTTTTTCACTTTGGATCAACAAATAAAGAAATGCTATCTTGACTAGGTCCATGTTTTGCATAGACATTAATATTGTTCAGGGCAAATCTTTCATATAGACCATTCCTAAAAGCCTTCAAAGCTCTTTCTTTTCTTGCACTATTTGCGTACACATCTATCATACTGATAACCACATTCTATCAGGTTGACATCTTTCAACAAACCCATTAGCAATACGGTCCACAGAGATGAGTTTGATTCAGGAATTTCATCTAACAGTCCATGAGCATAAGCTGTGGCACTAAAATACCAAAGGATAGAGAGCAGTGAGGTCGGAGGTGGTGGTGATAGAGCCTAAAATTACAAGAGTGAATCATCTCATGGCGTCAATCTACTAAAATGGGGGTGCGATGTCGATTTCAAGCGTGTATCCCGAATCGAAAAGGGTGGATGGACTATGGGAACATAGTAAAAAGGAGGATCTATCCTAAAATTGACGTAGCTCAAGGCATCTCCCTTTGACCATTTCATTTTTTAATCCAACAGGATGCAGCAGAGTGGTGCGGGCTCAGAGCTAGATATTTTATAAATAATTATAAGATTTTTTTTTTAATGTTTCAGTTGATCCAGCGGCCGCTTGATAGTGCAACTATGACAAAAGCATTCCATTTCCCATAACCAAGTAGAGAATAACTTGTAAATGAGAGCTGAATTCAATCAAAGAACGCTGAAAAATAAGCATTTGTCAAATTATATTGAATAATCAAGAGCTGCAGTGCCTGGCAAAGAGACAGTAATTGGCTGCCATGTCGTAGCAACTTTTGTACTGGAGTCAAGGATCTCACTAGTAATCTCAAATTACCAATAAAATCAATATTTAAGGCTCACTGTAAGTGTAATGTACAGAAGGTCTGGCAAATCATGGTGAGTTACAAATGCATTGAGCTCGTATTCCCATCTTGTTATCCGGGAAACATGGAGACATGGTAAAATAAATATGTAGGATTAATGATTGTTTTTCTTGCTTATATTTCTATCCCGAGCCACATACCCGTTTTGTCAACAATTGCCGAATTGCCCAAAAGAGTCATCAGAAAACACTGGTAGTCTGGAGCCAAAAATATCAGTTAGTTCAGGGTTTGCACAGGGCCAAAGTCAGGTACCATTTCAAAAATTTCTTCCATTTCAATCACAATTCCTGATCTTTTCCCCGGTGAAGCCAGCAGGATGTGAGCGGCTGATGCCTTGTGAATCCTTGGTTGCCCAAACAGTATGCGTCAGCACTTTGCATCAAGCAGATATTCCTATTATTCACTTGATTCCTGTACATTCCTGTCATGATCATTGTTCCTGTTGTTCGACAGAGATTTATCAGCACTTTGTTGGGAAACAACCAGCAGAGAATGGCTATCAGCCACATTCTCTCTTTGGTGCGTGGAGTGATCCTCCTGAACTGTACTGGTTGCATCTAGGTATGATATTCCATATTTTTGTCCATGAGTTAATCCAGGGCAAAGTCCCTGCAAAGAAAAACCGTCCATATTCTATGTCAAGATTATTAAGGCTGTTTCAAACAGCAGATAACATGAAGGTAGAGACTCCTCATTTCCATTCATTTTTTCTATAAATTCACTGGTGGATATTCACTGAAATTCAAAATGATACGTCAGGGGATAACAACACTCGATTTGCATCAAATTTCTTAACAGCATTCCTCCTCTTCTCATAAAACATAAAATCAATCAATACATCTTAAACAAGGTATCATATAGGATTTAGTGCTTAATAGTAATAAAATGAAGATGCAAGTGGGGGATTTGGAAAAAAAGAAGGCAAACTAACCTTCATCAATCCTGCTGTAGTAGTAGACTTGAGAAAAGAGGAGTCTGATGGATAGCTGGAATGAACCCAGCTCCCCGAAAGCGCACTGGCATTATTTTCTTGGGGATGGATTGAGATGTCTGATTTACGAGATTCCTGTTCAATGCTACCACCTTTACAGTAAGCACCTAAATATGAACAATGTTCACGTATGAGAGATATTTGTGGGGTGGCAGGCAATAAGTGGCCCTCTGTGCTGAAGATGTACCTGTAAATGAATAAATATTTCCAACAAATGAGTGGAAATAAGAGATGGTGGAGAATTAACCTTACAAGCACAATTAAAAGCATTAGCCTTACTTGTATGGCCCATTTTCTACAAGGTTATCTGGACCCGAAGCCAAATCAAATAGAAGCCAAAGGTACTTGACCTAACAGCAGTTTTAGCAAGCAATTAATCACATGCAATGGCATAATCAAAGGCACATATGGGTTAAAGCTCATGAAGCACATCAAATGGAAAGGCAAAGTCACTAACCTAACCTTCTGCATGACAGGACACACTCATTTACTGACAGAATATGAGCATCAATCCCTCTAATATCAAATATTAAAAAAAAAAAACAGATAAACCTTCGGCCTTATTTCCAGGACGACACCTTATCCTCCTTGTTGTAACAGCAGTTTTTATCTCTTCTAATAAATCTATTCTTCTTTTTTTCCAGAAAAACAGCAGCAAAGAAAATTGTGCCTAATTTATCCCAGAGGGAACAAGCTATCATCAAAATATAAATCTCATATAAAGGATGCAGTCAAACCCAAGGTTATTACAAGAATGAGAGTGGTTCAGTTCGACCAAGGAAAAAAAGTTTAGCTGCCGGGTTTGAATATAACATATCCCATTTAACCAGTCTGCATTTCAACCACAATCCTAGTGTCTGATTGAAATTCTTTAGCATGAACTTAACATGTAATGGCACATTTTTCTCAAGCAAAAAATAAAAAATATTAGAGAACTCCTAACCATGATGAACATACAGTCTTGATATTAACCAAATCAACAAAGATGAAATATTTCATCCCATTTGATGGTATGGTTCCTCTATAACACCAAGCAAAAAGGAAAATAGAATATCTAACTAGACATACCCAAAAGTAATACTTACAGTTTCGGCCAGGAAAAAGCTCTCCATATGGTCCTCTTTATTGTGAAATTCTACATCTACTATATGACAATAACCACAAGGGCATCGAGCCCCATATTGCAAGCTCACAACCATATCCCTTCCAACATCAAGATATCTGCAGAGGATAATTAGTGACATGGCTTCAATTGCAATTTCATGATAGTAAGATAGGTCACATTAGGTGGAGCATGGGGGTTGAAACAAATAAGCTACGAACCAAGAGAAAAGGCTATGCAATCTGGCAAAAAGACCAGAATCTGTTTTATAGCAGCTTACAATCCAGAATATTTCTCAACTTTCTTTCCAGGTAATATTTTGCATCCAGGAAATTACAGCCTACCTCAAGTTATCTGTTTGTAATTAATTCTGGTTAACCTTTTAATATTTTTTTATGCTAAATGTTAAGGTTAAGTAGAAGGAGCTAACAGCTGGTAAATCAGCAATGCATATGAATGTATTATTCTCCTATTTTTCTAACTGGGGTCTATTGCCTATGATAAACATATATAGAAATTTCACGGTACTGGCATGTCAGTATGTGATCCTTTCCAGATCCACTGGTTTCTTCTTGGTAGACATAGAGAAGCAATGATATTTGTCAGTATATAAAATTTAGAAATCCCCAGTAAAAACAAAAGGCATTAGGCAAGTATAAAGTTGACACAGATTTTATCTAACCTCGGATCTCGGGTAGCTTTGTAAAGCCAATATGTGCTCTCTATCAACTCTGGGCGCAGTGGATAACTCTTCTGCCCTTGCTATAAAATAGATGTACAGAAAAAAGATAAAAATATATAACACACAAGACGTCTATTAGCATGCAAAAAAATAAAATAACAAAAGCACGAGTTATGGTGATGTCAGGTCAACATAACAGACATTTTCTGCACAGGTATTTGTAAACCCATAAGATGGGCCTAACATTTGGAATACTTATGAATAAGAACTTTCTCGGGCTTCCAATAACAATGATCTGGATACCTGAACAGTCAGAGTAGCAAGATTAAAGCCTTCTGGAGTAAAACCATATCTTTTCCAGACACTGAAGAATGCAGCATGAGTTCGAATTGCAGGATCAATATCTCCTGCTAAAACCTTTACTCATACCCAATCAACCAAATATAGATTCAACAAAAGTCAGTCATAATATCTACAGTCCAAAATCAAGAATAAAGAAAACAAAAATACCTGTAGGCCTGGCCAGAAGGCCTGCAAACTGTTAAACAATGGCCAGACAATAGCAGCAGAATCCATGTTTACCTCAACATACCTATAAAGACATCTAAAATTAAGATTCAATGGGTAAATAATTGCCCCATAAAAGAGGAATAGCAAATGAAACCAAATATAAAAGATATATTTATATAGAAGCACATACTAGCCACAAGATTTTACCAAGGATCATTGTAAAGATAGTGCATAGCAGCTGCATAGGCTTCTTGGAAAATAAACAAATACTCCTCATCACCAAATAACAAATAAGCCTGAAAAGATGGGGGGGAAAAATTGGCCCAAAGATTCTTGTGAAATGAACAAATACTCTTTGTATCAAGAGAATCTGATTTGTCTGCTATAGCAAAGAAATCTCTACCATTATCTGTGAACAGGAAATGATTAAAACATTTTGATAGTGCTGGTTCTGCATAGATAATCATTTCTGAAGAGCTCTTTCTAAAATCCTTAAAAAATGGAGCCCGCCAGTTTGGAATTAAGGCTTGGTTGAGTGAGTATTTTTACCTCCCTCTTTCATGATATAAAGAGCACAAGTCAAAAAAATCTGGAGAGAAAAAATTGGTGACTCTGATAATCCAATATTTTTTGATGGAATCTCAGTATGATCACTTACCTTTAAGAGATATTCATAGAAAGAATCAATACTTGTTCCTATTCCAGCATCCTGCAGAACAGCAAAGGAACTTGAGTATAGTCCCTTGGGAAAAAAAATGAATTGAGTTGCGCAAACATTGAGAAAACTCAACCATGAGGAAATATGTGACAAGAAGATTGATTGAGTTTTTCAAGTGAATGTCATCCCTAATTTTTAGGTCACAAAGAGTGCACAAACATAGAGAAATTGCTCTCAACCATCATTTCTGAGCAAGTTATGACAGTTGTCAAGTATCATCATGCATGTACAATTTCAAGCCAAATATCAAGCAATATGACTTCGATTGACCCAAATTTTTATTTTCAATCCAAATCATGTCATCAGCTAAATACTGAGATTTCAACCAAGTTCCCATATTAGATATTGATATGCTGCATTTTTCTTTGGGAAGAAGAGGGGTGTGGGTGGATGCAATAAATTAAATAAATACAGAAGTTGAGATAAAAAATGCTAAGATGTGCCCATCCCCGTATTTTTAAAATACATGATAACATCAATTGACAAGGTCATTATAACTTGTTTCAGAAGCTTCTGTTCTTTTTATAACAACTTTCTTTAGGGATGGACTAGTCAGACAAACCATATAGCAATCTGTAATTTGCTCCCACGATTTAATTATTCCTCATTATTCAACTTAAAAGAAAATGTCTATAGGCGATTGCCATGTGCTGTCCAATACAGGTAATTTAAAAAACACGAGATCCTCTACACACTCTGAAATGCTCCAAAACAAAAATGTTACCTTTTGTGTCCATTCACCTGTAAATACATTGATGTGAGCACCAACCAAATTCAGCTTTGAACGGCGAGCCCATAATCCACGCACAGCATTCTTTGTTACTTGCTCAAAAACTGTATTTCCATGAAGACGAGATAAGAACAATAATCAAAGTCAATAAGTGGATCACAACCAACCTTGCAATTCCCCACAGAAACTGAGAAGGAAAGGGATAATAAAAGAAACCAGTCAATACAGGAAGAGAAGCTACAAAGTGATATGGAGATACAAAAGGCAGTTTTAGTATAACATTCTGATAAAGTCTGACTTGACAATAGAAAATTAGTCTTTTATCAAATAAAAGTCAGAATCCAGGAAAGGCACCATAAGATCCACTTGATGGATGAGCACGCAATAACCATAGTTGCTAGATGAAGTAACTCCACACTATGGAACAATTTATCAGAAGGTGAAAATTGCTTCTGTTTTTATTTCTTGAGTATAGGTGGAAGGGGTTATTACCCTATTATGTTTGAAGCAACAATGAATTTATAGAAAGTTTATACAGTATCTATTAGAAGTTGTTTGATAATTAACTAAATATAAAGTAACTGAACACAGTTTCAAGTCACGTTGAGATGTGTGCAAAAGCTAGGCAGTCAACGGACTGCCTCTTCTGCTCAAGTCTCTTATGCAGCAATATTCATCCCAATGCAAGTGAAAAAAAGATTACCATGGAGGAGGGTTCATTTTTTTGTTTTTTCAATTTGAACAATCAGGAAAAAGCAAGAAATAGGCCTCAGCATCTTGTTTTGAATTTCTCAAATCACTATATCCTAGCGTATTCATGTGCATAAACAAAACATTCATATGCTGTTGTAGCTTTCTACAGTATGACTAGAGAAAGTCTTGTTCATAATACTGTTGAAGTGGTCACATAAATGCCTCAATATTTCCATAATATAGCCAAATTAAATTTCTTCAGCCAAGCTGCCAAAAAGAGCAGACAAAAGTGCTGCCCATGCCAATCTTCATTGAAAAATCCCATTCAGAACTTGAAAATCTCGCCATTGACCATGGAAAGCAAATGTAGAGATCACAAATCTGGCACCACTGGTTTGCATGGCTCAGGAGTTTCTTTTCAACATATGATATACAAACTATATATTCCATCTTAGAAATGACACATCTGACAAGCTAAGAAGTTTGAGATTTGCAAAATATGAAAGCTGGCAGTAAGCCAAACACTGCTGAGCCATGATATAATAATGCAAGCACAACCTAATTTGTGTGAAGATGCAATTTACAACATTTTTATACATAGATTATGTATTAAAGGCTGAAAACACAGAATTATCTCAGCTTGATTGTGACATCTCATTTCTCTAGGAGAAAATCAGAAACCTCAGATGCTAGATGGAAAACAACAATTCAATGGCCGGCCTGGAAAATGTATCATGCTATGAATACTTACTTGGATCGTTGGTCAAGCGACTAAGCATCCCAAATTCCAAAGTCAAGGTTCCACCACCAGCAGTTGACGTTATCTAAATACATCAAAGATTGCATTTCACAAGCTACCCATTCATTTTAGGATATTGAATTCATGGAGTCAATTCTACAATGAATTACATGTAGCAGCAAATAACATAATTATAACTGTTTGAAAAAGAGGGATGCTATAAGGGGTGAGGAAAGCACTAGCAAGTATCTCAAGAAATTCACATAAAAGGAGAAAAGGAGGGTGGCTTTACCCTGCTTTCCTGTTCATCAACCCCGTACAAAAGATTGACAGACCCAAATGGAATTCCTGAAATGCATCATAGCTTAAGATCAAAATAATATAATATTCCAGCATTTATGAACTTGCAAGTCCAATATTAGAAACACGCAATTGCTTTCAGCTATTTCAAATTTAGAGATTGATGGTAAGACATACTCTATCCAACAAAAATACACCTCCCCTAAAGCTAAGCTTGAAGACAATAACTAAGAGGTCCTATTAATAAAAAAAAATCAGAAATACGATACGCTGAAGACAAATCGATGATATATATTCATTATGAATTGCCAGAAACATAAACTCATGAGTCATGACCACTCATAGAACTACAGGTATAGTGCTAATTATGTGTCCATGCCACAGATTTCACCAACCGCTCTAGGATGGAATGCCAAAAAACACAAGAAATGCAGCAAATGTCAGTATCTAGCAGTCATACCTGTGGGAGTGTCAAATGCAGGTAGCATTCTCCGAGCCAGATCCTCAGCTAAGTCAAACAATTGATTGTCATAGGATGGAATTCTCATACCCTGCAACCAGAAGATGGATGTGGCATTCTCCCCAGATAGAATATTGAAGGGGTATCTAAGCATTTACTCATTATTGAGGTGCAATCAAGCACATCGAGTTTCAGATATAAGATAAATTAGCACCCAAGAACATACCATCTTTAAGCTATAACCTACATGCAGCATGCATACACATGTGTGTGATGCGCATTGCTTTCTTAATGCTTTATTTTGATATTTACTCAAAGTAATTACTAAATCTTTACCATTTATGCCTTATCCTTAACTAGAAAAATATTGCAAAGAAAAGATTGAAAAGGGTGATCATTGTATTTACCGTAGCATAATCACTTGCAATAAGATGAGCAGAGAGTAAACCTCCAAGGACTCGGATGGTAGTCTCAAAGACGGATACTGTTTTATTCTGGAAACACGATAACAGAATAAAAAAAAAAATTAGATAACAAGTGTTCTAATAACTATAGACATAGGTTTTATTACTTCAAAAGGATAGTCATTTGATTGCTTGACCAAAATGATAGGAGGGGTAACATGGCTTGTAATATCAATGATGTAAATTTCAAAGTAAAAATGCATTGATGCCTCTTAAAAAGTTATTCCTATCAAAATTATCAAATATTGTGAGCTCAAATCATCTAAGTAAATGTTTACTCACTATATCAAACCGAAGATTTTTACCAATCCAATCAACAGAGGAAGTGAACCGTTCTCGATCACCAAGTAGAGCCAGCATATCCAAGGAATCAATCTGCGACAGCAGCAATATGATCACCAAGCTTTCATATAATAGCTTAGTGCCAAAGAACCAGAAACAAGGATATAACCAACCAGAGTCAAAGCATAACCACCAAGACTGTCTTCTCCGCCACATGATAGAGGCTTTAATTCATCAAGCGGAAAAGCATGCTCCATGTATCCATTAAAAGCATGATAGAACATTTCACGAACCTATATCATACCATCAACAGAAACACATCACGCACATGAAGAAAAACCAGTTCTCTATTTATGTTCTAAGATAATTGATATTATTCCCCAATCAGAGTTGTGCAATTCACCAAAACTTCGTGAGGAAAAAAAACAGAGAAGGAGTTTTGTCAATTGAGCAATGCTTAGAGCTTCAATTAGTGTGATTGCAAATACATTCATCAAAGAAATTACATAATAAATGGGCAGGGTCAAATTTTCAAAACATGTAAAATTCATTTATAATCAATATGAATAAGAGCCATTCTCGAAGTCCAGTACTTGCTGAAAAATATAGGGGATGATGAAGCTAAGAGGTGAATGCTTAGCAATGACAGATCCAATGTTAAAAGAAGAAGAGGATTTTTTATTAATGATATTTCAAATTGAATTAAAAAGAAGAAGAGGCAAATTAAAAAAAAAGGAAGGAGGGAGGGAGGGAGTACTACCTCGTCTCGAAGATGTGTGGCTTCCTCGGGAGTGACACCATCAGCCGCAGTTTGTCGAAGGAAGATAATGTTGTTGTGGTTGGTGTCGGCAGATAAAATTGCGAGCAACAACAACATGGGGAGGCATCGTTGATTCCAAGTCTTTTCCATTCCTTGCTTTCTCTCTCTGATCTCACTCTCTGTTGTTTTGGTAGCAACAAACATATAATTTATTACAATAAATAAATCACTAGAATGAATGAATGAATGAATGCTCGTGTTTGAGTTGTTGCCCTAACTGAGAATTGAGCTTCTCTTTGCTGTCCAGTTTTACTTTTACTGGGAAACCGCTTCCCTTCCGTCCCAGCCGAGTTTGGTAATTGTGTAGTAAAAGAAAAAACGACATTAAAATGATTTGAAAAGTGTGTGTACAAACACAAGTGGAAGCATAGTCAAATACTCTAATATTTTTTAAAAAAAATTATTTTTAATATAAATACATCAAAATAATCTAATAATATAAAAAACATATAATTTAAAACAAAAAGTTCACTCTTAAAAATATAAATTCTTATCATGCTCATTATAATTCTTTAAGATCAATAAATTCATTTTTATAATTTTAATTTAATTATGATATCAATATAACCCCCCTCTATATATTTAAAACAATTATAATTAGGGTGCTTCTATTTATTTTCTTTGTTTTAGTTTGCTTAAACAATTTTACTGTTTTCCTTTTATCACCATTTTCAAATATTTAAACTTTCTAATGTGTAAAATAGTTTAGTGTTATAATCATTTTCTGTGATTTTTTATAATAAATTATCAGTTCCTCACTTACCATTCTTCTTTGTAAACAAAAAGACCTCACACCATTCCAACAACCTCCATGAATGAAGATTAAAACAAAACCTTCGGAACTTTTTATGTGCAATGGCCGTTTTAGATGCTTGCTTGAGCATTTAGCCACGAGAAACCATTGAAAAAAGAAAGGATCGGAGCTCTAAGAAACCGCCATGGAAGAATAGCATTGCATTTTAACACCTTTAACGTGGTGTTCTGGTAAAAAAGTGATTGCAGACTCGAACGAGCTGTGGCAAAGATAACTATTGACCACGTAAACGTTTTTCAAGCGAGACCTACATGAACTCTCTTTAGAAAGAAAGGGATTCAAGGGCGAGAAAGCCAAATTTTCAGCGCATCAGAGCAAGTCCAATGGTAGGAGGTATTTTTAAGAAACAAATGATAGAAATGGCTCTTTGAATAATATATAAATGACTCTTGAGCTGATGTGGTCTCCAATGGTAAGAGCTATTTTTAAAAGCCATTTTTTTTTAATTTTATTTTAAATAAAATTTAATTATTTTGTATATAGTGTAATTATACAATTCATTATGCAATTAATATGAGTAAGTTATATAATTAAATAATTGTTTTTGAGAAACCTGCCAATAATAAAATTATTTAAAAAAAAATAAAAATAAAAAAATGAATTTAATTATAATTAAAAGATCCAAAATATTTGAAATTTTAAATTTCGCATACTTATTTTTTTACTAAATATTATTCTTAATTACCCTTTTTTTCCTAAATATTATTATTAATTACCTCCACAACAATTCTAAAAACTAAATTTACACAGTTCTTAAATCTAACTGTAAATTTAAAACATGTAATTAAGCTAATTGCTCTAAAAATTCGTAATTTATCAATTTCGCATAATTATTATTTTTACTAAATATTATTAATATTCACCATTTTTCAATATTACTAATTATTATTTTTACTAAATATTATTATTAACTACTTATTTTTTTCCTAAACATTTAATACCCCCACCCCGAAACCCTACTTCATTTTGCGCCGCACCCCCATTTTCATCTCATCAGCTTCGCCTCCTACTCCTTCAACCACTGCCAACTCTCTCTTCTTCCTCTCCTATACTTCTGTTTCTTCAAAATCCACACCATGTCCCTTCTATAACCTCTCTTAAAAAACCCAAGAAGATTCTCCTTTCAAAACCTCTCAAAATCCCACCTTTTGCCCCCTTCCTTCGGGCTTCATATCATTTTCGATTTTTTGCAAAAAAATCCATCGCTGAAGAAGAAATCAAAGCTTTTGCTTTGATATTCTTGTTCAAGTTTCTATATCATGGATTCTTGTTCAAATAGCAATTCAGCTTCTGTGAAATTTCTATTATGGGTTCTTGGTTGTGATAAACAATCCTACCTACTCGTTGGATCTGTGGTATTTTCTGTGATTTTTCTTGTTTGAGTTTGCTGTAAAATATATGTATTCTTGCAATTTTTCAATTCATTGTATTGCTGTGTTCATGTTGGTTTTTATTGGTACAATGGCAACGGTAAAAAAAATTACAACGGTCAGATTTTCTGTTTTGGCTCCCCGGCTGAAACCTGTGGGAATCTGTGAGAATGCCTCCCGAAAATAGAAAAGGCATTTTGCCTCTTCATTTGGCTCTCACCGTTGGAGTGACAAATTTAACAAAAAAAACCATTTTTTTTAAAATATAGCTTTGCCTCCTCTTATGGCTAGTCCCGTTGGACTTGCCCTCCCAACACATTCAAATCCCTGATAAACATATAGATAAGAAAGTGAGTTTCTGTCGGAAAGAATTCTCAAATAATGCTAGCACTCCAGAGACATTGGACCAAGATGACATTCAAAAACAAAAAACAGCAGATTCCCAACTGCTCGTTTGTTGACAAAAAAAAAAAAGAGAAATACTGGCGGTTCTAACAGGTCGGCAAAAGAATTTCATAGATATGTGATGATAGGCTAATTAAATGATTATAGTGAAGTTACATGCCAGCTGATTTCATCCACTTCAGGCCTGCAAATGGAGGAGGAAACAAATAAGGTCGATTGTTAAATATAACAGCAAATAGAAGAAGCATGTTACAGTAATTGACTTGCACACCTAACAAACTCCAACTCGTGAAATTATTTTGAAGATAATGAATATCTGTTTTAATGCTGAAGTCACAAAGAACACCAGGAATGTCCGCGCAACTCAATACAGCGGTCCAGGATGGTTGAAAGAAATAAAAAGAGGGTGCGAGATAGACATAATAACAGAGCCAGGAGTAACATGCCTGTTGCTTTTTCTTCTTTGGCCTCCTCTTTCTTCGGGGTTTATGAGCATCAGAATTTGAACTTAGATTACTGCTGTGGCCTGTCCTTGTACCTGACGAACCCCCTGCCCTAAAGGAAGATCCACTTATGCTACTTGATGTATTACTAGATGTAGAAATTTCAGCCCTCTGTTTCCATGAATTTTTGCTTGATGATGCTCCAAACCTTGATTGAGCATGCACTGGATTTGCATGCAAATTATTTGAAGGCCGAGGAGGAGGCATTAGAGCTCTGGCAGCTGTCTGTCTCCATGGGAAAAATCGATGTCAGAAAATATGTTCATTTTCTTTCTTAAATAAAAAGAAAAGAAAAGAAAAGAAAAATAAATAGCTGGTATATAATTTCATCAAGACGGAAAAATTTGGGTTTAAAAAGTGACCTGATTCCTTTCATCACTTGACATTCCAGATGCTGCTTTGCCAGAAGCACTAGAAGCTGGTTCCCTGAAAACAAATTATGATATGCATCTTCTAAGGTATAAACCAGTTTACACCATATCCAAAACTATATTATGGCAATCTAAATATAGGACCAAATGGATGTGCAGAGCTTCCAGTCTAATGTGACAGCATAAGGCTAGCAGAATTAACCATTGTACATGCATATTTATTTTTTCATTACTATCTTGATTCAGTGGTAAATGTGACAGATAAAAATATGGAGGAAATATAAATCGAGCAGCAGATAAGATAAAATAGCCTGCCCAACTGCAAATGTAAATCTTGAAACTAAAATCTTTCCTCAACCTTGTACTTTTATCTGTCCATTCATCATCTGCATCAGCTTCATCACTCGAGGTTCCAGTTAAAAAGAAATCATCTTCACTAAGATCCAAAACACCATCATCCTCACTCCCTGTCTCTGTCAATGCAAGGAAAAAAAACATTCATCACAATATCACACGAAAATCACTATAATGAGAATGTATTAGCAGGTAAACAGCATGAATAGGTGTGTAATCCACAAATCCTTTTTGTAATGTGGAAAACATTATTTGGTGGGTGCTTGCTCATTCTGCTTATGACCTGTATCTTTTATCTTGAATCAAAGTTCTCACTCTAGTGATCTGCCCTCAACCCAATAAATGGGAACACATTTAAAGCTAAGTAATATCTACCAGGCATAGAGGCTGGGTTCCCACCATTGGCAAGGGCACAAACAAATACCTCATTTCTTCGTATCCTGGCTATGTACAAATTCACAAAGTCTTGTGGCGCACAGAATGGTAAGAGAGGGAAAAACATTCTTCCTATGACAACCGACAGTGTATTCTATATTAATACAGATACACATCTAATTGGACACTTTAGTTTCCTTTTATTGAGGACAAAATGATTTGTCTATACACAAATGCCTTAAAAAAACACTTAATCCATGGAGCAGATCCACAAGCATGAAACGGTGATGTTTCTACATCAAGATTTCAAGAACAAACCATATCCACGACTCACCGCTATATTCTATACAAGGGTGCTATGCCATTCTTTGGGTCTACTAGCCAAACAAAAAAGTTCATATCATTTATTTAGAAAGTTGCAGAGGTAAGTAAAAGAAAGAAGATACCTTCCAAATCCTTGCCGCTGGCTGCAGCAGCAACTAAGTTGGCTTTAATCTGCTTGCGCAATTTATTTCTCCTATCATCTATGTCTGAATCATCACCTCCAGAAAATAAGGATAAGTATTTCTCGGTCTTGGGGAAAAACTGCAATGCCAGGAGAGAATGGTAATGTAAAATAGAAAAAAGAAAACTTCAGCTTAACAATTATAGAAAGATTCTTTTTTTTTTCCTAGAAAAAAAAGACAAGCGGAGCTCGTGTATTTGTCTAAAACACTTCTCCAAAGAACACTCGGGTGCAAACTAAATACAATACAGTCCGGCTATTTGGGAGTGTTATTGAGATTAATAAGTATTTTTCGTTTATAAATACATCAAAATATCTAATAGACTAAAAAATGTTAATTTACAATAAAAAAAATAAGAAATTTTTATTTTTTTTCAAAACCATTTATGAATAAAACACCCCTTCATGTACGGTAGACTGTATCTTTAATTTCAATCAGGTTAGTGCAAAACAACAGTAAATGCCCATTACATATTTACTCAACTAAAGGGCAAAACATAGAGTTGCCAAAAAAAAAAAACATTTAGAGCAGAAGCAGCCGCTTACCCTAACATATTCAAGATCTTCTTTCAATTTAGAAAGCTGGTCAGCAACATCAGCATGTTGGGGTAGCTGACCAGATGAAGCGCGCTGCAGTTTCTCAAGACGCCGTATTCTTCTTTCTATCTTTCTTCTCTCTAAACAAAACAAAGGACATGACTTTGAGGATTCAGCTTGAGACTAAATAATGAAAAATATATATATTTCCCATTAAGCTGTTACCAAAAAACTTAATCTTCCGATCACGCAAGAAAATTTTGCGTTCAAGAGCCAAACGAGTATAAATTTCTTGTTGCTTTTTCAATTCCTCTAGCCTCTTTTCTTGAGCTTCTCTTACTTGAGGTGGAAGTTCCTTGTATTAAAAAGAGAACTAATTAATGGTAAAAAAAACTAATTAAAAGTAAGAAAAAAGAGGGAAGGAAGTAGTATTACCTTGCGGAGCATGCGCACTACAGAGCGGATTTGGTTCTTGAGAGAGACGGATTTGGGTTTTTGTTTAGGCTTCTTGTCTACACCTAAACCTTTGGAACGGCGACCTACTGGGGGTTTGCGCTCAGCCACTCTCCGTTTGCCATAGCCACCATGAGCCATGTTGCTGTTCGAAAGTTGATATGCCTCCCCTGCCCCCCTCCCCTCTTCTGTTTTGTTTATTCTCTCACTCGCTCGACATGATTCAGGATCCTTTCGCTAGATACGAACTTTTTTATCTTTATGGCTGTTTGGGGGTGTTGGTGGGGTATATTTTTTAAAGTAATTTTTATTTAAAATTATATTTTTTTTTTAAAATTATTTTGATATTAATATATAAAAATAATTTAAAAACATTAAAAAATTTATTTAATCTAAAAAATAAAAATAAAAAATTTTAAAACTTTTCAAAAATATTTTTAAAACTCAATGTAAAACAACTCCTTCTTTAGGTATCCTTTATCTTTCATTTTTTCTTTTTTTTCGTGAAATAATTAAATACACTGCGATTGTTTATTTTTTTACTATATTAAAATAATTTTTGATTTTATTTTTAATATCATTACATTAACATAATAAAAATATTAATTTAATTTTCTTAAAAAAACAATAAAATATATTCAACTACACCTCTGGTTTGTTTATTTTTGTATTTTGAAAACATTTATAAAAAAATGAGATTTTTTTATATTTTTTATTTCAAACTATTTCCATATATATTTTAATATTATTTTAATGTATATTTTTAAAAAAATATAAAATATAATTTTAATATATTTAAAAAAAATCATCAACATACTTCCAAATAATCCTTTCCCCTGACATGGTGCTCACCGATCTCACATTTCTTACAGATTAAAGTACATATTAAATAATTCAAATATATAATTGAAACAGTTAAAAACATGCTCAATTATTTATAGATAGATTGAAGTATTCATGCCTTTTCAGGTGTAAACTGCTACCTGAAAAAGATCTATTTTTTTCGACAAAAAATTTATTATCAAATGACAAGTGACGGGTTGGCTTTGAAACGGGTCAACCAAGTTCTTGATTGATTCAATTCAACCCAAACCGAGCCAGTTTTTACCGAATCGATTTGCTAAAACAGTCCAAGCAACCAAACCTGTCCAAGGTCAGATTTACTAGTTAAACCAACGAGTCCAATCCGGTTCTAATAACTTGAGCTCTCGAGGGTCATCGAGCGCCAGCTTGACTGGATATCCTTGTGCGCGCCAACAATTTTTGTTTTGTTCTCAAGTCAAAAGCTACAATAATCCCATCTTGCAAAAGTTTTCGGATCAGTTTTCAAAAGTTTTGAAAATTATCAACCTACCTGGGGCAAAAAATACAGGACAAGGGACTATATACTGTACGACTCAGCTCTGGGTAGCCATTCCTTCTGTCAAACTACCATAATCTTCTCTCTCGACTTTTTTTTTTCTTTTATTTGGGATGATTTTGACACTGTTTCTGCTTGTTAGGCAGCATCCACATCAGAGTCAGAAACAAAGATGCCATGCAACAATGGAATACAAAGTAATACAGGGAGCAAAGGCAGGTGATGGCTAAAGGCTCGCATTTACATAACAGCGGGCTGCTCTCCTTCAAGCTCAGAAATAACGATTAATGCGTCTGTTAGAGACAGAGAAAGGGGTTCTGATTTTGCATTTGGATTGATAACCTGCAAAATTAAAGTCGATGAGATGTCTGGACCAAGTTGGTCAAAACCTAAACCAAATGCTAATATACTTTCTTAATCGTCTATACCTTCCTAGTATCTTTCACATAGCCTATAGCAACCTCTCGACGCAAATATGCCCTTTCAGAGAGCTCTGCGAATGAAGGATTCTCCCCCTCCTTCATGTAGAGGTTGATGTCCTGCCAAGAACAACGCAGCTAAAATGTGTTAAATGGGTTGGTACTGAATAAACTCCATACTAATTCTAGAGTGTTTGGTCCATCACCAAGCAGATCATGGGAAGAAAAAAAAAAGTTTCGCGATCAAGTAATAGCGGTAGTGGCCAGAATGAGATCAGATGAGCAGTCCCTCATCTCCTTCCACGACCGAGTCACCTTTAGATGGAAAAACATGCTCAGCTCACCTAAGGAGGCTTGACACCAAAATACAATACAGGGAAGATGAATTTACCTTCACATATATTTCATCACCCTCTGCGTTCAAGATGTCTTTCCACACCTCATTCAATTCACTGTTCTCTGCAACTGTTATGTAAACAAATGATTACTCTTCAAGTTGAACATGGTAATAATGGAAGAGTGTAATAGCAAGTAGAGTACAATGAATCGAGACCTTGAGCTGTCACAAGGCTCATTACTTCCTCTGCTGCTATATAAGTCAAGGATGGCTTGATTCTTGAAATCTGAAGAGATAGCATGAGCTTAATAGATACCGACACAAAACAACAGTGTTCTTGACATAAAACTGAACAGGGCTGTTATAGGATGTGTTACTTGTTTGCCTAATTTTGAGTCGACAATCTCTGCAACTAGATTTTGCACCTGCAGAGCAGTTGTTTGTTATATTGATGAGAGTTGATTATTTCTCAAAAAGATGGATCAATTCATTAAGGATATTTTTTTTGGATTAAAAACTATCAAACTGATCTTCAGAAATCAAAACCATGGACCCATATGATCAACTGACTTTAACAGGAATCGTGTTCACCTTGACTCCAAGTTTGTTGCAGATATTTTCAGCAAGAAGAAGAGAGAAAGCAGATTGCTTGTCTGCCCTGGATGGATCTGAAGAAAATAACAATGAGTGTGACGCCACATCAACGTAATAAAGCTTCTCATGCTGTTGTCTCCAAGGCACGTATTGTTACCTCCTAGAAGCCATTCTCTATCAGATATTACCACGATTGAAAAGGAAATATCCTCATCTTTATTGAAAGAATTCTGAATATCCAATATGGTTTCCTGTAAGGCATCAAAATTCATGGGGTTTCCAATCTGCAATATTCGAAAGATCATAAAGCATTAGACTCAAAGTAAAGAAGATTTCCAAGAAAAATAAAATAAAGAAAATGGTGTAAAATGGCTGTTCTTGGCTTGGATGAATTAGACAGTACCCTATGGGAAACCTGGATGTTTTTGAGTTTTCTTTGATTAGCAACGCTTTTCTTCCTCTCATCCAATGGCACATCTGACAATACCTCCTGCATATATTTGTAGAGGAAGTGAAACAAAAATATGGATCAACACGTTTGATCTAGAAGCTGAAAGCATGTCATGTGTAAACATTAAGTTCTGTTCTATCAAGTTCTAAGTCAAGTCATGGGGGAAGTCACACTTAAATTGTTCAATAGCTAAACAGATACTAAATTCAAGAGGAGACTCGGTGAAAAGAAGATGAAGAGGAGGGGAAGCAAAGCATTGAAAGTTATGTTTTGACTATGAGAAGTTTTCAATTGTACAGGAAACAAACAGGCAATTCAGTCTGTTCAGTAAGAAATGAAAATTGACAAAACACTATTGGTAAAATCCTTTGTGGGCTGAAAGCTTGTAAAATGCAACAAAGAAACCCTCTAGGAGAGAATTTGGATACAATGACGCTAACAAAATGTCCATATACACTTTCGCAGAGTTAGAAACTAAACAAAGGATATGATAACGGTATATTTCTACAGAAGCATTCTGCAAACAACAATTCTGAAACATTTAAATTCTCCAATACCAACTAAATCATCTCTTTACTGTGTGTATCCAATGCTACCTTCACCATGGTATTCCTCTATTCTCCAGAATAAATTTATCAATTTACTAATCAATTAATTCATGGGATATGTATCCTGGATCATTGACTGCCTTAGGGCCAGCAATAATTTTTTATAGGCTGTTCCTAGACCATTTCTGATAAGCTGCACGTCTACACGTGCATATTTTCATTATAATTGCTTGTGTGTAATTTAATTTTAAATTTCTGGTAAGTAAAACCGAATTGAGGAGCAATTATTATTTGAATTAAAAGGTATGAAGATGAACTGCAAAAAAATTAATGAGAAAAGCTATAATTTAAATAAACAAGTTAAAAGGTATAAATTATATAGCAGCATACCAATACACTCCCAGGTCCAAGATAAGTATCATACTCTTCTATCATTTCTACAACATCTGGGCGCCATCCAAGAAAAAGAATGCGTTCTTTTGGTCCTAGACTCCAGTCTGATGCCTGCATAGACAAGCAAAACAATCATACAAAGCAAAAAATATAATCCAAAAGTAAAATATTGATTGAGCAATCATCTCTAGGAAAATATACCTTTGACCCTGATCTGTTGGAACGTTTTACAGTGTTTTCAACTCGTGTTTTTCTCAATTCTATAGCAGAATTTAAACTGCCAGTGTTATCTTCCGGAACTTCCAGATTTCGAAAAAAGGAAGCTCCTTCTTTGAAGACACTAGAATATGCAATTTGTGGGCTCCTTTTACCATGAACTGGACCAATGAACAAGATCTATGTAGCAAAAGCGAACAAATTAGAGAACAGATACATAAGATCAAGAGGGAACTGTGAGCAATCCAATAATCTGAGTGAAGCATGTCAGATTTGGGACTAGAAAACTCTGGTTCGAATACCTCTCCCCAGTTTTGTTCTTTCATATATAGCCACAGTACATTAATTACAGCATAATCTATATATGGTAGTCTTAGATCTAGGAGGCTGTTTTATGGTAATACAATTTCCTATTTACTATTTTAATCTACATCCTGTACTAACTGATCTTTTCATGATTTCCTATTTAACTGCCTTGCATTGCACTGCTGTAACTTCCTTTTCTACTGATTGTACTGCTGTAATCTCCTTTTCTACTGATTGTACTGCTGATTGTACTGCTGTAACCTCCTTTATACTGACATCCCCCCTCAAATTGATGTTGGTTGGTCCATCAGCATCAATTTGTTTACAAGAAATTGATGTCGCTGTCTAGTGAGAGTCTTGGTAAAAATATCAGCCACTTGTAGAGTGCTAGACACGTGAGGAAGAGAAATGACTTTAGCTTCAAATGCATCCCGAATGAAGTGACAGTCCACTTCAATGTGCTTAGTTCTCTCATGAAAGATAGGGTTGGCAGTAATATGTATGGCACTAGTATTATCCCCATGGAGAGGGGTAGGAGAGTCTTGCCGAAATCCCAGCTCACCCAACAGTCCTTGTAACCAGAATATTTCAGAACAGGCTTGGGACATAGCCCTATATTCTGATTCAGTAGATGATTTAGACACCCGATCTTGTTTCTTGCTCTTCCATGAAATGAGAGCAGGACCAAGAAACATACACCAACCAGTTGTAGATCTCCGAGTATCTAAGCATCCTGCATAGTCTGCATCACTATAGACATGTAAGACAGTAGATGTTCCAGCAGGATAGCACAAACCACGTCGAAGTGTCCCATTCACATACCGAATAATCCTTTTAACTGCTGCCAGATGAAGATGCCTAGGAGAGGCCATGAATTGACTTACTTGTTGCACTGCATAAGATAGATCAGGCCTAGTATTTGTAAGATAAATCAAGCTCCCCACTAGAGTTCTGTAGGTTGTTGGATCCTCCAGTAGGTCTCCCTCATCCTTTCTCAACTTCACATTAATTTCCATTGGTGTATCAAATGTTGGTAAGTCCTGAAGACCAGCTGCAGCCACTAAATCCATGGCATACTTATGCTGGGACATAAAAATACCATGTGAACTAGTCTGAATTTCCAGACCAAGGAAATATGCAAGACTGCCAAGATCCTTCATATGGAATGACTTCTGTAAATACTGTTTTAGATGCTGAATGAGACTCAAATCAGTTCCAGTGATGACTATATCATCCACATATACTAGGACAAACACAGCACCAGTTCCAGTAGTATGCAAGAACAATGAAGCATCATATTTACTTTTATGAAATCCAAAATCAAGTAGAGTAGAGGCAAATTTAGCATACCATGCACGCGGGGCTTGTTTAAGCCCATATAATGACTTACGCAATTTGCATACAGTAGAGGTAGGTGTGGAAAATAAACCAGCGGGAGGTCTCATGTAAATGTCCTCATTTAGATCTTCGTGAAGGAAGGCATTCTTCACATCTAATTGGTGTAAACACCATTGTTGTGAAGCTGCAATTGCTAAGATGGTTCTTATTGTAGTCATCTTGGCCACAGGAGCAAATGTTTCCTCATAATCAACCCCATACTGCTGATGATTGCCCAAGGCTACGAGCCGAGCCTTATATCTGTCTAAACTGCCATCTGCTTTAACCTTCACAGAGTAAACCCAACGGCATCCAAGAGGAGTCACTCCTGGAGGACACTCAACCACCTCCCAAGTATTATTGTCTTTTAGTGCCTGCAATTCTTCCTTCATAGCCCTCAGCCAGCAAGCTTCCTTAGCAGCCTGTGAATAATTAGTGGGTATAATAGTAGAGTGCAATACAGCAGACAAAACAGAATGAGTGGTCTGTCCTTGTGATGAATTATACCCATATCTATCCGGAGGGATAGGGACCCTAGAAGATCTTCGTAGTGCAGACAGTATAGGAGGCAACTCAGGTATCTCAGAAACTGAATGTAACATGGAATCTGAAACATGCATAGGACTAGATGTCATGACCGTAGCTGAGGGTATGTCTGTTACCTCAGGATCTGAAGAATGCATGAGATCAGGTGGCAGAGCAGTAGCTGAAGGGGGCTGTGCTTGTGATTGTCTACGTTTGTACACCTGCAAGGGTTGGTTACTAGAGAACCTAGAGGGCATACCTTTAGAGACAGTAGTTGTAGCAGACTTTGTTTGATTATTTGGAACACTAGTGGAAGAATTAGTGAAGGAAGGTAACAAAACATGTGACTTGGGTGTTTCTGAAGACCAAGGAAAGAAACACTGATTTTCTAGGAAGATGACATTTCTGGAAACATGAATTTTATGAGTTTGAGGATCAAAACAGAGGTATCCCTTGTGATTCACACTATACCCAAGAAATGCACATTTAGTGGACTGAGCTGAGAGCTTATTTCTGTGTGATGATGGAAGATTCATGAAACATACACACCCGAAAGTGTGAAGATTGTCATATTTAGGTTGGCAGTGATGAATCCGAAAGTATGGAGTGTCTAGACCTATCTTTTGAGAAGGAAGTCTATTGATTAGATAAGTAGCCGTAGTTAGAGCTTCTACCCAAAACTTAGGTGGAACAGATGTTTCAATAAGAAGTGTTCTTACAACATCCAAAAGTTGTCTATTTTTACGTTCTGCCACTCCATTTTGTTGAGGAGTGTAAGAACATGATCTTTGTGAGACTATGCCTTTGGTTTGCAGGAAAGATTGAAATTCATTTGACATATATTCACCCCCAGAATCAGACCTAAGGATTTTAACAGTGGCAGCAAATTGAGTCTGAACAAATCCTAGAAAAAATTGGAACATAGAGAATACTTCTGACTTCTTTCGTAGGAAATAAACCCATGTATATCGGCTGTAATCATCTATGAAGGTTACAAAATATTTGTATCCTTCATGTGATACAACAGGACTAGCTCCCCATACATCACTATGCACTATGTCAAAAGGTTTTGTAGCTCTACTGCCCTCGGAAGGAAAAGGTAAGGCCTTACTTTTGCCAAGCTTACATGTCATACAATCAAAAGACATAATAGGAGAGGAATACTGCACTTTATTTAATAAACCAGATTTCAACAAATGGGATAAAATTTTATGGTTTGGATGACCAAGACGCCTATGCCATGTTTCTTTAGACACATTGTGTGCAGTACAAAACAAAGACAAAGCAGAATAAGAACTCAAGGTACGTGGAACAGCAAGTTTCAGCAGAAATAGACGTCCATGCTTAGACCCCCTCGCTATCACCTGCCCTGTCACTCGATCCTGCACAACACAGCCCAGGTTAGAGAACTTAACCTTGCAGTTATTGTCAACAAATTGTCCTATAGAAGCCAAATTCACAGTAAGATTAGGAGAAACATAAATATCTTTCAATGGTGGTTTATCCCCAACAGCCACAATTGGCAGAACACTACCATTGGCTGTTTGAACTTGTGATATTCCCTCATGTTTCCTGAGATTCATCAATCCCCGCAAAGAATTTGTCATGTGATTGGTTGCTCCAGAATCTAATACCCAAGAAGAAGTAGGAGAGGTTGTTTTACCTTGAAGACCAAGTGTAGAAAATGCACTCACAATCATTTCTTGTACCATCTCTTTGGTCAATACTGGAGGCTGACTGCTGGTGGCTGGTGACACCGAATGCATACCATTAGCAACCACCGTTGCTGAATTTGCTATGTGATAATTCTTGCTAGCACGTGAAGGTGGTCGAATGGGACATTCTTTGATGATGTGTCCTGATTGTTTACAGTAATTACACATCTTGTTTGGACAATTAGGTGCAATATGCCCATACTTTTTGCAGCTGTAGCATTGGGTCTTCCTCATGTCATGCCCTTTCCCTTTGTTGTAGGTAGCATAAGCCACCGGAACCACTCTAGCTTGTTCCATAGCATGCTGAGTTGTAAGGCGTTGTTCCTCACGCAAAAGCTCTCCAAAACAGGCAGCCAAAGTGGGTACTGGATCTCTATTTAGTAGAGAAGCACGCACTACCTCATATTCTGGCCTTAGTTTCATCAGAAACTGATCTCTCTGGCTGTTCTTGTGAACTTGTTGCACAGCCAATACCCCTTCACTAGACATCTTGGCAGTGACTAAGTCTGAGTAGTCATTCCATAATGTCAAGAAACCAGAATAATATTCTTGAATAGTGAGGTCTCCTTGAGTATAATTTCCTATACTCAACTCTAGCTGAAATCGTCTAGCATTATTGTCTTGATTGTAGACTTGTGTGAGATAATCCCACATAGCCTTTGCTGATTTGTGGGGTCTCAAGTACAGAATAAACTGTGACTCCACAGAACCTAGAATCCATGACATGATTTGGGCATCCTTTGTTGCCCATTCTGCCTTAGCAGTAGCTGAAGTCTCACCATCTGAGCCCCCCTTCTCACCATCTTCCACATGACTCCATAAGCCTTTTCCTTTGAGATAGATCTCCATTTGAAAAGACCAAGCAGTATAATTTTTGCCAGTAAATCTGACACAAACATTATCTGCTTTCTCCATATAGCTAAGACTCTAAATAACAATGTTTCTATGAATTTTCTATGTGAGAGGCTCTGATACCATGTCAGATTTGGGACTAGAAAACTCTGGTTCGAATACCTCTCCCCAGTTTTGTTCTTTCATATATAGCCACAGTACATTAATTACAGCATAATCTATATATGGTAGTCTTAGATCTAGGAGGCTGTTTTATGGTAATACAATTTCCTATTTACTATTTTAATCTACATCCTGTACTAACTGATCTTTTCATGATTTCCTATTTAACTGCCTTGCATTGCACTGCTGTAACTTCCTTTTCTACTGATTATACTGCTGTAATCTCCTTTTCTACTGATTGTACTGCTGATTGTACTGCTGTAACCTCCTTTATACTGACAAAGCAGGCATATTTGAAACAATATACTGTGAGCAAATGTATCTTTCCATGTGAAGTAGTGGCCATCTAAAATTTATATAATGAAGTTGACAATGAGATAACATAAGACAGCACAATGGCATGACATATAGGATATATACTGCATAACATAAAACCATTGATATTCACAAAGTAAAACATGAAGAAACTGGTAAACTAGGCAACCATAAAATTATATGCAGCCAGTGATGGTTGGAAATGACAGATGATGACCCTTCATACACTAGAAATTGCTCTAATTTGTAGTAACTCTAGAGACTATAGCTCAAAATATCTTTTCTGGGAAGACAGTCTAATCCTTTGAGCTATACAGCATCATTGACTTCCACTTAATGATGCATAAGATTTTTGTTTATAATTACCATCATTAATCGATACAAATACAGTAAAATGCATTGAACTGCAGGCAGCAATTTGACTCCAAGTCTCGAACATACAATCATCAATTAGAGATAGAAGCAGCACTGTTTTGCAGCCACAATCAATCAACTCATTGATATGCAAGGCCAAGGGCTCATATGCACTCTCATTCTTTGTCAAATTTGGAACCATTAGATTTACCCTGGCAGCAAACTAATTGCTGCAGCATGTTGTTACTTGAAACTAAACTGTTATCTTAAAAAATTTCCAGGTAGTTAATTGGATTTACCGGATTAAAAAATATTATAATTAGCTACCATGGGCAGCCTGTTATAAGACAGTGAAACAATAAAAACAACAATGCACACCTAGAAATTAATAAACCACAAGGCTGAAAAGATAAAGCGGTTTCATGTGGCTAAATAGGTTGGCATTTCAGGTTCCATTCTTTGCTTTCATATAGAAATTAGAGGTTTCACTTGATTGCATCTTAAGGTCAGGATCCTAAATGTGCAAAATAAAGGATCATGTACGCAAGTTCAGAAATCCATAATATCCACATACTTTGTCAGTTTGCTGCACAACCTCGTCATCATTTGGGTGGAAGAATATTTTCCCCTTCCGGTAGAGACCACAAACCACTACCTGAAGAAAATATCAAACTTAGTGGACCCCATGTCAGTTATCTTCCAGCTGAAACCATGTTCATCTGATGACATTACCTCTTGAAATCCCCGTCTTAGTTGCCTATATTTAATTCCAGCAAGAGCAGGAAAACTGCAAAGATTAAATACATTTTCTGCAATGAATAAACATGATACTGATTAGCGTTTTCTGCACAGATAGAGAAATTGGGCGATGGAAAAGATGTAAGAATTTAAAGAATTTCATACAATAGAAAAAGGAAAAAGTTTTGCTATTGAAACTGGTTGACTTCTAGGGGTATTGAATGCGGATAGGTTTTACTAGGCCAAGAATTAACCCAACTTGCATAGAAATATTCTAGTTTAAACCAAAGCCAAATGTGTTTAGGCTGGGATTTTCATTTTTGCTTCAAACAGTAGAGTTGGGAAGGTTCAAGTAGTATTTGGGTGGTGGTGCTTTCTTTCAGTAGGAAATAGCATATTAACCCAAAATGAAACCTAAACCCTCTGTCTCTCTCACACAGACAATACTGGTAGCCATATTTATGTAAGGGAAATTCACACGGTACTTTGATAATTAAGCAAGTGTCTGTAGATCTTTATAAGCCCCTTCTGTCGAGAACATTGAACAAATAATTTGGAAGCAACATTTTCCACGGGCTCTACTTTCACTCCTGAAATTGATTTTAGAAGCTCGCATGTATTGGTGTTTGAAACCTGTATATCAAAATGAACCCATATTCAGTTAAATTTTGCACAACAAACTTCATTGAGTAATCAGGAAAAACCTAACATACCTCAACAATGGTGGGAACAGAATCCATCCTTGCAATAGGTTGAAGGGCCAGCACAGATAGAAATGCATTGGTATCGATTTCATACCTAATCAATAGAAGATCTAAAATCAATACAATTCTAGTTTTTTCTAGTCTTGCTTTCGCAAACAAATTCTTAGAACTGTACAGTCCCAAAACATAGATGATATGTTCACTAAGAAAAGAAGCAAGATTCAGATGCACAAAGTGAGACTTGTAACTGTCAGTTCCATCATTCTGACAAAATCAGAGAACATTAGATCCAACAACCATTTATCCTTCCCCATATTCCCGTAAACCCTATAAGAGCTACAGTATTTCTTGGTCAAGCAGAGTCCTATTGACCAACACCTCAACAAATTCATCATGTTGATTATTTCAGATGCATGCAAATTAAAATCATTGGTATTGCTAGCAAGCTGACAAAGGCCAAAATTGGGATGAAAAGGCACAAATCGAGACAACAGGGAACACTTCAAGTTATGTTATGTACTTGATCTGGAAGCAGATGATCAATGGATTAAATTAGGACAGTAATGATAATGAAATGCAAAAGTAAAAACAGTGATGAAGAAATTAGCAAAAAGGTATTGAATGCAATCAATTTTATATGTACTTGATCTGGAAGCAGATGATCAATGGATTAAATTAGGACAGTAATGATAATGAAATGCAAAAGTAAAAACAGTGATGAAGAAATTAGCAAAAAGGTATTGAATGCAATCAATTTTATGTAGCATCTTTGTAGTTTCTTAGTTGCTAATGACCATACTCTTTGTAAGTTTCTCTGTTGCATATTGACAAAATCCAGGGAAGTATCTTGGAAGGGACTAATATATTTCCTGCAAATCTTGAGTTCATCCACTACTGATTGTAAACATTATTTGATACAAATTCAATGCTGTGGAGAAAAGTTTTTCCCGTATGGTAAGGGCCAATGACCACCATAGTGAAAGACACTCAAGGATAGCTCTCCTTCTTTCAATGTAATTAAGGTACAAAACTTCTCAGTCATTACAATAAAGCATCAAGGAAACATTGCTCATCGATACAATTTGGACTGAGATCCAAATATATTATCCACAATATTTACATGTTAACAGTTAAGCTTAAAAATGACATCTACCATGGTAAGAATATCTCTATCATTAACAAAGCAACTCTGGTTCTTGTCCGTGTACTACAAGATGATTTCCACAAAATGAAAGGGAAGAAGTTTTGAGTGACATATCGCTAACATGTCAATTAATGAGTAGATAGTCCTACAGATGTTGCTTTGAATTTCTTACCTATCTCCTTTTGTTGGCAGTATAATTATGGCACGTGCTGTATCAGCTGCAGCTCTTGCAAATGATTTTGTTAAGCTAAGGCTGCAACTGTACAAATAACAAGCTCGACATGTGAAAACAGAACACTCACAGATAGGTTGTCAAAATTCAAATGTAATGTACATGTTCTGGTTGTTTGAATTTATAAAATAATTTTATTGATGGGTAATTCTTTAACAAGAAAGTTGTTGAAAGAAAAGTCATGGATGCTTGACGTGCCTTATAAATAGAGAAATTCATACATAATGAAATATTTGCATCGAAATTAAATTATCGCCAAAATAAATAACTGTTACAACCAAGGACGTTGATCCGAATGAAGGAACTCTTGCCAAAGCCACAGGGAAAGAAAAGAACAAGGTTGAGGGATTTTGCAGAAGCCCTGCTGCAATTAGCAAAGAGGATTTAATTATACCATACCTTTTGGTGAGGACATCAATGTGGCTAAGATCTCTGGCGATATTGTCGGCTAGCTTGTCCATCTGCTTCCTTGGGAGGTCAGACATAAGTAGAATTTTCTGCCTCCTGTAAAGACATGCAAAACATGATCAAAGGTACATATAGCACACGATACTGGAACAGAACAGTCATGGAAGAAGAGAGTTAATTACCTAGCTGTAGCAGTACCTAAGCGGACAGCAAACTCATGGTACTTGTTTAGCTGCTTTAGTATGAAAGTAAGATGACTGTTTACTCCACAGATGATGATATGATCAGTCTCAAGAACTTGCATTTGTGCCCCTTCCCTGAGTCTTTGCATGTTATTCTGTCCAGGAATAGTCTTAAAATACAACTTAAATACAATTCAGCATCAGTAAGTAGTTCCAGTTCCAATAGCTTACCCTGAACTGTTCTGTCATTGTGCTCAGTAGCCGAGAGTAGAACAATATACCCCATATAGCAAGAACAAAACCAATAATGCGTTCAACTCGTGTTCTTTGCTGCAGTTCCATATATAATGAAGCTCTTTAGATTCGAGATATGTAATTAAACAATTCTGAATATAGAGGAAATTTTTTCTAGTGAATGATCTTTAGAAATTCCAAAAGCCAAGTTCACTTGGAGGTATATCCATAGGCCACTATTAATCATGTATGGCGGCATTTGGAAGAGGTAAACAACCTCCCAACAAAAATAAAATAAAATTCCACCAAAAAAAAAGCATGCATTTTCTTCTATAGTAAATATTCCCTCAAAAAACACATTGAAATAGCTTTTAATCCTTTCACCCTTAATAATCACTCCTGTAAGCATTCACCTCTTTAACGCACCCTTAAATGAGTAGAAGATGAACACAAACATGCCCAAGCTTCCCACAAGCAGTCCTCCAGAGATTGGCCACCCCTGTATTGTTGAACATAGCACAAGCCCAGATTAGCAAACAAGTGAAAGCACTAGATGCAGCAAGAGTTAATCAAGAGAAGAACCAAATAAGCAACCGACAAGAGCTAGAGCAAGTTCTTTGATGAAGAAAGAATGGTTGGCATTGATAAAGGGAAAATGATTTTACTAAAAAAGCTCACATAGAAGATTTTCAGCTTATAGAATGGCAACTTTACATCTGGTTAACGGAGATGTGCTATAACCAGATCAAACCTGAAGAGATCATCTCCAATGTCTTTTTCAAATACTTAAGAGACAAAATACAGGATGGAGGCATCAATAGATGGAACTTCTTTATGCAATGTTTGCACATTTCTCTCCATTGATGAACTTGAAAATAGAGCACATAGAAGGAACAAACAAGAAGGCACTGAAAGTCCAACATCAACCAACTGTTTAAAAATGTCATCATAGATATGATATCCCCTTTTAAATACCGGTTACCTAGTGATGCTTCAAGAATAAGTTCTATGAACATCTTAACTTTTACCTGTGACTAAAATAAGCCTGAGGAAAATGAAACTTTTGTTACAAAATTGATAGCCTGCATGATAGGCATATAAATGACAAGTAAATTAAAAAGTTTGTTGGTTTAAACTGTACATCTTAATGCAGGAAATGCACAAAGATCCTCAGATAAAAGTAAATGCATAAGCCAAAGTTTATCCATGCGATGCATTTTAATTTTCCACATGATCCCTCCAATCTGCATAAGCCAAAGGATTATGGCAAAATAAGTGAATTGCAATCTTGCAAAAGTTCCAAACCAAGAGGGTATTAGAAACAAAAATATCAAGGCATGGTGCAGGCGTGCATGAAGTTAAACAGTTCCATTTTCCATCAGAAAGTAATAAAACTTTCCTTTATCATTGTATTCTCCAAAGGGAGCAGTTGGAAGGTTACCTGAACTTGAAAAACAGGAAACCACCAATGACAACAAACGAGAAGCAAGCCACGAGTAGCACCACAAAGGACCTACAACAAGTTTAGAAAAAAAATGATAGGTTAACAAGATGTCATGTGACATTAACGATAGGCTTCCCAAGCAGCCAAGTTTACCACAAAACTCCTAATGCAGAATAACACGGTTAGATTTAAGAGCGCATAATTGACAGATAGAACTATAAAAAACCTTCTTGGAATAATTGGTGATCAGTAGACCATTTAATTGTACAAGCATGCCTGGAATTTATGCCATTAGATCTCTACTTTTTTTTTTTACAGGAGAACAAATCCATGGTTTGTTTTCCCTTAACTGCAGCTACATCAATTTTGTATCATAATGTCTTGATGACATCTTATCTTCTAATCCCTCAAAACATAGGGATTTCAGTTCAAAAGGAACTATCAAGATTTCAACTCAATAACGGACAAAACTTATTGTGATCTAGTTGGTAGAGAAATAAGCAGGCACTTGGATCAGAACATGGAAATTTATTAATTCCCTTACGTGGCAACATTTCTTTCAAGTTGCATGTTGAACAAATAAAGTAGGCGCGATAAGCTCCACTTAATATCTTGAAATGAGGGCAAGGACACATCCAACTGCAGAGGTGTTGGTTTGTTCAAGGAATTAGATACACAAGCAAATGGGGAGTTTGTGGTTCCCAAAGTCCCAGCCCAGGAGGGAAACAAGTCTTGGACAATCTTAATTAATGATTTTGCAGAATTTAAGTGTGTCAATAAGCAACACATTGCAATTGATCCAATTGTAAGTTTAGCTTGGCGATCCTGCACATACAGCAGATCACATCAACATAAATATGACAAATTACAACAAACACATTTAGTTATCTACAACGAGATAAGCAGAAATCTTGTATATCAATCTAGATCGCTTTTCTTTCAGTACCAGATATACAACAAAAGAAAAGGCTATTAACCAAATATGTAAAATTGAACTCATGAAGTAGAGTATGAATCAATGCAACCAAACCATTCTTTTATTTCCTCGCTGTGGAAGCATCACAAATGGAAAAGGAAGATCTCATTACTCTACTACAGTGTATCCAATTTTTAACTTTTTCCATATTCAGGTTCTTTCACTTAATGCTTACCTCAGAGCTACTATTTGGCTTCAAACTCAAGAACTTGGGGTGTGGATTTTCTGGAATATCTGTATACACCACTCTATCGAACTTATACCATGTGCTTTGATTAATGGCTTTACACTTCCCTGAAAAGTTATTTTTCAAGATAAAATGTTATCACAGTTCATTTAAAATTGATAATGTAGTATCAGCAAAGGACCAAAATAGGAAGGATTATGTTAACAATTGACACAGGAATTAATGTCAAAACAGATAAATACAGCATTGTCTTTGATTTGAGGGGCTGAAATGGCTACAAACTTATTGCCTTAAGTAAATAATTACATCCTTGTAAAATAAGTAGATGAACTTAATACTGCATTTAACTGGACAAAATCTAGCAACAGTTACGACCTTGGTATCATACTTTAGCACTGAACGTGTGGTCAAGGTTTACTGCTTCAAACTCACCTCCAGTGCTGCACAATTCAAACTTACACGCACCAGAAGCTGGAGACTTCATCCACCAAATTTGGCATGGAAACGATTTCCTGTAAAAATCCACTGTCAGTGTAAAGTTGTTTATATCATCCTATAAAACAAGGTATCAACAGCACATGAACTTTGCACACTTTTCCATCTTTTCTGTAAGAAAAAAATGAGCGTGGCCATCTTAAAAGCTCAGACTGGAAAAAAAATTGTTTAGCAAGAGCAGCGGAGAACAAAGAAGATCTCTATCGGCTGATGCTAGAAAAAATTCTTAAGGAAACTCCCATCTTACAGAGTATTTTGCATTCAAGAAATCAAACAAAGCCAAACAATTCTCAACTATGTAGGAAATTAATTCCTCAGCATATTTTACTGTGAAAAATCTGTGTGTAAGCAACATTCACCATAAAAGGTACACAAACTGTCTTAGCTATCTCAACAATTGAAGCCCACTTCTTGTTATTGTCAATGCTGTCACATCGTCTTCACTTCAGATAATAAGTTTAAAATGCTACATTCATCAAGTCAAAAGAAATGAAGAAGAAGAATTTATGACCTTTTAGGTGAAGGAGAAGCAGAGGTTTGATTCAGTCTGGGGATTCGAGGTGGTAAAATCCATGGGCGAGAGCTCTCCAAATGGCTGAGAAGCATCTCTCCTTTTCGATGTTTCTATACTGTTATATCCAGTGTTTGAAGAGAAAGTAGTGAGAGAGAGAAGGAAGAGACCGGTGAGATATGATGTACCAGCAGAAACTAATGTTCTTTTTTTTGTTGGAAGGGGAAAAGGGGGAGGGGGGGAGAGGGAGAGAGATAAGAGAGTTCCCTTTCCAACCTAGGAGTGCCAGTGCTGCTGACTTTTGAGTTTTGACTGTTTGATAGTCACGAGTTTCAACTTATTTTTAAAATACTTTTTTTGTTTAAAAATATATTAAACTAATATTTTTTTAAAAATTATTTTTTATATTAATGTATAAAAACAATTTTAAAAAAAATTAATTTAAAAAAACATTATTAAAATAGACAGCAAAACACCTCTTTGATGTGAGTGGCCATCTGTTTTATTTTCCTCATTGGGGAATTTTGGTCTTGTCATAGCCCGCTCCATTCAATTTCAAGTGACTGTTTTGGAGTGTGTTTATTATTATTTTTTAAAGTGTTTTTTATTTAAAAATATATCAAAATAATATTTTTTTATTTTTTAAAAATTATTTTTGACATCAACACATTAAAATAATCTAAAAACACTAAATTTTTTAATTTAAAGTAAAAAATAAAAATAAAAAATTTTCATTTTTTTTCATAATCACTTTCGAATCGCAATGTCAAACAGCTCCTTAAAAATGAGAAGTTTCCAAGTAAATTTTAAAAGGAAAATCACGCATGCATATACGAGGATTTGTAACTGCGATTAAGGTTTTCAATTTTATTATTTATAATTTTAAAAAAAATAAGATAGATTTTATATAGTTTAAAATTTCAATCTATTTTATAAATTTCAGATAGAATATTTTGGTTCTTTTCCTGACAAATAGATTTTCTTCTTAATAAAAAAAATATAGTCTAGTTTTATAATATGAATGACATCTTCAAATCCAATCGATGAATTAAATTGGTGTACTATGCAAAGTCTATTGGTATATTTTTATATCTCATGTTAAAATTTGAAAGTAATTAGACATTAGAAAAGCTTGCAAGACTATCAATGATATGTTTTTTTTTTATATAATTTTGTTTGAATTTGTAATTTTATTTCGAAAGATTTTAATGCAATTATTAAGAGTCTGAGTTTTATAATTTATTTTGATATGTTTTATTTAGGATTATTATGATCTCATGTCTCGGTCATGAATTTGAAAGGTTAACTTAGATCAATCCAATATGTTGTCATCTAATTTTTTTATAAAAAAAAGAAAACATATCTTGTTGAATTTTTTAAATCAAACTATATTTTTATTAGTAGTCCAAATGTTTTTTAATTCATCGAATCAATCAACTCATATTGGTTCAATTCTCTTCTTTTTTTTATGTTTGAAATTTGAATTAAAATCGAGTTACTTGAATTAATATTTTGAATTATATATGTGTATGTGAACAATGCAATCCTGAAAATAATATGTTAAAATACTCCAAAACCAAAATATATATTCTAATTGAAAAAATAAAACCCGCCGCGGTTGCCGCGGTTGCCGCGGTTTCCGCCGTCGCTTGCCTGACGTCCAAACAGTGTGTTTGGAGTGAAATTAAAAGGAAAAGAAAGGGTAGTAACTGTACAAGAGAAGAGATGTTTTGATTTTCTATGACGTTCTCCTTTATTTGTTAAACTAAGGAAATTAAAAAAAAATAAACAGTATTGATTTAACTATTCATATTAATTATTTAATATATTATTTTAATTCTTTAATAACACTTTGTTTTTACTAGATGAATTGGTTAACACGTAGTGTTGATTAAGCGTAAATTCCAAGTTTAAGTTACGGGTGTGACAATATTTTTTTTAAGAAAAAAAACTATTTTTTTGGTTTTTTTGTTAGTTTTTATTTTATTTTTTAATATTACATTTTATCATTATTGAATAATAAATATTTTTTGTATTTTTATCATGTAATAAAATAAATAAATAAATAAATAAATAAATAAAAACTAATTTAACCCAATACGATTATATAAAATTAAGATAAATATGAAAAAAATGAAGCAAGTCATGTGGGCCTCCAAAGCAATAATTTGAGACCAGCTTGGAAAAATGAGTAGTTTTGAGATCCCAAGCCATCCTCCAATGATAGGGCGACAAGGATATCAATTCGGCCTCCAAATTCTTTTTCTTTCAACATTTAACAGGCCCACAGAATCGCTCCCCCGATGCCACGTGCAACGAATCAAACAGTGTTGTGGCACAAAATGCTGGATGAGATGCTTGGCCCTGAGACATGTCGGGTCCCATGCTTCTAATTGACTGACGAGTCGCTTGATGCGATCTCTGACTTTTTGCCTTTTCTCTCTTTTAACCACCACCTTGTCTTCTTGACTTTTTAGATGCGAGATTGAAATCAACATTGTCACAATAACCGGACAACAAGGGGGTTGTAACATGACGCATCATAAGATAGTAAGGAATACGATCAATATCAATATCAATATCAATAAGAGAATACGATCAATATCAATATCCTGTAAATAAATTACAATGAGAGGAACTCTCAGAAAACTCAAAGTTTTATTCAATAAATCAATAGCTAATTCGGTCAGAGGCTTTACAATTGTATTTAAAATAAAACCCTAACCTAACCCATGACGGATAAGGAAACGACACTAAATAATAAATTTGCCATAAATGGAAAATTTGAGATAAATGCAGAATATGAAAGGTCTATAAATCCTGAGCAAGCAGTAATTGATGAAAGTCAATTCGGACTCGGAAATCAAGAGTTATGGCTAAAACGAAACTTTTCTAAATAACAAAAATGACAATTTCGAGGCCAAATGATGGAATTTGGCCAAAAACTGGTGAACATTAGGGGCAAAGCCGCTGACTTCTTCCGCAAACGGCGAAACGCGTCGACTGGGTGAGTTTCGCGACATTCCGACTTCGGCGCCCAGGTTACCGAAATTCAGTTGCCTGAATTTCAGGTGCTCCCTCTTGAGCATGTATGCTTACGCTACTTATTCTACATCACAATATCAATTAGAAGATATCATAGTCAATTGAGTTCTATTGTTGCAATAGCCACTAACTTGTATTCAACTTGGATGGGCTAGCAACATTTTTATGCTTCTTAGAGCTCCATAAGATGACCAATAATAGAGAGAGCAAATAGATAAGTGTCAACATGAGAATTTTGAAAGCTTGAATGAAGAAAAAAAGTGTGAGGTTAGGTCTGAGATATTTGTTTGAGACCATAGATTGCCTTTCAAAGTCTACAAATATGAGATGGGATTATCGTGATCAATAAAGTGAGGTGGTTGTCCTATAAAAACAGTTTCGTTTGATTGAAGAGAGACTTCAAAGATTACAAGTTCTTCAAAGGTAATGGAGTTTATCTCATGCTTATACACCTCACACTAATTTCTTTATTGTCATCATTGAGGCCATCAAGAATTTTATCGGTGATTTCTTTTTTATCCATTGGAGCTCCAAGAAGAGCAAGATCATTTGTCTGGTTTTGATTGTTTGCATAAATTCAATGATGATATTCTTAAGTTGATTTTTGACTTGTTTGATGCGACCACAAGAGCGTTTGGCATAGGCATTGGCTAAGAAGATCCAGGCTTGTATAAAGGTCTTGACTTGAGCTATGAATGGAATGATGGTTAGGAGAGGGAGATTGAATCAAGGATCAACTGACCCTGATGGACCCATAGATCATAACCGGGGTTTGATCCTGTTGTATTAGATTGTGTAATGATGGCTGATGAGCATGAGTTGAAGTCATCAACATAGCCAAGCAAGTCGTAACCAATAAATAGAGTTTGGAACTAGAGTTCCCATTACAGATAATTGGCAGAGGTGAATTTAAGAAAAGTTTGTGGAGCAACATTAATTGATAAGTGTTTGGTTCGGTTCATTGGTGTTGAGAATAGTTGGACTTGTGTTTTCGATGGCCATGAGGCGAAGAACATAAAGATAAGTTTATGAGAAATAAAAAATGGATCTGTCAAAGCTGTGATACCATAATAGAACAATGCTTCAAAGTGTATTTTTCTATTGATTTTCACACTAGTTAATACAAGATTATATAAGCATGAATTGCCACGACATAGACAAAACAGGCCTTGTGCTTGATGAGCATGGAGACAATTCTTATATTTTGTAAGATTTATCTATGAAAAGTAGCAAATATTATTATTTTTTCCATTGACTCTATTTTGCATATATCAATATTCTCTCTTTCAACTCTGCTGATGGCAAAAGTTAAAAGACATGTCTGAAGCTTACCATACGTCAAGGTAAAAGTAACTGAAGGGAGAGTTGAGAGTTTCAGGCCAATTTCCACTTTAATTTGTTTAAGTAGAAAGTGGCACCGCATAGTTCAATAATTATACATACATTACATATATATATTACATCGTATCTTTGTGCTCAAACACACACACACACACACACACACACATATATATAACCCTTTACTTCAATTACTCCCAAAATCTTATCTCCAGCTCCCCAGAAACACAGTTTATCTTGCCATTACCTGAGGGTTTGACGATCCGTCATCTGAGATGTCAAAAAACAAATCATCGCTCTTGCACAAGGCATAGACAATATCCACCATGCTAGGCCTCTTTGATGGATCTCTATGCAAGCAAGCAGTTGCAACAGCCATTGTATTCATTACACTCTCCATTGAGCATGACTCCTCTAAGAGAACCTTATCCATCCATGCTGTCAATCTCTTTACCTTCCTCTCTTCAACATTTCCTTCCATAATTCCAATAGCTTCTGCCCACAAAACCTTGCCTTCTTCATCAATGGCTTCTTTTCCTGAGATTAGCTCAAGCAAAACCACACCAAAAGAGAAAACATCCATTCTCGTTGACACCACACCATCAGCTAAATATTCAGGCGCAATGTAGCCTTGAGTGCCAACAATGTGCATTGTTATGGCGTTGCAGCCTGATTTTGCTAGTCCAAAGTTGGCAATTTTGGCTCTCATGCTGGAGTCCAGAAGAATGTTGCTGCTTTTAATGTCTTTGTGTACAACCCTTGGCCTAGTGTGCTCATGGATGTATTGGAGACCATTTGCAACATCAATTGCAATGCGTAACCTTGTTTTCCAGCTTAGTTTTTCTCTCTCGTTGCAATGCAACCACAAATGCAGGGAGCCATTGTCTACAAACTCATAGACCAGATAGCAATTTGCATCCTCGGGGTCTATGCAAAAGCCCTCTAGCTTCACCAAGTTGCCATGGTTTACCTTCAACAGGAACAGTGAGTTTGCCACACAGAAATACAGAAGTGTATTTTCATATATGATTAAAACGAAAATCACTACGCTCTTAACCATAATTTGGCGGGTACTGGACAAGTTATATCACAGTTCTGCATTGGCTAAAGCTTTTTATTCTACATATTCAACTAAATGACACTTTAAAAAAATGGTAAGAACAGAATAGTTTGTGACAAATGGGTCAATCCCAAATAGCAGAGTTGGCAAGGAAATTGTTTCATGCGTTGATATGGGGCCAATCCATTTTCCTAGCTTTTACTCTGGGACAATCAACAGTTTTGGAGCTGTTTAAGTTCATGCGATTTTAATATTTAAGTTAAGCCTGCAGATTCTTTTTGGCAAATTGCCCCACGCCAAACCAAACTGTCCAACCAATGGAGCTAAAAGAAATAGCTTAAAAATAAAATATATGCTAAGCTATTCCAGGAGTTTAATGACAATGAAGTCATTCACTCATTTATTTTTATATTTATCAACATATTTATCTGCAGAATTTAGTGAGGCAAGGATATCAAGAAAACAAAAAGGTAGACATTTCAATCTATGTTCTGACATCATGGCTTCATTTAACGGGGGAATCTACAGCCTTTATTGATTTTGTTCGAAAGAAAGGTGAAAAGAAGGCATTTGACTACTGCCTTTAATTGGTGAGGAATCCACATTACACAATTGCACACCCTCAAAGAAATGGCTCAAGCTGGCATGACATCCTAATCCATTATGAAGCTGCGGAAAACAAATTAAAATGCGTCTACTTTTTTAAAACCTTAAACTTGCTAAACAAACAGGTCACTTCACCTAACCAATATAAAAATTAGACACCTGCAAATTTTAATGGAGGTCAGTCGCTGGTGTCTTTGTTATGTCTCAATTTTCGATCCTATATTTTTCTGTACTCCTCATCATGCCCCCTCTGCATTTGGATTTATGTCAACAATTTCCTATTGCTCAAATATCCCAGGCCACAGAAATCAAACACATGAGATTCATGAACTTAATCATCTATGTTGCTACTTGGGAGTTCAGATCAAGACTAGAGGTTTTTTATGCCGGAGATAAGGCTAGATCTCTGCTCTGCTAGAACTCTGATCACTGGTATGTATTGAAAGCTTGTGAAATATAAAATGTCAAATCGTCTTTAAATGGGTTATATGTGTTAAATTCCATGAACTGTAGAAGTATGGAAACAGCAAAGTTTATGCAACTGGGTCCCTGATCCTACTATCTCATGGGAAACTAAAACAAACAGTAAAGACTGGAGTATAAACTGTAATCGTTAAAAAAAAAATACCTTCTGCAATATCTTGAGCTCCTCAGAAGCATTCCACTTCATCTTCTTGATGGCATAGATCTCTCCATTTATGGACCCTTTAAACACAGATCCTTCAATCAAGCAATTTTCACTGAACCCATCGGTAGCTTCTTTCAGTTCATCAATCTTAAAGACCCTGTACTTATCCAAGCAATCTGAAACATCCGCCATCAAATTCACGTCTACATCCTTCAACCCTTTCCTTCCCCCATTTAACTGCATCCTATGCTTCTCCTCATCTTTCTCAACATCTCTTCTCTTCTTCAACACAACCTCTCTATAAAACCACACCCCACTTACCAAGACCAATAAAAGCCCAGCAATTCCTAGCCCAACTGCTAACCCATTAATCACACCTTTCCTTTCTGTCTTCTCAGAAGGTGCCTCAGAAGGAGCCCCAGAAGGAGCAACTGTAGGCTGTGCTAGCTGTGGAAGTTGATTGACTGGGACGAATATGGTATCAAAAGGCTGGATGTTATTGCTATTAACATCAACAATAGACTGTGTTTCAACTCCAAATGTTGAAGCAACTGAAGATAAGTTATCAGAAGGCTGAAACACATAAGATACCAGATAATTCACCTTGTTTTGCAATTGGGTTTGATTCGGACACTTGCAAAATATTGGAAAGATCACCTCTACTCCTATTTCGAGTTTTTCGGGGACAAGTGTAGGGTTAACAAGCTCAACAGACTGGTAGGTCGTAAGGTTTTGGAAGTATTCAGTTGAGACGATGTAGAAAGTGTTGCCGGATTTGATGGTATACGTGATGTTTGCAAAGGAAATGCTAGTTCTATTGATGGTGTTGCAAGAACATGATAAAGGGACAAAGAGGGGTTGATCGGGGACGAGAGGCGAGGTTGGAGAGGAGATGTTACTTGGTTTTGATATCATAAGGCGGCTAACCGAGAAAAGGTCACCGATTGAGGCAAGGTCAACGAAGTTGGGAGCCGAGGCTCGGTAGAAGGCATATGTTTGACATGGAAAGGAACTCTGGTTGGCTGTGCAGGTGAACCCTTGAGTGCTTGGCTGAGCCTGCAAATGGTGGAGGATGTTACAGTAAGAGAGAAAGAAGAGGAGAGAGGAGACTAAATGGGATCTGGGTCTCATTTTTTGGCCTTGATAGTTCTGCTTCTCTGCCTTGCAGTGTTTTGTTTGGAGGAAGGTAACGATGTTTATAGCTTCAAGATAGAGATGAAATTAGATTCTAGTCGCTCCAATCACCTGCTGGATCCCCCTTCGAGGACTTTTAGTCAGCTTCCATGAATGGACATGGGTATCATGCTATTATTATTACGACGCTTCGTTGCAGGTAAGCATGGTAGTCAAAATCGAGATTTTGACACGGATTGGAAAGGGCTCCAAAAGATCGGATCATAAAATCGTAGAAAGATCGTAAAATGTTCGTACAAAAATTATTATTTTTAATTATATTTAAATTTAAAAAATGAATTTAAATATAATTAAATATTATTATTTATTATTATTATTATTATTCTACGATTTTTCTACGAGTTTGACCGAGTTTGACCGGTTTCGATTTTTCTTTCTGGTCCAACCAGGTTTTCGGAGCCAACTCGCAAAATCGTACGATTTTGCGAGTTGGCTCGCGATTTTGACTACCTTGCAGGTAAGACTGATTTTTTTAAAATTTAACAAAACAAAATATAGAGAATATAGTTTTTTAATAGTAATGTTAAAAAAAATTTATTTATAAGATTTTTTTTTGTTTAATACTAATGTTAAGTAATAAAATTTTATAGTAATAAGATAAAAAAAAATTAAAAACAACTACACTCACACATTTATAAGCAGACAATTAATAAAATTCATTAAAGATAAATTATTTATTTTCTGCTGCAAATTGATTGATTGTTGAGTAGTAAGCTTCAATTGTTTTAACATTAAAAAAAGCAAACAAAAAACAAAAAATAAAACCAAAATAAATATTATGGAGAAAAAAATTATCTAATGTAAAGAACTAATTAAAATGACAGAAAATATTAAAGAAAAAGAGCAAAGAGAAGAAAGAAGAAATGTCAATTTTAAAATGATTAATAACATAAATTTAAATTTCATTACTAAACTGAATAAAAATCAAAATCTTAAGAAAAAAAAATGATCAAAACCAAAACTTAAAGCATAAATAAATAAATACGGACAAAAAGTAAAGACTATCCTGAAAAGACCGAAAAAATCAAAATATTAAAACTAAACAAAAAATTTAAAAGAATAAGGGCCGAAATAAAAAAAATAAAATATATAATCAATTTCAATTGAATGACAAAATTGAAACAAATTAGAGCTTCAATACTGAAAAATTACAGGAATGAAAAAAAAAAAGATAAATAAGAAATGAAAAAAAAAAACTCAACAAAAGAGAAAATCATAAAAATAAAAAAACTAAAACTAACAGTATAGTTACATAAATATGAACAAAAAATAAAAACTATAAAATTATCTCAAATAATAAAAAAACTTTAGCAAAAGAGAAAGAAAAAAAAACTTGTCCCCAAGGGGCTTGAGATTTATACAGCAGGTCTCGAGTTCGAGTGAGAGTATGCGCCTCTTGTAAGAACCTGGGATAGCCGGGATTTTACTTGCTCACCTAGGCCCACAAAATACGCTTTCTGGGGGATGTGGTTTTCTCGAATCCAAAAAAAACTTTAGCAAAAGAGAAAATAACAAAACTAAAATAAATATTATTAGAAAAAAATCATTTGATTTGAAGAACAAATAAAAATACTAGAAAAACAAAAAAAAGGGAAAAAAATAACAATTTTAGAATAATTATTAACATAAATTAAAATTTTAGGATGAAATTAAATAAAAATAAAACTCCAACAGAAGAAGAAGAAGAAAAAAACTAAGAGTATAGTTATTTAAATATGAAAAAAATAGTGACTATCCCATAAGGAAAAATAATTAAAATAATTACAAAAAATAATTAAAAAAACAAGAGGCAAAATAAATAACATAATATAAGGTCAATTTCAATTGCATAACAAAATTAAAATCAATCAAAACCTTGGGATAAAAAAAAATACAGTGATTAAAAACTAAACAAAAATAAAAAGAATAAGGACAAAAATAAAAATTAATATATATCATCAATTTCAATTGAAGATAAAAATTGCATCAAATAAACATCTAAGGACCGAAAAAATAGCATGAATTCAAAACAAATAAAAAAAATCAAAAGAATAAAGGCTGAAATAAAAAATAAAAAATATATAATCAAATTCAATAAAAAGAAAAAATTGAAACAAATTTAACCTCAATACTGGAATAATTTTAGGATTGTAAAAAAATAAGGGCTTGAATGAACATTATAACATTTCTGTTTAATTTCAATTGAAGGATGCAATCGTAAAGAAATGACAATTATTATAACAGAAATTAGGATGAAAAACAACAATAAAAAAACCAAGGACTGAAACAAATACATCATAAACCAAGAGGATTGGCCTACATTTTCAGCTGTAAGAGAGAGAAAGCAGGGCAACAGTTAACCGACCACCGATGAGTTTCCACCCCCATGACGACGCCACACCCACCACCATAGAAAAGAGGGTATGAGTATGACAACGCATTCGGCGAGATAACGGATGAATATTTCTGAACACCGCATGAAGCCGCTAAACATCACGGACGGAGAAAAATCAATAGTTTTACTGTTAGAGCTTGCTGTAAGGGAAGCGTTCAAACGAGACATGACATTCTTACGAGGCTGCTGATGTTCAAGGTATCGAAAGGTCTAGGTAGGATGACGTGGTTGCTGCTTGGTTGGCAGCAACTTATTGGTGAGTCTAGAGCCTTAAATTCTGAGATGACGCCGGCTTCTGCTGGAAATGTTGAAATTATAACTCTTGCCGTGTGGGAGAGGTAGGCAAAAGCACAGGGTTGCATTGGTCCAAGCATTGTTCGGAACCTGATTTTCAAACAGCATAATTTTTCAAGAACTCACAATCGGAACTTGAAAGCAAAAGATAGAAGCATTTCAGGACCGGTGTTTCAAAGACATTTTTAAAAACATTAAAATTTCAAAGATAACAGAGATGACCGGATGACAGGGATGCCATTCCTTGGGTGAAATTATCCGTGATTGGCTAGTTGCAAGAGAAAAGCCATGAAAATAATAATTAAAGATAACATAAAATTTCCTAGTTTACAAGCCTTCCAGAGAAAATGGTGGTGGGATCTGATGTCACTCTTCTTTGACTTCCTCCTCTTCTACTGCTCAAAATGCAGAAGATCATCGTGACCCCTTAAGAACTCAGCCTAGTTACCATGGAACCTCTTCCACACAAAAAACATCCTGAGCGACAACAATAATCTAAAACCAATCCATTTCATTCTTGTTTTTAATTGGACACCAGTGAATTCCAACTTATAAAGGCCGTGGAAAATTATCCTGAAGCTAGTCAGCAGTGGGTTTAATAGTCAAATCTTGTATGGAAAAATCAGAATTAGATACTTCTGGAAGGAAGAGCCATGGATGCACCCTGCAAAATATCAGCTAAGAATCAAACCCAGAATTTCTGCACCCTGACAGTTCATCACCTCTAAATTTCGATCTACATGACCATGTTATCCAGAAGTTTGTGGCATTTATTACACCCTGGAAACCTGCTGGGGGTTCTGCTGCTGTATATTTTCTTTCAGTATTTCCCAGTGTGATCCTGAGCGAACATCCCAGTAAATAATCAGGTTCTCGTAAGATGAGATTGCTTACATGCCTGTGTAATTGAAACAGAAGATTCTTGAGCGTTCTCTGTTTTAAGCACCTGGCCCTATTTTCGATATGGATTTAACAGCTGATTTTGGGTACTGGATTTGCCAAGAGAATTGAGACCGATGAACTCACTGCCATTAGTGTTGTGTTTTTTTCTTTCCTGCCTTATCCGGTTCTAATAACTGTAGCCATTGGCTGTAGCCCTGGAGCTAAGCTAACTAGTCGAGCTTGAGCCTTTAAATTCATTGTTTTTTGTTCAGAAAAATGTTTGGGTTACTACCCTGCTTCGTAGGAGTTTGATTGTACAACCTTGGATTCTTTGCAACACGTGTTACTGGGGTTTCTTTGTGTGAACGTGTCAGTTTATTACTGGAAAGCTACAACAGTCAACCTGCACTTATGTCCCGTTTTAACAGGTTTTTGGTCTTGTTAACTATATATATTAAGTGGCCGACATCGTGGTGCGATCCTCGATTGCCAAACGGCGTTTTCATTTTAATGTTTGGTTCGGGTGAAAATGAGATACAAAGCATGGGACCCACATTAATTATTGTGCTGGAACGCCGTTTGTTGTGAAGCATGTATTACATGCTTTTTTATAACCGATTCATGCTTTCAAAACCCCGATTCTCGTCTGCAACCTAAAATTAAAAACACGATACACATTCAAACCCAAAATTAACCGTTGAAAAGCAAAATCCCTACCTTATCCTCTCTCTGCAACCTCCCATCTCAACTTTTGTTCTCCTCTGCAACTTCTACAGCTCCCACAGCAACCCACATCTCCTAGGAACAAAACTCCTCCTCCCTAAGCCTCCCGTCTCTTCTCTCTTCTGCAACCACCCGCATCTCCCTTCTCTCCATGTTCCTCATCCAAGCCCGTGTTCGTGTTGGAGGTGATACTCGACGGTTATAGCAGTTCATGGCTAATCACAGCTGTAGAGAGGTTGGAGAACAGGTGGTAGCCATGGATGATACCGTGGTGGGTTTGGGTTTGGGTTTGGGTTTGTTTTAATATTTATGGAGTCAAAAATTGAGATTGGGGATGATTGAGAGAGGTTTTGAATCTTTTGATTGTTGATTTTGAAGGAGAGGCAAAGGGAGAGTTTTTTTCGTTTTTCTTATCTGTCTGTCTATTTCGAAGAGATTGAAGAGTGTAGCTGTGTTTCCTTTTCTTTTCTTTTGTTTTATATTATATTTATATTTACATAACTGGGTTAAAACATTTTTTTATCGGTTAAAAAAAGAATTTTGAGTGTACATTTTTTATATAAAAAAAATTAAGCGATCGAGAAAAGAATTATGTAAGAGAAAATGTTAAAAAACAACAAAATTAAATTTTTAATCACTCAAATGTGAAAAAAATGGTGGAGTCAACATGACAAATATATAATTTACATCATAATATACAAAACGCAGGTTGCGATTGTTGTTGCACCGATGACACTACTTAACTATATTAGAAGGAGATCGCAAGATGATGCTGTTTTTGTTGAATATGATCGTAATCCTGATTATATCCCAAATGATTTTTTACCAGATATTGTAGCGTGTGAAAATAGTCAGAGTTTGCGGACGCATTCACGTATGGATATTGTTCGCGATGGCATTGCAAATAGTTTGATGGGAGAATAAAATGAAGTGTCCATTTTACTTGAATTATTCCTTGCAATAAATTGTGATTAATTTTAAATTTATTTTCACAAGTTAAAAATATATATATATAAATAAATGTGTGTGTATATGTCTATGCCCTTTAAATTAATTTCACAAGTTAAAAAGCAATATGTAAAGTTTGATAACCAAACACCTAAAACTGCTTTTTTTTCAACCTCAAACTCAACCACAGTTTTAACCAAACACTTCACAGCTTATTTTGAACCGCAGTAAAAACGCTTTTTTTTAAACTGCTTTTTTTCAACCTCAATCGCAAAAGCAAAAGCAATGTCAAACACACCCTAAGTATTTTGTTTTCTTATAATAAATAATAGTGGTTAATACATATATATTAATTTTTCGAAATTTAATGAATAATATTATATTATTATAAATCTATTGTCGGGCTTTAAATAAATAACTAGGTGACTTGCTCGCGTGCTGCACTGTATTTTTTTTCTATCTAAGAAACTGATTGATTTTTTATGTATTGTAATTGATTATCTTAATATTTAATTAGTAAAATTATAATAGATAAAAATTGATAGAAATGAGTTTTTTTTTCCGCTAAAAGGAACATTCTAATCGAAACGCAAGGGAAATAATTCGTATATTTTTAAATTATAGATAACTTGGGCAAATATGTCTACCCGTTATATTTATGTGTTGCCTCATATTTTTCTTTTGTTTATGTCATATTAGATCTGAAATATTGTACATAAAAATATTGTAAAGGTTATTTAATAACTAAAACAACCTAAAATCTAAGGATTGTAAATATTGTTTATATATAATATTTCAGATCTGAAATATTGTAAAGATTGTTTAATAATTATTATTTTAAATTCATTTTCCATAATAAAATGAATATATAAAAACCTAATATACAATAATAACAATAATTATTATTATTATATTTTTGCTATAGTAAGAACCAAAAGTTTTGTAGGCTAATTATTTTGCTCAGATATATAACATTATAAAAAAATCTAAGACCATTAATATTTTTTGCATTTAAGAAAAAAATCATCTATGGCTACGGTGAAGTAGAGGGCAATTGGCTCGTATATTTTTTCATTATAGATAATTTGCCCCAATTTTTCACTTGTTTCGTCTACGTGTGACTTCGTATATTTTTTGTTCATGTGATATTAAATATAAAATATCATACGTAAAAATATTGCAGAAGTCAACCTCTAAGAAAAATAACATCAACTGATGAATTATTTTAATTATTATTGTCATTATTATTATTATCATAATTATTAAATTGTCACAATTATTGTGGTTGTCATTATAAATATTATTATAAACAATTCATATTCTAATTATTATTGTTCATACCATCGACGACACAATAATTATAGTTAGAAAAGGAAATTAAATTATTTTGTTGTTTTATAAGATTTATTCTTTATATTATTATATTAAAAGTATTTCAGAACACTAATATTTTTTTCTTCAAAAAAACCTAGGTCATTTATTTATAAAAACATTATTAAAAGAGGAAGCAAGAAAAAAAACTAAAATTATTATTGTTATTATTATTGTTATTATTATTATTATTATTATTATTATTATTATTATTATTATTATTATTATTATTATTATCGCATGATTAAATGAGAAAATAAATTTAATAAAAGAATAAAAAAGCCTAAAAACTTTAACAAAAGAGCAAACAAAATAAAAATAAAAATTATTCTCTAAAACAATCATTTGTCGTGGAAATAAAATAAAAACTAATAAAAGAAACCAAAAGAAAAAACAAAGGAAAACAAATAAGAAATATCAATTTTCAAATAATCATAAACACAAACTAAAATTTAAGAACAAAATCTTTGAAAACAATATTATCTCAACAAAAGAGAAAACAATAAAAATTAAAAACCAAAACTAAAAACACGCACATATATAAACATAGACAAAAATAAGAACTATTTAAGAGGTATAAGAAATTAAAATAAAAAATCAAAAGTATAAGGGCCGAAAACAAAACTAAATATATTATCAATTTCAATCAAATGAAAAAATTGAAAAAATCAAATAAAATATAACATCTATACATGCAAGGTTTGATATAATGAAATACATCAACACACCCTATTATAATAACAGGAACATTGAAGCCTTAATATCTAAAATTATCATTACTATTCCTGCTAAAACAATAAAAATTATTAAATTATCCCGGCGAAAAAAATCAAAAACATTAAAAAAAAAACGAAGCAAGAAAAAAACTAAAATTATTATTCTTATTGGGTTAATAATGGTAAAAAACAATTCAATCAAAGAAAAAAGTAGCCAATAACTTTAACAAAAAAAAAAAAAAAAAAAAAAAAAAAATTATAAGGAAAAAAAATAATTTGACGTCAAAATAAATAAAAATAATAAAAAACAATAAAAAGAAAGAAAAATGAAAAAAAAATGCATAAGTGAAAAAAAACATTAAAGTAAAAAAAATATAATACACAATCAAGCGCGCTAGGCAAAGGTTCGACCCCTGCCCTTTTGCTTAGACAACAGATATTTAATTCACTGAGCTACAAGCTTTTCGTCGTATATTACTGTGTAATAATAATTAAATATCAGAAAATCAGCGAACTGATTGACTTGAACCGAACTGAAAACTGAGCAATACTATTATAATTTACAATGATTCTCCTTACATGCTACAATAACCGACTCTGCCCTCTTTTAGTATATTAGATAATAATAATAATAATATATCAATTAAGTTATAATATACCAAGAAAATGTTAACAAAGAAATTCGTTTTTGTATTAAATAATTATTTAGTTTTACTAAATAATAGATTAATAAAAAAACTCGTGATGTACAAAAAAAAGCAAATATCCGAATATTATATTTGACACGTCAAATTTAAGACAAGATCTTTAATTTCAATTGGTGGGAAATGAAAGAAGAAGATTAATAAAAAAACTCGTGATGTACAAAAAAAACAAATATCCGAATATTATATTTGACACGTCAAATTTAAGACAAGATTTTTAATTTCAAATGGTGGGAAATGGAAGAAGAGAAAAATATACAATACATTTTTAATTTTAATATTATCAGGCATAATAATGGAGACAAACGAAATAGAATCGGAATCCGAATATGGGAAGACCATACTTGGTAAAGCTGAATTGGTTGTCGTGTATTCCTGCTCCTCCTTCCCATCTTTTTTCTTTATCAACATCTCTTCACTCTCCCCCTCCCACTCGGCTTCGCTCCTCCTTTTCTACTCCTCGGTCGCTCTCTACGTAAGCATCCCTTCTCTCTCTTTCTAGTCTCCTCATAATGTTTAGTATATTTCATTAACGTTAGAACTCCATTTCTCATCCGCCTTTAAAAAGTGTGGATTCTTCGTTGCTTACTCTCCTCAATTTGCTTGTTTTGTTTGATCATAATACGGCTAAATTCATGATTGATTTTGTTTGATATTTGATGGGCTTGACCCCGATTGACCGAATTTGATTTCTTTCTTGATGCTAATTGCCGGTTGTTGTCCGCTGTTGGCTTGTTTTCTCTTTTGATGATTTTTTCCCCTTCCATCTTTAGTAAACGATCTTCTGCCATTCGAGCATTCATGGACGCCTCTGTAGCTTCCTCGCCAAAGGATCTGCCTGTTGGGTTAGATGCTAAAACAGAGGAAGATTGTGCTTCCCTTTCCAAGTTACTTCAAGAGTTCACTAGCATCCCTAACATTGACAAGGCATGGACTTTTAAGTCTGACACTGGTAAGTCTACATATTCATGCGACCTTTGCTTTCTCTCTCCACCCCTGTTTGTGTTTCTTGAAACAATCTCTGGTGCAGGACCTGGTTCCCAGGCAATGTTTTCGATTAGTCAAGCAAATCTTCTGGCTAATAAGACGAGGAAGTATGCTCTATCTGCAAATATCTCGAAAGGGAGTGGCAATTCTGTAACCTTTCAATGGTCTCCATTTCCTGTTGAGATGACCGGTGTGTCTACGATAGTTCCATCACCATCAGGTTTGAAGATTCTTGTTGTCCGGAATCCGGAAAATGAATCTCCCACCCGTTTTGAGATTTGGAATCAAGGCCAGGTGGAAAAGGAATTCAACATCCCCCAGTCTGTACACGGTTCAGTGTATTGTGATGGATGGTCAGTGTCTAGCCTTTTCGCTGCGGGTGACATCTTTTTAATATTTATGATCTGCTAGGCCTTGCTCGCATATTTTCGAATTTGTAAATTTATGTCTTGTAGTAGTACATTGTTTGTTTATAAGTATCACTGTTCACTGCCATCCTCAAGCATCCAGAAATGTGAATGTTTTTTGATGTCATAGGTTTGAGGGGATATCATGGAACTCAAATGAAACTCTTGTTGCTTATGTTGCCGAGGAAGCGTCACCCTCCAAGCCTACATTTAATGATTCGGGCTATAAAAAAGGCGGTTCAGCAGATAAGGACTGTGGTAGTTGGAAAGGTCAGGGGGAATGGGAGGAGGACTGGGGAGAAACCTATGCAGGGAAAAGGCAGCCTGCACTTTTTTTGATTGACATTAACAGGTTTTGTACGAGGTTTTTGTTGCCATTGATTCAGCAAAACATGATTTTTTGTCGGACATTAAACCCTCAATGTGAACTTTACCATGTTGTGCAGCGGACAAGTGCAGCCTGTCAAAGGAATTTCAAAGTCCTTGAGCATTGGTCAAGTTGTCTGGGCTCCATCAACCCAAGGCTTGCATCAGTATTTGGTGTTTGTGGGTTGGCCATCAAATCCAAGAAAGCTTGGCATAAAATACTGCTACAACAGGCCATGTGCATTATATGCAGTTAGAGCACCAATTTATGCATCAGATGCCACTGATTTAGAGGTCAAGTAGGTTACTTGTTCTCATAAAGCTCTAGTTGCTAATTAGTTGCTGCGGAGATTGATTATGCTAACTCTGGTTTATGTAATTTGAACTTCATTGTGATCTTCCAGAGAGAGTCCAAACGAAGATTCACCTGTTCTTAACCTAACTGAGAGCATAAGTAGTGCCTTCTTTCCATCATTCAGGTATGCTATTTGTACAACCACCTTGGTTATGAGCCTTTACATTGACCTAGAAACTTTATTTCTTCTCCTTTTCTGTATGTGATAAGTGATAACTTCTGCAGTGTGATTTCTCAAGTTTTGAAAACATTTTCAAGACAATTAAGTTGAGGGAGAGTTTATTTCAGGGGAAATGAATTTATCCTGAAGCCCTAGCCCAAAAGAGGCATGATGGCTTTTTAGCTGAGATTGCATGTCTCTTTTCCACTTTCCAATTTGACATGACCTTTTTTCTTTTTGTATAAAATGATATTACAAGATAAAGGCGACCAGTTAATTTTTGCTAGTTTCCAGCCTCTAGATCCTCTTCACATCGATAACTTGTACAGGTTATGCAATGTCATTCTAAACTTGCTCCTTTTTTCAGCACTGTATTCCCTCTTCCTATTCTAAGTTAATGGATTCCCTCTTTCTATTCGAAGTTAATGGATTCCCCTGAGACTGTCTTGACATTAAAATTTGCAAATTCATTGCGCAGATGTCCTTTTAGGTGTCACAGACACATCGGGTTTAATTTGTACATTTCTCCTCTGTTTAAGTGTGTGAATGATTCCATGCATGTGCTTATGCACTATTTTTTGTTATTTAGTAGGTGCTTATATGCTTAAAAGCTATTTATGATCTGCCTCACCTTCCCTTTACAAGTATATCTATTTATCAATGTTTTCCTTTCATCCTTAGAGTGATCAACAATCCTTCAGTTAACTGGAAACCATTGAATATATTAAGTTGTATAACATGAAAAAAATCCTTTACATGATAGTATTGATGTATTTAAAGCTGATTGCATGTGAAACATGTCTTCAATATCCAGCCCAGATGGAAGGTTCCTTGTGTTTCTATCTGGAAGTTGTTCCGTAGATTCGGGTGCTCATTCTGCAACAGATTCACTTCACAGAATTGATTGGCCAGTGAATGGACAATTTTCCTCTTCAAAAATCATTGATGTGGTGAGGAGTTCTCCGTGTCTATCTGTATAATTTACATTTGGTGAATTCCACTGGCATGTATAGAATTTCCGATTTTGTTTCCTATTGCTTCACTCATTTACAAGAAATTATGATGAACTTTGCCTTGTTCATCAACAGCCTTTATATAAGATCTTGCTTTACTAGAATGTGAATGTAATGATTTATAAAATAATATGGTTTGCATTTTGTGCTGGGAATAAATTTTGCTTTTAAAATAGCCACACTTTTACTATGGGACCATGTGATCTTCTTGTGAACTCTCACCTCTTAGAATTTCAAATGAAGGGAAGGAGTATACACTTGTTGGAAACCTAGGCTGGATGGCCGCCAATCCCCTTTCCTGTGGCTATCCCTGACAATTTCCTTTATGTATATTTACCCCTATGAATGATTCTTTTATTAGTATCCACAGAGGAAGATTTTCTTTCATGTGTATAATCTGTAACTAACAATTTTCTTCAATAAATAATTGCAGATTCCTATTGTGTGGAGCGCAGAGGATGGTTGCTTCCCAGGGCTTTACTGTTCTAATTTTATTTCTAATCCATGGCTTTCAGATGGATGCACTATGATTGTATCCTCAGCATGGGGCAGCAGTCAAGTTATACTTTCTGTGAATGTGTTGAGGTAACTTTAAAAGTCATATACATACAACTTTTCTTATGTGTGCATACCTTCAGAATCTGTTTGTATAGTTGATTCATGGTATGGTCATCGAATTACAGTGGGATTGTATCGCGTATTAGTCCCACAGACTCCAATTTTTCATGGAATCTTCTTACTCTAGATGGAGACAGCATTATAGCCGGTAAAGCCAAATGCTAAAAGCTATCTATAACATACCATGTTAAAGTGAAGAGAATGGAAAATATAATCTTGTTCTTCCCTTGTTCCAGTGTGTAGTAGTCCAGTAGATATACCTCAAATCAAGTATGGTTATTTTGTTGATAAGGCTTCATGGAATTGGTCAGATGTATCGAGCCCGATATTCGGATGTTCTGCAGAGGTTTGTATTGTTGTCATTTTTAGAACATGAATTTTATATCATTTATCAGTTAAGTTCTAGTTTTGTGATGATGGTTTCTTCTTAGTACAGGTTAGTTCTTTGCTCTCTTCTCGTCAGTTCACAATATTGAAGATTCCAGTCAAGGATGTTTCTGATTGCCTGACAAAAGGTATTATACAATATGTTTTATCAAAATTCAGAACACTTTGAAGCATTGACATGGTCTACTATCACATTTCTGATGCCTCATAAAAACAGTGTGATCTCTAATTTTTGGCTGCTCTGCAACCAGTTTCTTGTGTGTGTGTGTGTGTGTGTGTGGGGGGGGGGGGGGGGGGGGGGGGGGCGGGTATTGTATTCTATATGTTTATACATTAATTTACATGCAATAGCTCAGACAGTGGAAATTTTGCTGGAATTTGACTGGTAAGAAAATAAAGTAAGATATGGAGTATTATTTCAATGAGTTTCCAGCATCAACATATGGAGCCAAACTTTCATAGGGACTTTGTACGTTAAGAATGGGATGACAAACAATGTTCACAAACTTCAATTATCTCTGAATTTTGTTTCTGGTACTATTGGGAAGTCTTTCCCAATTCATTAATTCGTTGAATCATGATCACAATAATGAATTTTGCTCCCTTGTACATTTGTTTCTTTCAGGTGCTAGCAAACCTTTCGAAGCTATATTTGTGTCTCGCCAGTCTAAGAAGAATGATGTTTGTGATCCACTAATAGTTATACTTCATGGAGGCCCACATTCGGTCTCATTGTCAGGCTTTGCAAAGTCCCATGCGTTTCTGTCTTCACTAGGTTACAGCTTGTTGATTGTAAATTACAGGTGTGACAAAGGTTTTCCTTTCCCTTTTCTGCTTAAATTTATTCAGAAACTCAGATTAATGCACATTCTCAATGCTTCACCACAGACTGTTGTACCCATGAAAATATAATCTCTCTCACAAAAACAAATCTCTCCTGATGTTTGATATTTTCATACATGGCATTGTAATGGGGAGTGAAGATAGACAACAACGGGAAGTATTGTTTGATTATTTAGGAATTTCAAAATTGGAATATAGTTTACTTCAATTTTGTTATTAGATTAGAACTATTTGGTAGGTTTTCTAATTTTATTTTGTTACTGTGTATAAATAAGGACCCTATCTAGACATTTAAAAGAACATTGAATTTTGATTATCAACAAAATGCAGGTTTTCCTAGGAGAATTAGTACTTTTGTATTCTTGTTGGTGGTTCTACACCAATTTAAAATTTGCATAACATTGCCATAAAATTCATATGGGCCCTTGATGATTTTCATCTTTGCATACTAAAGAAGTTTGGTGCGGACGTAAAAATGGTATTAGGTGTGTTTGGGAGTGCTTCTACTTTTGGATGCTTTCAAAAGTGTTTTTGGCTTGATAAAAATATTAAATTGATGTTTTTTAGTATTTTCTGATGATTTTGTTATGTTGGTGTAAAAAAAAAGAAATGATTTATTTTCAAGCTAAAAGCTATTTTGAAAAGCACCATGCACCCCAATCCCAAACACACTATTAAACTGCTAGCATATGACAGTCTTGTTTTGTTGTTTGCAAGATTTTCTAACCTAGTCTTTGATCACAGAGGTTCACTAGGGTTTGGCGAGGAAGCTTTGCAATCTATTCCAGGGAAAATTGGTTCACAGGTACTTGTTCGTATTAAAGTTTCTAGGGAGAGAACAAATTTACTCCCAAAGTGTTATGTTTATCCCATTGGAGCCCCCTCCCCCCATATATGGATATCTCAAACGAGCCCCTATCCTTGGAGAATTTTCTGAATTAGCCCCTGCATGTGCAAGACTCTTTTAGCCTTATTTGGTGAGCCTAAAATATTTTGGAGTTAAAAATCACACCTACATGTACAAGACTCTTTTACACACAAAATAGGTTGTAATCTCTTTTTATACTTGAGTTTTCACATGCATCATCTAGGGTGACTTTAAGTGTCACGATCTTTGTTGAATGAATATTCAGCACCATATTGTCCTATGTCCTATGGAGCATCAATTTTGTGCTAATACTTTGCCTAAAATATTGGCTTAAATTTATGGAATGGGAGTCATGTTAAAAATGAACAGACCTTTTAATTGTAGATAACTTTTGAGATGATTAAACCAACCCTCAATAAATGAGGACTCAATTGGGACAATTGATCGGTGGAGGATTCAATTGAGATGTACATAATAATTTGAGGGAAAATCTGTCCTTTCCCCTAAATTTTGCATGGCATGTTTTTTTTTTTTTTTTTATAATCAAGGCTTTATGCATCACGTTGGATTGTTTTTCTGATTTTTTTTTCTATGAAGGGATTCTCTGATGTAGTTTAGGAACAAGAAAGTTACCTGAACTCGATAAGAAATAAATATCCTAATAAAATATTACCAAATAACAACAAAAACAAATCCTAGAAAGTAATCAAAATAATATTTAAATTCTAAGCGTACTTTACCACAAACAAACAAGTCAACTTTGTTGTTCCTATATTGCATATTTCTCTCTTACTTTCTCCACTTCCCATTACTCCCATTGTGTTGATTGTTCATTGTTAATAATCTTTTGCGAGTAGTATCAGGACACTTTACCTGTATTCCCTGGTTTCTTGTTCTTTTTCCTCGTTTTGGAAAAAAATCCATCTTCTCCAAGAAGACATACAAACATTTACTCAAGTATCTCAAACACTTGGGGAGTTTGTGCAAATTCTAATCTGATAGCTTACTACGCACAAGATGTCAATGATGTAATAACAGCAATAGATCATGTGGAGTTTGTGAAAATTCTAACCTTATAGCTTACTATTCACAGGATGTCAATGATGTAATTACAGCAATAGATCATGTTATTGACACCGGTGTTGCTAGCCCCTCCAAAATAGCTGTGATTGGTGGTTCCCATGGTGGCTTTCTCACAACTCATTTAATTGGCCAGGTTCCGCATTTCCAGCTCTCCTTGTGATAGTCAGATGTTATTTGTAGACTGTATTTCAAGATTTTTGTTATTACAGAGACCTCTTTTATAGTGAACATATCTGCATAACTTTCTGCAGGCACCAGATAAATTTGTTGCTGCAGCTGCGAGAAATCCTGTCTGTAACCTTGCATCAATGGTTGGCACAACAGACATCCCTGATTGGTGCTATGTGGAAACCTATGGAGTTGAGGGAAAAACTAAATTTACTGAAGCACCGTCAGTCGAAGACCTGATGCTCTTTCACAGCAAATCTCCCATATCACACATCTCAAAGGTACTTTCTAGAGAGATCCGTTTTCTATTAGGTGATATGTGATGGTGTCCATTGTCTAATGGATAGGACAGAGGTCTTCAAAACCTTTGATATTGGTTCAAATTCTATTGGACGCAATATTTTTCCACTTTCCAGTATATATATATTATTTCTTAGTAATTATTTCTATTTTTTGGGACTTAAGACAGAAGCACTAGGAATAGGAATAGAATGGTCTAAACCAAATAAAATTTACTGCAAAAAATTCCTAGTGAACACCATTTTATATTTCTTTTACAATGCTGGATGCTATCAACTTTAAAGCAACGGAAAAATCTATTATAGCTAGTTTCAGAAAACACGTGTTTCTGATCAACCTGCCATGGACAACTGTACTGGATTGGAAATTGTACCTGCATGGATTGCATTGGCACTAGCAAGTTGCATGGAATGCTATACAACAACATCCAAGCTCTGTTTTTGGAAGTTGTGCAATGCTAAAGCAAACAATATGCTAAGAATGAAGAATCTGAGCTTCATGGTAAAAATGTAAATATTCCTTACATCAACTATATGCAGGGGTTTGATAAAAGCAAAGGTTGAGGAAACAGGAAACCTGAAACTTGCAACTCTTTCCCTCTTTCTTAAGAGTCATATTGGTCGGGTGGAGTAGTGAATAGCATTTCTTTTGGATATATATATGTTTTTTTTATCTATACTGGGTACCGAAACCCTCAAGTTATGATATTGAATTTCTTAGTTTGATAACATTTGCAGGTCAAAACACCAACCATTTTTCTTATAGGTGCTAAGGATCTTCGTGTTCCATTGTCTAATGGCTTGCAAGTAAGTTCCCGTGCCCTCTTCAACTTCAATTTGGCTGTTTAAAAATTTATTCCAGTGTATGTTATGAAAAAAAGCAGCTGGAAGAGTGATAGACAAGATAAAAAAAATCGCAGCTAGTTTTTTTTTTTCTCTGACTTACATAATATGATGGTATTAATGGTTTGATACTTGAAAAATCTGCAGTATGCACGGGCATTAAAAGAGAAAGGCGTTGAGGTCAAAATCCTCATGTTCCCCAATGACGTGCATGGGATTGACAGGTGAAACATTTACAGGGGCACATTCTAGTGTAAACAGCAGCAACTAAGCTCAAATCTGATTCACTTTCACATAAAGCTGATCCACACTTTTTTTTCTGCAGACCCCAGTCCGACTATGAAAGCTACCTTAGCATTGCAGTGTGGTTCAACAAGTATTGTAAATAAGCATGCATGGCTTGCCACACGTTACAAAAAATAATAGTTCCGTAGCGATCCTGTTTGGTACTGATGTCAACAATAATTATTAAAAAATAGTGTTTTTTTTTATTGGAGGATATTATGGTTACTTAACTGGGTGTAGAAAATGTGGAATTCCAGTAGCATCTCTGTGGTAACTCTTTAGTTTTTGTTTTATTTGAAAGTATTATGGTTATTTTATTATATCTAAATAAAAAAATCAAAAATATCTCCTGAGTCGCTAATAATACTGTAGGCTCGATACAGTCCAGGTCCTTGTTAGAGTAAAGAGGGGGCGGACTTTCTCGTGTATTTTCCTGGTAAAATCTAGGGTAAAAATTACCTAATATATAAACCGCGTGGGGTTTTTCCTGTAGTATGATGTATTGTTCATGCTGACACAATTTACTATTCATTGCGACAGTATGAAGGCGCAAATAACCCCCGAAAATGACAAAATAGTGCACAGGAACAAGAGATTTTGCTGTTTTTTCCTTAATATTTGCACAGTGAATCGACGAAAACAACTCCTGAAAACGACAAAATAGTGCACAGGGACCAGGGGTTTTGCCGGTTTTTCCTTAATATTTGCACAGTGAATCGACGAAAACAGCCCCCGAAAAAGACAAAATAGTGCACAGGAATCAGGGGCTTTGCCGGTTTTTCCTTAATATCTGCACAATGAATCGACGAAAATAGCCCCCGTAAAAGACAAACTAGTGCACAGTAAACGGGGGCTGCTACGTCCTTTCCCCTAAGGTTTTTCTGTAAATATCAGTAAGTACAAGGGCCCCTGGGTAATTATCTCATATTTTATTATTTTTTTCGGATTAATTGCTGGCGCGTCATAAGGACGCGCCAGCAGCGTTCCACGATTATGCGCCTTTTAGGCGGCGATGCGGCTTCTTCCCGCCGTCAAAAATTAACGACCGCCATGCCAGAAGATGCGCCGGAAGGTCCTCTAGCTTCCGTCGCGGCATGTTCCGGCTATATATGTTCGGGTAAGCCGCGGCGGATGGTTTTTTGTCGGCTGTCGCATTTCTCTCTCCTTCCGCCGCAAAGTCAGCTTCGGTCCCTGCGGTTTATAGTAAGTTCACTTTGGTCCCTGAGGTTTTGATTTCGTTTTTATTACTGATTTATTTAAGTTAAAGTTTTATTGTTTTCATTTGTGCCCTTCAATAAAACTGATTATATAAGACGTTTTTATTTCAGTCCTTATACTTTTGATTTTTGATTTATTTTTTATTCCTTCAATTTTTCCGGTACGGATGTTTGATTTCTTTAATTTGGTCCTCCAATTGAAATTGGTAATATATACAAAGTTTGATTTCAGTCCCTCTTCTTCTAATTTTGTATAAAATGACAGCAATTATCATTATTTATTGTTTGTCCTCCAATTGTTTTTTGTTTCAATTTTATCATTCGATTGGAATTAATTTCATATATGTTATTTTTCATTTCAGTCATTATTCTTTTAATTTTTTATCTGATATTAATTCAATTTTTTTTCCGATAATGTTTATTTTTTATTGATATTTATGCATCTATGCTTTTAGTTTTTGCCCTTTTTTTTTAGGTTTTATTTTTAATCGATTCAATTCTGAAATTTTAATTTGTGTTGATAATTATTTTCAACAATTTAATTATTTAAATTGTTTTGACAGTAATGTTGATAATAATTTTAACTATTATAATAATGATAATTACAATAACATAAGGATAGATTTTCAATTTATGTATTCATCTTTTTGTGGATAGAAAATTAACTATTTATTTTTGTTATTTGATTATTGGGGTTTTGTTTTATATTAATTCATTTAGTTTTTTTTTAATTCTTAGACAATGTTTATTTTTTATTCGTATTTATACATCTATACTTTTAGTTTTTTTTTTTTGGGATTTGTTTTTAATCGGTTTAATCCTAAGATTTGAATTTAAATTGGTAATCATTTTAAAATTAATATTGCTTCCTTTTTTCCTTTATTCATTTTTTTCCTTTTCTGTTATTTTTATTTGTTCTTTGGATTAAATGTTTTTTATGATTTTACTATTTACGCAATAATAATGATTATTTGAGTGATTTTTTTATTGTTTTCGTATAAATCTTTTGCTTTTTTAAATAATTTTTCAGGGCAATTTAATTATTTTAATTATTTTGACAGTAATGTTGATAATAATTTTAACTGTTGTAGGAATGATAATGACAATAATATAAGGATATATTTTCAATTTATGTTTTCTTCTTTTTGTGCATACAAAATTACTACTTATTTTATATTGTTTATTTTATTGAAACCTACTAAACAGATAAATTTATATCCATTTAAAATTTATATATTTTATAGAAAACTTGCACTTCACAAAAAAATTATATATAGATTTATTATTTTGTCTAAATTTATGTGATTATAAAAAAAATCATATATAATAAATATTTTTTTACGTTGAAAAAAATATAATTCCGCCCGCGACGAGACGCGGTGCCATGGCTAGTTATCAATACTTGAAGTTAGGAGCTATGTACATAAAATAAATTAAAGCTAGAGGTACCTTTCAGTCTCCTGGTTTTCTAGCCTGCAATAAAAAGATAGGTTGTAAGAGAAAAGTAAACCTTGACTTTTGATCTTGAGTTAAACCTTATCCTAAGTTCCTAACCACCTCAAAACCTGTAAAAATCATTTTTTAAACCTTTTTAGAGCATAGATTAAATGATTTTTTTTGTTTATAATCTTGACTTAGATGTGCTCGGCGTTGTTAAGAATCTGGATGAATATATCCAAAGTGAGACCTGAAATAAAAACATACCCTCTCATCGAGAATCATAATCAAGAAGATTCACTATCAACGGCAGGACAGAATTTGAACGTTTGCCACCTAGAAAAATAAATAATACGTGGGGGGGTTTCGTGCATGGTGTATTTCTCGCCTCCCATGCCCACCAAACTGGTACTTGCGTGCATGCAGGGTGATAAATACGCTAGAAAGGTGTTCATATCATAATTTGTTTTTGTTTTAAATGGGTATTTTTTTAGCATTTTAATATATTTTTAAATAAAAACACTTTAAAAAATAAATCTCAAAGTTTTGGAAGGTCGTAAGGTTTTGGAAGTATTCAGTTGAGACGATGTAGAAAGTGTTGCCTGCTTTGATGGTACACGTGATGTTTGAAAAGGAAATGCTAGTTCTATTGATGGTGTTGCAAGAACACGATAAAGGGACAAAGAGGGGTTGATCGGGGACGAGAGGCGAGGTTGGAGAGGAGATGTTACTTGGTTTTGATATCATAAGGCGGCTAACCGAGAAAAGGTCACCGATTGAGGCAAGGTCAACGAAGCTGATACTACCACAACAATACCAAGATTAAGTTAAGGAATCAGGATTTGGTAACTTTATGTCAATTAAGTTAATTTAATTAAAACAAGGGAAAGGAATAGAGTATGAACAAAGAGGGCATCTGCTACCCCTGCCATTTCTCAGTTTGGGATCCTTCGTCTCGTGCTCCACAAATAACTGACAAGGAGAGGGCTACCCACCCACAAAAGCGAGAATTTCATTAAAGATGAATCAGGACAAAGGTCACACCTAAAAAATCCTTCGGTGTTTCAAAGACATTTTTTTAAAAAATAAAATTTTAAAGATAACAGAGATGACCGGAAATGCCATTCCTTGGGTGAAATTAATGCTGCTCCACGAACGACGACTGCAAGACCAGATTATCCGTGATTGGCTGGCTAGTTGCAAAAGAAAGGCCATGAAAATAATAATTAAAGATAACATAAAAATTCCTAGTTAACAAGCCTTCCAGAGAAAATGGTCTGAATCTTGAGACGCTGAAGTCAATCTTCTTTGGCTTCCTCCTCTTCTACTGCTCAAAATGCAGAAGATCATCGTGACCCCTTAAGAACTCTGCCAAGTTACCATGGTTAACCATGGAACCTCTTCCTCACAAAAAACATGAGCGACAACAATAATCTCAAACCAATTATCAAGCATCATATTCTATTATTATTGGTGTAAACGCATTTTCATAATGGAGGCAAACGAAACAGAATCGGGATCCGAATATGGGAAGACCATACTTCGTAAAGCATCATATTCTACTCCTCCTTCCCATCTTCTTCTTTATCAACTTCTCTTCACTCTCCCACTCCCACTCTGCTTCGCTCCTCCTTTTCCACTCCTCGTTCGCTCTCTCGATCTTCTGCCATTCGAGCAGCATTCATGGACGCCTCTGTATCTACCTCGCCAAAGGAACTGCCTGTTGGGTTAGATGCTAAAACCGAGGAAGATTGTGCTTCCCTTTCCAAGTTACTTCAAGAATTCACTAGCATCCCTAACATTGACAAGGCATGGACTTTTAAGTCTGATACTGGTAAGTCTACATATTCATGCGACCTTTACTTTCTCCCCCCCCCCTGTTTGTGTTTCTTGAAACAATCTCTGGTGCAGGAACTGGTTCCCAGGCAATGTATTTGATTAGTCAAGCAAATCTTCTGGCTAATAAGAGGAGGAAGTATGCTCTATCTGCTAATATCTCGAAAGGGAGTGGCAATTCTGTTAGCTTTCAGTGGTCTCCATTTCCTGTTGAGATGACCGGGGTGTCTACGATAGTTCCATCACCATCAGGTTTGAAGCTTCTTGTTGTCCGGAATCCGGAAAATGAATCTCCCACCCGTTTTGAGATTTGGAATCAAGGCCAGGTGGAAAAGGAATTCAACATCCCCCAGTCTGTACACGGTTCAGTGTACTGTGATGGATGGTCAGTGACTACAAAAATCTAGCCTTTTCACTGCGGGTGACATCTTTTTAATATTTATGATTTGCTAGGCCTGGCTCGCATATTTTCGAATTTATTTCTTTTAATAGTAGACTAGTTAAATAATTTTTGCAGCCGATTAAATAATTTTTATAATTATTAAGATTAAAATAATTAATAGAATTTGCTAGTTTAAAATAAATATAATATATTTACATACAAAGTTTGATATGATGAAATAGATCAATATACACTATTATATCAACAGCAACAACAACATCGAAGTTTTAACATTTAAAATTATCACTACTATTATTGTCAAAACAATAAAAATTACTAAATTACCTCGAGAAAAAAAATTCAAAAAATTAATAAAAGAGTAAGTAAGAACAAAAACTAAAATTATTATTATTATTATTATTATAATTATTATTGCGTTAATAATGAAAAAACAAAATTAAATCAAAGACTGAAAAAAACCTAAAAACTTTAACAAAAGAGAAAAAAATGATAAAAAAAAATTATTAGCTGAAAAAAATCACTTGACTTGAAAATAATAATAAAAAACTAATAAAAAACTAAAAGAAAGAACAAAGAGAGAGAAAACAGAAATATCAATTTTCAAATTATCACAAACACAAACTAAAATTGAAGAGCTAAATCTTTCAAAAAAATATCACCTCAATAAATAAGAAAATAAAAATTAAAATTAAAGCTAAGAGCACACATATATAAACATAGACAAAAATATGGATTATTTCAGAAATATATAAAAATTAAAAAATTAAAATAAAAATTAACAGTATGAGGGCCAAAATGAAAACCAAATATATCATCAATTTCAATCAAATGACAAAATTGAAAAAATCAAAACCTCTGTACCGATTATATTAAGGAATTTAAAACCAATTAGGAAATTAAAAATATGAGGACCGAATTGAAACTTAAATATATAATCAATTTCAATCAAAGGACCCAATTGAAACAAATAAAAAATTATATAACAGAAATCAGGACCCTGCAAAACAATTAAAAGTTCAGGGACTGAAATGAAAATACCATAAAATTGGGGGTTTGCCTTGTACTTTAGCATGCAGGAGAAAAAAAAAGGGAAACAACTTTCAACCGCCCACCATTACTAAACCGGTCACCGTGGACCACGACGCGTCACACCATCAGGAAGAGGACACGGCGGCGCTTTGGGTGAGACGCCAGATGGGCATTTTCTGACACAGCACGCCATCGCAAGCGCTGCCCAAAGCGGGCGTGAGGCCTAATATGTCGGTCGCGTGTGTCAAACTCGTGCACAGTATTCGGCAGATAATAATAATAAAATATGATCAATTATCAGAATGCCCCTGTAGTCAAATCTTCAATTTTGTCTTATTGGGGGGCAAATTAGTATTTAACAATGTTTAAAAAATGTGAAATTCACATGGCACCCCTCCCGGCCATAATTATTTTTTTATCTTATTAGGGGACAAATTAATATTTAGTTATTTTCAAAAAATATGAAATTCTCGTGGAACCCCTCCTATAGTTGTCAATTCCGTTCCGGTCGTCGTTCCCGTTTTTCTATTGGAACGGAACGTTCCGGTTTCGGAGCGTTTCGGCGTGCCGTTTCGGGGTTGTATTGTTTACATATAATTAATTAATTATATATATGAAAAAAATTAAAAATTAAAAAAATTAAATATAATTTTTAGTTTTTATAAAATCAAAATTGATGCAACAATTTTATTTTTTTATAATATATATATATATATATATATATATTTTATTGTTTTGATTTATTTTTTATTTTTTAATAATAAATATTGTATATATATATATATATACACAATATTTATTATTAAAAAATAAAAAATAAATCGGTCAGCCAACGCTCAGCCAAGCATCTTCCTTGTGTTCACTTCTGATTAAATACGGTAATAAGGGAAAAGAGGGGCGGCAAGTCACGACCGAAACGGCACGCCCGGAACGGAACCGAGGCGTTCCGGCCGGAATTTGGCCGGAACGAACCGGAATTAAAACCGAGACGAAAACGACGCCGTTTTGTCTCGGTTTTTTGAACGTTCCGGAACGGAACGGAATTAACAACTACAACAACAACGATTTTTTGTCTTTTTCGAAGGATAAAATAGTTATTTTATTGTGCAAATAATCAATAAACTGGTGAACCGACCAAACCGAACTGACCTGAAAACAGAATCAACCCAAAAATATACTTTTACAATCCATAGTATTTTCAATTACAATAAACAGTGAAACACTAATATCTTTTAGTTTATTTTATAATAATAATTGTTTGTTTATAAGTATCACTGCTCACTGCCATCCTCAAGCATCCTGAAATGTGAAAGTTTTTTGATGTCATAGGTTTGAGGGGATCTCATGGAACTCAAATGAAACTCTTGTTGCTTATTTTGCCGAGGAAGCCTCGCCCTCCAAGCCTACATTTAATGATTCGGGCTATAAAAAAGGCGGTTCAGCAGAAAAGGACTGTGGTAGTTGGAAAGGTCAGGGGGAATGGGAGGAGGACTGGGGAGAAACCTATGCAGGGAAAAGGCAGCCTGCACTTTTTTTGATCGATATTAACAGGTTTTGTAAGAGGTTTTTGTTGCCATTGATTCAGCTAAACATGATTTTTTGTCAGACATTAAAACCTCTATGTGAACTTTATGCAGCGGACAAGTACTGCCTGTCAAAGGAATTCCAAAGTCCTTGAGCACTGGCCGAGTCGTCTGGGCTCCATCAACCCAAGGCTTGCATCAGTATTTGGTGTTTGTGGGTTGGTCATCAAATCCAAGAAAGCTTGGCATAAAACACTGCTACAACAGGCCATGTGCATTATATGCAGTTAGAGCACCAATTTATGCATCAGAAGCCAGTGATTTTGAGGTCAAGTAGGTTACTTGTTCTCATAAAGCTCTTGTTGTTTTTCCCGTCCCTCTGAGTTGTTAATTAGTTGCTGTCGGAGATTGAATATGCTAACTCTGGTTTATGTAATTTGAATTTCATTGTGATCTTCCAGAGAGAGTCCAAACGAAGATTCACCTGTTCTTAACCTAACTGAGAGCATAAGTAGTGCCTTCTTTCCATCATTCAGGTATGCTATTTGTACAACCACCTTGGTTATGAGCCTTCACATTGACCTAGAAACTTTATTTCCTCTCCTTTTCTCTGCGATAAGTGATAACTTCTGCAGTGTGATTTCTCAAGTTTTGAGTACATTTTCAAGACAATCAAGTTGAGGGAGAGTTTATTTCAGGGGAAATGAATTTATCCTGAAGCCCTAGCCCAAAAGAGGCACGATGGCTTTTTAGCTGATATTGCATGTCTCTTTTCCACTTTCCAATTTGACGTGACCTTTTTTTCTTTTTGTGTAAAATGATATTACAAGATAAAGGTGACCAGTTAATTTTTGTTAGTTTCCAGTCTCTAGATCCTCTTCACGTCGATGACTTGTACAGGTTATGCACTGGCATTCTAAACTTGTTCCTTCTTTTTTCAACACTATATTCCCTCTTTCTATTCTACGTTAATGGATTCCCCTGAGACTATGTGTTGATATTAAAATTTGCAAGTTCATTTCCCAGATGTCCTTTTAGGTGTCACAGACACATCGGGTTTAATTTGTGCATCATTTCTTCTCTGTTTAAGTGTGTGAATGATTCCATGCATGTGCTTATGCACTATTTTTTGTTATTTAGTAGGTGATTATATGCTAAATATTTATTTATGATCTGCCTCGCCTTCCTCTTACAAGTATAGCTATTTATCAATGTTTTCCTTTCATCCTTAGAGTGATCAACAATCCTTCAGTTAATTGGAAACCATTGAATATATTAAGTTGTTTAACTTGAAAAAATCCTATACACGATAGTATTGATGTATCTAAAGCTGATTGCATGTGAAACATGTCTTCATTATCCAGCCCAGACGGAAGGTTCCTTGTTTTTCTATCTAGAAGCTGTTCTGTAGATTCGGGTGCTCATTCTGCAACAGATTCATTTCACAGAATTGATTGGCCAGTGAAGCCAGTGAATGGACAATTGTCCTCCTCAAAAATTATTGATGTGGTTAGCAGTTCTTCGTGTCTATCTGTATAATTTACATTTGGTGAATTCCACTGGCATGTATAGAATTTCCGATTTTGTTTGCTATTGCTTCATTCATTTACAAGAAATTATGATGAACTTTGCCTTGTTCATCAACAGCCTTTATATAAGGTCTTGCTTTACTAGAATGTGAATGTAATGATTTAATATAACATGATTTGCATTTTGTGTTGGGAATAAATTTTGCTTTTAAAATAGTCACTCTTTTATCAAGGAATCATCTCATCTAAAAGCTCAAACTGTTAGGTGAGGCCTCAAGATATAATTTATATTATTCTCTACACGCTCTCTCAAGTGTTGCACACAAGCTCATACTACCTTTTGCTTGATTTTTATCCAATAGAATGAAGGTGGTGAGATTTGAATTAGTAACCGCTGGATTAACAAGGTTTTAATACCATGTCGAGGAACCATCTCGTCTGAAAGCCTCAAAGCTTAAGTTCTTAGGTGAGATGGTTCCTTACAGCTTTTAATATGGAACCATATGATCTTCTTGTGTACTCTCACATTTTAGAATTTAAAATGAAGGGAGGAGTATACACTTGTTGGGAACCTAGGCTGAATGACAGCCAATCCCAATTTCCTCTATGTATATTTCCCTATGAATGATGCATTTATTAGTAACCACAGATTTGGAAGATTTTCTTTCATGTGTATAATTTGTAACTAACAATTTTCTTCAATAAATCATTGCAGATTCCTATTGTGTGGAGCGCAGAGGATGGTTGTTTCCCAGGGCTTTATTGTTCTTATTTTATTTCTAATCCATGGCTTTCAGATGGATGCACTATGATTGTATCTTCAACATGGGGCAGCAGTCAAGTTATACTTTCTGTGAATGTGTTGAGGTAACTTTAAAAGTCATATAAGTACAGCTTTTCTTATGCGTGCATACCTTCATAATCTGTCTGTATAGTTGATTCATGGTATGATCATCGAAGTACAGTGGGGTTGTATCGCGTATTAGTCCCACAGACTCCAATTTTTCATGGAATCTTCTTACTCTAGATGGAGACAATATTATATCCGGTAAAGACAAATGCTGAAAGCTATCAATAACATACCAGGCTAAAGTGAAGAGAATGGAAAATATAATCTTTTTTTCTTCCCCTGTTCCAGTGTTTAGTAGTCCAGTAGATATACCTCAAATCAAGTATGGTTATCTTGTTGATACGGCTGCATGGGATTGGTTAAATGTATCGAGCCCAATATTCAGATGTTCTGCAGAGGTTTGTATTGTTGTCATTTTTAGAACATGAATTTTGTATCATTTATCCGTGAAGTTCTAGTTTTGTGATGATGGTTTCTTCTTGGTACAGGTTAATTCTTTGCTCTCTTCTCGTCAATTCACAATATTGAAGATTCCAGTCAAGGATGTTTCTGATTGCCTGACAAAAGGTATTATACAATATGTTGTTGTATCAAAATTCAGAACACTTTGAAGCATTGACATGGGTCTACTATCAACATGTGTGTGTGTGGTTTTTTTCGGGGGGTGGGGGGGGTGTTTCCAGCATCAGCATATGGAGCCAAACTTTTATAGGGACTTTGTACGTTAAGAATAGGATGACAGACAATGTTCACAAACTTCAATTATCTCTGAATTTTGTTTTTGGTGCTATTGGGAGGTCTTTCCCAATTCATGAATGCGTTGAATCATGATCACAGTAATGAATTTTGCTCGCTTGTACATTTGTTTCTTTCAGGTGCTAGCAAACCTTTCGAAGCTATTTTTGTGTCTTGCCAGTCAAAGAAGAATGATGTTTGTGATCCACTAATAGTTGTACTTCATGGAGGCCCACATGGTGTCTCATTGTCAGGCTTTGCAAAGTCCTATGCGTTTCTGTCTTCACTAGGTTACAGCTTGTTGATTGTAAATTACAGGTGTGTTAAAGTTTTCCTTTCCCTTTTCTGTTTAAGTTTAATCAGAAACTCAGATTAATGTTTGCCAGATAGAAACCAGGGAATAAATCCGACAGTCTTTCAAATTTTCATGAGTATTTTTGTGTCTCGACAGTCTTTTTTTGTTGTTTGCCAGATTTTCTAACTGAGTCTTTGACCACAGAGGTTCGACAGGGTTTGGCGAGGAAGCTTTGCAATCTCTTCTAGGGAATGTTGGTTCACAGGTACTCGTTCTTATTAAAGTTTCTAGGGAGAGAACAAATTTACTCCCGAAGTGTTATGTCTATCCCAATGGAGCATCACGCTGGATTGTTTTCCGATTTTTTTCTATGACGGGATTCTCTGATGTAGTTTAGGAACAAGAAAGTTACCTGAACTCGATAAGAAATAAATATCCTAATCCTAATAAAATATTACCAAATAACAACAATAAAACAAATCCTAGATTACTACTCCCTGGTTTCCTGTTCTTTTTCCTCATTTTGGAAAAAAACCATCTTCTCCAAGAAGACATGCAAATATCTACCCATGTATCTCAAACATTTGGGGAGTTTGTGCAAATTCTAACCCGATTGCTTACTACACATAGGATGTCAATGATGTAATTACAACAGTAGATCATGTGGAGTTTATGAAAATTCTAACCTTATAGCTTACTATTCACAGGATGTCAATGATGTAATTACAGCAATAGATCATGTTATTGACACGGGTGTTGCTAGCCCCTCCAAAATAGCTGTGATTGGTGGTTCCCATGGTGGCTTTCTCACAACTCATTTAATTGGCCAGGTTTCGCATTTCCAGCTCTACTTGTGATAGTCAGATGTTATTTGTAGACTGTATTTCGAGATTTTTGTTATTACAGAGACCTCTTTTATAGTGAACATATCTGTATCTCTCTTTCTGCAGGCACCAGATAAATTTGTTGCTGCAGCTGTGAGAAATCCTGTCTGTAACCTTGCATCAATGGTTGGCATAACAGACCTCCCTGATTGGTGCTATGTGGAAACCTATGGAGTTGAGGGAAAAACTAAATTTACTGAAGCACCGTCAGTCGAAGACCTGGCTCTCTTTCACAGCAAATCCCCCATATCACACATCTCAAAGGTACTTTCTAGAGAGATCCGTTTTCTATTAGGTGATATGTGATGGTGTCCATTGTCTAATGGATAGGACAGAGGTCTTCAAAACCTTTGATATTGGTTCAAATTCTATTGGACGCAATATTTTTCCACTTTCCAGTATATATAGATTATTTCTTAGTAATTATTTCTATTTTTTGGGACTTAAGACAGAAGCACTAGGAATAGGAATAGGAATAGAATGGTCTAAACCAAATAAAATTTACTGCAAAAAATTCCTAGTGAACACCATTTTATATTTCTTTTACAATGCTGGATGCTATCAACTTTAAAGCAACGGAAAAATCTATTATAGCTAGTTTCAGAAAACACAACGTTATGATATTGAATTTCTTAGTTTGATAACATTTGCAGGTCAAAACACCAATCATTTTTGCTCTAGGTGGCAAGGATCTTCGTGTCCCATTGTCTAATGGCTTGCAAGTAAGTTTATGTGCCCTCTTCAAGTACAATTTGGCTGTTTAAAATTTTATTCCAGTGTATGTTTTGAAAAAAAAGCAGCTGGAAGAGTGGTAGACAAGATAAAAAAAAATCGCAACTGGTTTTTTTTTATCTATGACTTGGATAATACGATGGCATTAATGGTTTGATACTTGAAAAATCTGCAGTATGCACGGGCATTAAAAGAGAAGGGCGTTGAGGTCAAAATCCTCATGTTCCCCAATGATGAGCATCCGATCGAAAGGTGAAACATTTACAGGGGCACATTCTAGTGTAAACAGCAGCAACTAAGCTCAAATCTGATTCACTTTCACATAAAGTTGATCCACACTTTTTTTTTCTGCAGACCCCAATCCGACTACGAAGGCTACCTTAACATTGCAGTGTGGTTGAACAAGTACTGTAAATAAGCTTGCATGGCTTGCCAAATGTTGCTAATGCGGTACGAAGTTCAAATACTAAAATAAATCAGTCAGGGACTGAGGAGGAAATCCACCAGTAAACTAATCGATAAAGGGTGGATCATTATCCCACCATGAAAAACAGTCATTCTAAATAGTAGCAAATGATTTACTGTATGCTATTAGAAAGTTTATGAGCCCTTTAAGCACTGCTGTGCACAAGCAATATGCTATCAAGTCGAGTCGCTACTCTATCCTCTGTTTCGACTAAAATTCCAGTGCAGGGAATGTGATTTTTGTTATTTTGGAAGCATGACAATTAACGAGACCCGGTGTAAGAAATTAAAAGGCTCTCTCAACTGCAAGGGATGATTATGGTCAAACTATCTAAAAATTACTATGATTATGTTTTTTTTTGCACTGCATTTCAAATGTATTTTTGAAAAAAATGATTTCTATTTTATTTTATTTTATTTTTTAAATTAAATTTTAAGGTTGTTGACAAGCTTAAAGATACTAAGAAAAATGATTATCAGAATGGTTTGCAGGCATGGATGTTAGGTCTCTTCACTGTATCTGACTTAGATGATGATTATGATGAGTAAACTGAGGTCGTAGTTAAGATCTGTAGTCCTATTTCTCTTGCTTTTAGGGTAGCAGAAGTTGCATGTCGCTGTAATTTGTAATGGATATGATCAGCAAAGGTGTAGAGTCAAATGTTCAACGTTCAATCTGAGTTCAGTGACATCTCATGTTAGAGAATAATATGAATCATATTCTGGGGTTCACCTAATAGTTTAAGTTTTTAGGTGAGATGATTTTTTAACATGGTATCAAAGCCTTGTTGATCCATTGATCACGAGTTCGAATCTCACCACTCCCATTCTATTAGATAAAAATCAAGCACAAGGTAATGTGGGTTTGTGCAAGTTTCAAGCCCAAAGAGCTTTCACTTGAGGGGGTGTGTTAGAGAATAATATGAATCATATTCTGGGGCCTCACCTAATAGCTTAAGCTTTTAGGTGAGATGATTTCTTAACACCTCATTAGAGCGAATTTCTTCAAGTCAGTGCCTGTGACCTCATCTGGTTCTCTACTCAACTGACCCTTCCTCCTTCGATAAGCTGCCTTCGATATCATTTTTCAAACAATGAAATGCTTTTATTGGTTACAGCAGTTGAAATTCATCAGCTGAGATCAATGAACCTCAGTCGTAACCTTATCGAAGGTGTTGAAAATTCTTTTTTTAATATCAGCCGTGACACCGAAAAATAAAGTATTTTTTTTCATAAAAATCTTCTAAATATGCCAGCCAAAGTTTGAAAACAAGATCAAACGTGTTGCCACAAATTTCTGGTTGCTCACACCATCGTTGTTTTAATTATTATTATTAAAGTGGGTGTTCCGGAGAGAACAAACCTTTTGATTCTAAGCTTGTTTCATTGGATCACCTTCTAGATAGATAATAGATCGTCATTGTTGAGCTCATCTGAGTTGGCTCCTTTGGTTCCCAGCTTCCAATTGCGCACTTAACTTTCTCCATTAAAAATGCATGAAATTTGGTGAGGTGGAAAAGAGAATCTCCAAGATGAGTCCAACACTTCCAGAGAAAAAAAAAACCAGTTATTTACTCTCTTTCTTTCTCAAATGGCAAGCAATTTTGGATACAGTTCTCTCTCGTTTCTGGAGCTGGATAAAAGTCTAAAATCTGAATATTGTTAAAAATAAACAAATCCAGTATACGAGTTCACACAAACTAAATTTTAAAAGTAAATTCTGAAACACTCCCATGTCTCTGAAAAAGATTCTGTATTACAAAACCGTTTGATCATTCAGTTTTACATCTAGGACAATTCATGCTCAAGATCAACAACTGCTGTTGTTGACAATAAAAAACAATGCAGAACAACATCATAGTTTTTGTCAACAAACATCTGCATAAATTCTTAACAATCCTTTTAATTTGACATCCGCATAGCTTAGAGAAACTGTCAGAGTTCTAGTGTTTATTCTCAAATGATTCCTTTTTTTGACTTCATTTCTACTAAAACATCTTCATTTCCAGTCAGCAGAAGGAAAAACCAAAAAGAAATCTTCAGTTTCCACTACCGTTTCATGCAGGGAATTAATCATAATTGTCCCTGGATGTTGACCTTGAAATGTTAATTATTGCCAAGAACACAAGATTGGTAGATATATTATATACTGCATAAACTTGAATATATAGTTAAGAATCATTCCCACAAGTTAATGCCAGTCAAATTAAGCCATATTCAGATTCCCACTCACTGTTTTCTTCTAAAACATACACAACCATTGTATTGAATAGAAAAGCTGAAAACTTTCAGACTTTACACTAATAAAGTACATCATAGCTTAATGAATACAATACCGCTCATATCATGCGGACCCATATAATAGAATCCATCGCCATTATTTGCTAACTTGACTCTTGATAGAACTCTCCAGAACGCAATAACTTTATACTTTGGCAGGTGTGAAGCAACCGAGGAGATGATAGCTCTCTCTATTCTAGCTGGGGTAGATGATAATTGATGAGTCATTCGATGGATTAATGACTAACCAGCAATCAGTGGTATCTACAGCCAGTAATCTCCAGTCTCATCAAACCAGAACCAAAAGCTGACAATGCTGTAAACCGAAAAGAAACTTAGAACTGAAATTAGAGGTGACGCAATGCGACCAGTGATGAAATATCAGGCAGATTCTAAATAGTTTCTGAATAAAAAAAATCTTGCACTGGCTTATTTTCCATATCTTGGTGTGAAGGTTTTGAGTCATGCCGAATCGAAGAACAGAAGTTTAGATCAGAAAGTAGCAAGGCAAACAAAGAGATTTTAGTTATTCCATCTTAATTGAAATCACCAGATTTACAAGTTAACTAGCTTAAACCGAGAGATTAAGTGGTCGTTTGGCATTGTGGTGCGATCCACGATTGCCAAACAGCGTTGTCAATGTAGTGTTTGGTAAACCTTTATAAGCAGAAGTTGCACATGGGGCCCACATAATTTTTGTATGGAAACGGAGTTTGCAAATAAGCAGGAATTACCTGCTTTTCCATTTCGGCAAATGGCGATTCAAACCTCCGATTGTGTTTATGTTCGATAATTAAAAAAAACTGGTATTTTGCATGTTAAAAATCGATCTGTGCATGGCTCTCTCTCTCTCTCTCTCTCTCTCTCTCTCTCTCTCTCTCTCGCCAAAACAGTCATGGAAGCCGGGAGCTTTCATCGTTGACTCCGGCCACCACAGGCCACCATTTACGATGAAACCACCACAGGAAGAACCACCTCGGCCTCCTCTACCAGTCGGTATCCTTCGTTGAAGCTCTCGTCGTGGTCGGTGAACAGTACCGCAACCTTCCAACGCTGCCTCCGGCCACCACAGGCCACCATTTCAGACGCCACCACCACAGGAAGAACCACCTCGGCCTCCTCTACCCGTCGGTATCGTCCGTTGAAGCTATCTTGGTGGTCGGTTGGAAGCTACTGTGCACGTGAAATAATTCACGTGCACAGTGCAGTGCACCATTTCACTTCTTCACAATTGAAGCTGGACTTGGGCTGGGCTGCACTCGGCCCAGCCCAAGTCCAGCAAAGTTGGGCTTAGGCCCAATTTGGTTGGGCTGCTCTCGGCCCAGCCCGTTTTTTAAATATATATTTAAAAAAAAATGTGTAGATACAGATCAGTCTTAATGGAATGAAAATATTTGTTCGTGATGAAATTGCAAGTAGTTTGATGAGAGAATAAAAAATAATATTTGTTTTTTCATGAATTATTAATTACATTATATTATTATAATTATTAAATTTACAATATTTAAAAAATTATATATATATATATATATATACCCTTTAAAGTAATTTCACAAGTTAAAATTAATATGAAAAGCTTGGTAACCAAACACCCAAAACTGTTTTTTTTTAACCTCCAACTTAACCACAGTTTTAACCAAACACTTCACTGTTTATTTTGAACCACAGTAAAAGCGTTTTTTTTTAAACTGCTTTTTTTCAATTTTAAAAGCAAAAATAATATCAAACACGTACTAAGATCACAAACCAAGCTAACACAAGTAAATAGTGAAAAATATACTACAAGTCTACAACAGAGCACATTCTTTCATGAACAAAGATCAGCTCAGGTTCTCCATCCCTGATTAGAGCAGTAACCAAATATGCATCCATCAGGAGAACAAGTAATCAGGCTAACTTTGTTACGGACATTCTCGAACCTTCTCAAACTGATCCATTGAAGGACAACATGAACCTCTATTCACGTGACATCATTATGCCATTGAAGCACAACATCCTCAAGCCCATCTTTCAGTTCTCCCCAATGAACCTCCTCAAATTCCACCCCACCACCCTCCACCACCTTAACTTCCACCACCAACAGTTTCTCCGCTATTTCGAACACCTCAAACAACACTCCCACCCTCCCTTTCCCCAACCCAATAGCACTCCCGCCCTTTCCTTCCTCTGCTCTGTACCCCAGTCTCCCTCCAACCTCTCTAACTCTCTCTGTAACTCTTTCCACCGTTTCACTTGATGTAAATCTTCTCTCTTTCCGATTCTTAACCTCAAATAGCCGTGACAAATCCAACCCCGAAGATAGAGATATTATATCAAACGCTGTAATGCTAGAAACCGCACTCTTTTGATCAAATTTACAATATTTTTCATAATCCAGCTCGAACACACTACTTTGAGTTGGCAATTCAAACTTCTTCAAAAACCAAGAATGCTTCATTAAAGCTTCTATGCTCATTCTTGTATTAGGATTTGGGTCTAGAAGCTGGTTTATAATCGATTTAACCGGCTTTGGTATACAAGAAGGCACTTGATATTCTCCTTTATGAGCTCTCTTATACATGAATGCAAGATTACTGTCATCAAAAGGCAAATAAGCCGACAACAAAAGGAACAAAATGACTCCACAAGACCAAGCATCCGCTTTAGCTCCGTCGTAACCCTGCCGTGACATAACTTCGGGTGCCGTGAAAGCTGGAGTCCCACAAGCCGTGTGAAGCAAAAAACCACCATCACCACCACCATTCTTCAAAGCCGAGAGTCCAAAATCAGATATTTTTAAATTACCTTTACCGTCAAGGAGTAAATTATGAGGCTTGATATCGCGGTGAGAGACACCATTTTGGTGGCAGAAGTGGAGGGCAGACACAAGTTGTTGAAAGTAACGACGTGCTGCTGATTCTTTGAGTTTCCCAAACTTACGGATCTTAGAGTAAAGATCACCTCCCAAGGCAAGTTCCATGACGAGGTAGATTTTGGTTTTTGTTGCCATAACTTCGTGGATTTTGAGAATGGTTGGGTGGTGTTGCAGGCGGTGCATGGCTAAAATCTCGGAAATGATGCGAGGTTCCATGGTAGCATCGGTTTTAGTTTTGTCTATGATTTTGATCGCAACCAGTTGTGTCTTGTCGGATAAAGAGCGGGCTTCGTAGACTTTTGCAAAGCTACCACGGCCTAGTAATCGGCCTAATTCGTATTTGTTGAGAAGCGTGGTCGGGATCGAGGTGGTCCTTTGTAGTGTTGATGGTGGCGGGGTTTGTGGGGGCGGTGGCTCCATGCTCATGGATTGTGGAGGGTAGGAGTTGGTGGGGAGGAGGTGAGCAAGCAACCCAAGAGAGCCTGCAGGGGATAGTTTGTAATGGTGGGAAGGGCTGCTTTTATAAGTGGGTGTGCGTGTGCCGGCTGGAGTTGTCGGTTTCCTTTACAACTCGGGTGTCTTCTAAATTTTGTTATTTTTAATTTCGCCTATTTTTGTTGTTTTCCATATCTCGACTACTTGCATATTTTTTTTAATGTTAATATAGCACGAAAAACAACAAAAACACTTGGAGGCATAGTGCAATGGGATTTTATATACTTACCTTATTTTATTAATAAATAATAAATAATAAATATATATATATATATATATATATATTGGCAAATCTAGATTGAAAATCCTTCCAAACTTAGGATGTATATATATATATATATATATACACACGAACCCTAAACCTGCGCTCCGCTGCAGAGATTAAAAAAATTTCTTGTCTAGTTTTAACACATATATTTTTTTATTTTTTATTTTGGTTTTTATTTTTTTATTTTTTAGTTTAGTTTCGATCCCTTGATTTTCTCGGTCCTTCTAAAATAGTTTTAAATTTTTTGTTTGTATCTATAAACCTTTGCTCTTAGTTTAAATTTTTAATTTTTATTGTTATTTGTATTTGTATTAAATGCAACTCGCATTAAAAAAACATAGTAAGTTTAGCTTTGGTGGTTTAAAATGAGAGTGAAACTCTTTCTTATGCATGTATAGTTAAACATGAAATGTTTGAAACACCACCGCATGTAACTCTTTCGTTTGTCTTATTTGAGGCTACAAAAATTATTTTATTGTGCACTAAAAAAGTAAAATTACCGAGACACCCCCACTGACAATTCTCGGTTTTTGTCTTATTTGAGGGTATTATGATTATTGTACTATGCACAGAAATGAAAAAAAATGGAAATACCTCTAATACCATGACATTATTTTAAACACATTTTACATAATAAAATGAATATATAAAAAACTAATATATATTTTTAGAAGTTTTTCGATGCCGCACGCGCCATCCAAAATGTGCATGAGCTCTGAAATTAACATCATGCCCGAAGACACGCCCACAATACCGCGACAGAAAATATAATTAAAAATTGGTAAATTACCAATACACCCCTATAGCCAACTCTTGGATTTTGACTTATAGGGGGTATATATGTACTTATACAACTCGTGGTGCGCATCAGCTGAACCGGACATCTCGATTATAAAAAAAGGGTCTAAGGATTAGTCATGGTGCACTTAATCTAACTCAGAGACCCCGATTATAAAAAAAAATATAAGTGAAAAAAACAAACAAAAAAACAAAAGCTTAAGTTGGTCCGGAGACACCGGTTATAAAAAAAAAAAAAAAGTATAAGCATGAAAACATTGTAGCAATTCATATTGTTTTTTTTTTTAAATCAGTCCGGGAATTAGTCGTGATGCACTTAAACTGGGCTGAAGACCCCCAGTCATAAAAAAAATGTATAATTGAACAAAAAAAAGTATAAGGAAAAAAAAAAATTGGTCCAGGGATTAGTCGCGGTGCACCCAAGCTGGCCTGGACATCCTGATTATCAAAAAACAAATTTGGTCCAGGGAGTAGTGGTGATGCGCTTAAGCTGGCCCGGAGATCTTAGTTAAAAAAAATGTATAAGTGAAAATAAAATAAAATAAAAGATTAAGTTGGCCGAGAGACCATGGTTATAAAAAAATGTATAAGTGAAAGAAAAAATACAAGTGTGAAAGCACTGTAGCAATGCATATTGTGTTTTAAAAAAAATCGGCCCAGAAATTAGTCATGGTGTGCTTAAACTGACCCGAAAACCCTAGTTATAAAAAAATTGTATTAGTGAACAAAAAAAAAGTATAAGAAAGTATATATATATATATATATATATATATATATATATATATATATATATATATATATATATATATATATATATCAGCTGGAAAGCACTTTAGAAAAAACAACCGGGTTTGGGGATTGTCGTGGTACGCATAACTTGGCCTAGACACCCTGGTTATCAAAAACAATTGGATTTGGGGATTAATCATGGTGCGCTTAAGCTAGCTTGGACACCCCGATTATAAAAAAACAAAAAAATATAAAAAAGTATAACAAGCAAAAAAACATTTTCGGGAAAAAATGAAAAAAAAAATAAGAAGAAAAAAAAACATAATAAGGAAAAAGAGGCAAAAAAAGAAGAAGCAAATAACGGGAAAAAAAACACTGTAGTGGGAAAGCACTGTTGCAATTAACAATGCTATATGTGGGGAGCTTCAGTGCTTTCCCCACACCATTTACAATCCATTTTGTTTACAAAAAAAAAATTCGGTCTGGGAATTAGTTGTGGTGTGCTTAAGCTGACCCGGAGACCCAAGTTATCAAAAACAATATTGGTTAGGGGATAAGAAAAAAAAATGTATAAGTGAATGAAAAAAATTATAAGGAAATTTTTTTTAAAAAAATAATAAATTGGTCCGGGGATTAGTTGTGGTGCGCGCAAGCTGGCCTGGACACCCTGGTTATCAAAAAAAATTTGGTCCGGGGATTAGTCGTTGTGCGTTTAAGGTGACCCAAAGATCCTGGTTATAAAAAAATTATATAAGTAAAAAAAAAAAAAAAAAAAACTTAAGCTGACTCAGAGACCATGGTTATAAAAAAATGTACGAGTTAAAGAAAACAAAAAAAATATAAGCTTGAAAGCACTGTAGCAATCCATATTGTTTTAAAAACAAATTCAGTCCGGGAATTAGTCGTGATGTACTTAAACTGACCCGTAGACCCCGGTTATAAAAAAAATGTATAAGTGAACAAAACAAATGTATAAGAAAAAAAAGGAAAAAAAATACCAGTGGGAAAGCACTTTAGCAAAAAAAAAGTGGGTCTGGGGATTAATCGTGGTACGCATAAGCTGGTCTGGACACTTTAATTATCAAAAACAAATTGGATCCGGGGATTAATTGTGGTGCGCTTAAGCAAACCCGGACACCCAGATCATAAAAAACAAAAACAAAAATATATAAGTGGAAAAAAAAAAGTATAACCAACAAAAAAAATGTTTCATGGAAAAAATGAAGAAAAAAACATAATCAGGAAAAAAACAAAAAAAAAATCTATAATTTTTTTTTTATCTGAGGATTATTCATAGTGTACTTAAGCTAGCCCAGACACTCCAATTATAAAAAAACAAATAATATATATATATAGTGGAAAAAGAAAAAGAAAATATAACCAGCAAAAAAAAAATTAAAAAAAAAAGCAAGAAATGAAAAAAAGGAAAAAAAAATAATTAGGAAAAAACAAAACAAAACATAATTAGAAAAAAAAAGGAAAAAATAATTAGGAAAAAAACAAAAGAAAATGTAATTAGGAGGAAAAAAAAGGACATCATTGTAGCAATCCACAGTGAAATGTATTGTAGCAATCCACAGTGAAATGTGTGGGGAGCTATAGGGTTTTCCCCATACCATTTAGTGTATTCTTAATATACATTGATATAATACACATGAAAATATAAAGCATTTATAATTTTATCATTAATATATAATAGACATTAAAATATATAGCATTTTATATATATTACTATTTTATTTGAAGTTTAATAATAAATAATAGTAGGATAATAAATAATCTGAAACTTGATTGATATAATATTGATATCTAAACTTTTTAGTTATTATGTAGGGTATAAATACAGAAAAAAAATAAACTTGATTGATATAAATATTGACAGCCCATCCTGTTTTTTATAATAATTTTCAAGTGTGGAGTTTTACTAACTAGTAAGACTAAGTTTGCTATACAAATATTGTATCTTTAATAAAAATGAACCGCTTGAAGCATTTTGTTGATTAGCAACGTTGTCATGCATTGATATTTTTGTATTTGAAAAGTATTTTTTATATAGATTATCTTTTATTTCTCGTAGTTATGTTTTTGATGAAATTCAAATATATATATATATATTTCTCGTAGTTATGTTTTTGATGAAATTCAAATATATATATATATATATATATAATCTTTTTTTCTAATAATCTTTTTTTATAGTCATGGATGGAATGTTGATGGAATTCCAAGAATTTCTTTTAACAATAATAACAATTAGTTGTGGTTTTTGTATTATCATGTTATTCTGATTGTCCCCAAGAGGTGTGACGTGGTAGCAAAGAGTTTAAGATCTGCATAACAGGTCTTGAGTTCGAGTCAGGACGTGCACTTCTTGTAAGAGCCCGGGACAACCGAGATTTTATTCACTCACATGGGCCCACAAAGTACACTTTCCCGGAGGTGTAGTTTCTTCAAATAAAAAAAAAAATATTATTCTGATCATTCAGGGTGGGGTGGGATGGGATGGGGTGATAAAGAATTTGAGGTTTGTCTTATAAATTTCGGGTTCAAACTAAAACATGGTTAGATTATAAAAGTTTAAAATAGTTAGTATTTTACTCGCTGTAATGTAAAATATAGTTTATAAAAGATGAGATTTGATAGCATAAAACATGTTATGATGATCAAATTCAATTGTTGCATATATTCATGGAATGATAAGTAGATGTTGATATATATATATATATATATATATAAAAGAACATGCATATTCTATTATATAGTGAAAGGGTACTGCAATTGAAAGGTACCTCGCCACTATGATCAATTAATGAATATTAGACGCTAAGAGTTAAGTGCCGACGCTTATCATGCTTAAAATAACCTGTCATCTCACTGTAGGAGAAGACGAGTCCAGCTAGCCAATGCTCAGCTTCACACCAATCGAGTATTAAATTTTCTCGAGCCTCTCCCTCCGTCCTTTTTTTTTCTCCGAATCGCGTGAATGCTCAAAGCATCCAGTCACCAGCAAGATTTTAACTGGCCGTCGCTAACAAAACATCAATCTGACGATATTATTTATTTCAACGGAGTGGAGTTCCCTTTACGTGCAACTTGCCTGCAGTCTACTATATAATAATAATTAGCAAATATATTATCTGATTTCACGAGCCTTGCAGGGCGGCCCTTTCAGAAGCATGCAGGTGGGTTCGCCATGTTTGGTCGCGTGGGCTAGGAGGTCACCCTCCAGCTATGTTATTTTGGAAGCTGCTGGCGCCATTTCAATGTCGCGTTGGACGGTTGTTAACGTGCCACATGGCAAAACTCATGACCTGTGTGTTTTTGGGTCGAGGTCGGGGGCCGTGAGTCAAAAGTACGAGCCCACACAAGCGAGCTAGAAACTAATTTAACTAGAAATTATTACTATAATATTAATAATTGTTATTATTATTAACCTAAACAAACCAAACACGCGTGCTCTTGACCTGTGTGTTTATGTACTGCTTGTAAATATTGTATTTACCTAGCGATGGTTTTACACTGTGTTTTAAAAGTTGTTTTAAAAAAAAATATTTTTTTATTTTTTAAATTAATTCTTTTAGTATTTTTAAATCATTTAAATAATATAAAAATAATAATTTAATACATTTCTAAATAAAAACATTTAAAAAATAGCTTCATCTACATTGTTAACCCGGCTTGCAACTGGCAACTCTTCATCTTATTAAGCTGCTTTTTCTTTCAAATCAGCAAAAATAAATAAATAAATAAATAAAACACAGATCCATCGACCTAAAGGGTTGTTAGCCAGCCCAGAAAAATATCCTAATTGGAATGTACGGGGTATCTCTAGTTGATTCTCTTATTATATTATGATATTTTACACCGTTGGATGCATCCATTTATTAAGTATTTTTTGTCTTAATAAAGAATACTACCTTGAAAAAAAATGCTAATTTGTTGCTCTAACTGATTTTTAATATAGCAAGGGGATGGTTTTATTTTATTTTCGAGCCTTCTATAAGGGAAGTTTCAGTGCAAGAAAGCTTTATATTATTATCAAGGCTATATTTTATTTTTTTTCCAGCATGGCCACCAGGGTTCGAGCCCTCCAAACTCCCTCGTAAGAGTCTGGGACAGCCGGGGATTTTCCCTGCTCCTTGGGCCCACAAAGTGCGCTTTCCGGGCAGTGGAGTTTCCCTCGTAAGAAGCTCCACCACAAGTGGAGATATTCAAAAAAAAAACAAGGCTATATTTTTGCACAAAATAATTACGGTATATATCCATCTCAAGCTATTTAAATTTTATTTTACAATACGTTTTAAAAAAATTATATTTATTTGTTATTTTAAATAAAAAAAAGTGGTGTTTTTAAATTATTTTTATATATTAATATCAAAAATATTTTTTTAAGAAAAATATAATTTTAATATATTTTTAAAAATAATTCTAACAGCAATTTCAAAGAGGTAATTCCACGATATTGACGTGCCTCTGTAATAGGATATACCGATTATTATAAATATTTAAAACCAACCAACAAATTCACTGGTTTTTGACTGCGAGTGAATCTGAAAAGATAATTAAAAAAAAAGGAGAAAAAATTGTTCTTTAGCTAATAACCATTCCATCAAGGGTCAATTAGCTAGCGTGAGAATAATCAATTGATGCATGATAGTCAAAATCGCGATTTTGACACAACACGGAAGAGGCTTCGGAAACTCGGATCGTAAGATCGGATCGTAAAATCATAAAATCGTACTTGAATTTTTCCGTACAAAAATCGTAAAATCACAGCTAAAATCGTGTAGGTAGAAAAATCGTAAAATCGTAAGTAAAATATTTTTGAATACAATATAACATAATTATGGCCATAAAACTTCATTAGTTAAGGTTTGTACATGATTCAAAATAACTTAAAAAAACATTACAAAACAATTATGTTCATAGAATTTCAATAGGTAAAAACTAACAAATTTAAAATAAATATTTCTATTTTGGTTGGCGTTTTGTTTTTTCTATTGGTACGGAACGTTTCGGTTTCGGGGTTGTATTGTTCATATATAATTAATTAATTATATATGAAAAAAATTAAAAAAAAACAAAAAAGCTAAATATAATTTTATTTTTTATAAAATCAAAGTTGACGCAATAATTTTATTTTTTTATAATATATATATTTTTAATTTTAATATATATATATATATACACACACACACACGGTTACAAAATGCAAAGCACCTTCTCATTGTTTCCTGGAATTAAAGATAAATAAAGGTGATGTGATGAGAGTGAATTATTTACGGGAATAGGCTAGCCAGTAGCCACCTCATGGCTTGATGCAAGAGAAGTTGACAGGTTTCTATCCCACATCGGTGAATTATGATATAACCGAAGAATATTTGGCTTTAAATGTTGAAAGCTATCCCACATCGCCTAAATAGATATCCAAATAAGGAATTGTGTCTATAAATATAATGTGCTGGCTTAAGGGTTGAAAGGTAGTATAAAATTTTGACCGATTGTAATTAATAACCTTGAGCAAGATCGTAAAATCGGACCAATTTGGTCCGATTTTATGATTTTGTACGAGTTTGACTGATTTTGACCAAAATCGATTTTTTTACCCGAGTTAACAAGGTTTGATGAGTTGACTCGCAAAATCGTATGATTTTGCGAGTCAACTCGTGATTTTAACAACCATGAATTGATGATTAGAGGTGTTAAATTATTGGTGGGTGGAGAATAGATGTATTTTCTTTTAAGTGTTTTTTAATCGGATATTTCTCTTAAAAATATATTGACAAAAGATTATTTTATATCTTGATATATTATACATTTGTTTTTATTTTAGCCCTTTTCAAAGCATGGGATGATTTGGACCCATTGTCCACGTGGACCAACAATAACCCGTCATTAGGTGCTAACGAGCCTCGCTGAACAATTATCGAAGAGAATTAGATTTGCATGCCAGTATCATTTTTTTTCAGGCACAGCATAGAAAAGTAAAGGTGACATTGACATGCACAGGACATAAAATAATAGATTTGAAACAAGCGGACAGGAGCTCTGGTTTGGACTGCCTAAATATATAAAATATATTTATAATTATTTATATATATAAATAATTATATCAGTTGCTTGTTAAAATATTTTTTTACTTGTAAATATATAAAATTAATTTTTTTTATAATTATTTTAATATCAATATATTAAAATAATTTAAATAAAACCGAGAAAACTTAAAAATAATAATCTCAAACATAAAAATAATTAATGGACACGGGTTGCATTGCAGCCGCATACAACCTCGAATAACAAGTATTTCTTCACTCTAAAGAACAAGATTTTCCTTAATAATATAATTAACGATATATTCAATCCCTGTTACTCCCTCTCTATCTCTACAAATTTCTTAATCCCTCTATTTATTATGTTTGCTGGTCGAAATTGACCGAATAATTTCATTTGGTGGCTGTCCTATGAGACATTACAGAGAGTCGAGACTTGGGTTTCGGCCAAGTCCAGCCCATAATTGGCCCATTTTCACATGAAATGAGCGAGCGAAGCCACTTGCACTCTCTAATCCTTTCACGTATCCCTGCTGCTCTTTCTTTCATTCATCTATTATCTCTAAACCCTTTATCTACCCTCTCCCATCTCATCTCATCCCAGAGACCCAACTTTTTGTTATGTCAATGATTCAGATGGATCATCACTGAGAGAAAAGAAAAACGTCGTCGTTAGGGACGTCAAAGGGAATTTTGTTGACCAAATCCTTTCATGAGCATGGCTATCTGTCTTCAGTATTTGTCTAACATGCGGGCTCTGTTTTTTCTGAAATGTAATTTTGATCAATTATTTCAATCGTCATATTTTGTGTTTCTTTTATGTGAAGCGTTCATACATGGCGTTCCCATCAAATACAGCAAGACCTCCATCACCAGAAGAAAAGAGGGAAAGGGCTCGAGCACTGGGTTGCGTCCATTGATGCTAACTGTAAGTCACCATCGTAGCCTCAGTTGTGTTTACTTTTGTTTTGTACGGACAACATATCTGTAATTTACAGCTGCGTGCGTTGTGGATTTTGTTTCAGTAACTAGATAATCTAGGTGTTAGTTGAATACTGTCGTGCTTTGTGCCAGCTCTGTCTTTGTTTTTCTGTAGTGTTTTACTAGTTAGATTATCCGCCCTTCGTTGAGTAAATAAAGTTTATAATTATTGAGATTGAAATAATTAATAGGTTTTGATAGTTCAAAAATAAAATATAATATACATACATGCAAGGTTTGATATAATGAAACACATAAACACACTCTATTATAACAACAACAACATCAAAATATTAATATCTAAGATATCATTACTATTACTGCTAAATCAATAAAAATTATTAGCAACCCTGAGGGGAAAAAAAAAACTCAAAAACAATAACAAAAGAGGAAGCAAGAAAAAAAAACTACAATTATTCTTCCCAACAAAAAATCACTTGACTTGAAAAAAAAAAGAAATATCAATTTTCAAATAATCACATACACAAACTAAAATTAAAGAACTAAATCTTTCAAAAAACAATATCATCTCAATAAATAAGAAAATAATAAAAACTAAAAACTAAAGCTAAGAGTACACATATATAAACATGGACAAAAATAGAGACTATTTCAGAAAAATAAAATAAAATAAAAGAGTTAAAATTAAAAAATTAAAAGTATAAGGACCGAAATGAAAACTAAATATATTATCAATTTCAATCAAATGACAAAATTGAAAAAATCAAAACCTTTGTACCGAATATATTAAGGGATTTAAAACCAATCCAAAAATTAAAAGAACGAGGACCGAATTGAAACCTAAATATATAATCAATTTCAATCGAAGGACCTAATTGAAATAAATCAAAAATTTATATAACAGAAATCAGGATCATGCAAAACAATTGAAAGATAAGGGACTACAATGAAAACACCATAAAATCAAGGGTTTGCCCTGTAAAGCATGCGGGAGAGAGAGAAAAGAGGGAAAAAATGTTCAACCGACCACCGTCACGAATCCGACCACCGTGGGCCACGACGCGCCCCACCAGGAGAAAGATTACACGACGGCGCTTCAAGTGAGATGCCATATTGATATTTTCCACCAGCAGACGGAGCTGCATGCGCTGCCCAAAGCAGGTGTGAGGTCAAATACTGTCGGCGCGTGTGGAACACGCACGCCTAGTATTCGACAAGAATTTTTTTTTTGGTAAATTATCAGAACACCTCTACAACCAACTCTTCAATCTTGTTTTATTGGGGGGACATATTAGTATTTATCCATTTAAAAAAAATATGAAATTCCCATGGCACAGTCTCCGGCCAATGTTGTTTTTTTATCTTTTTCGAGGGATATAATGATTATTTTACTATACAAATAAATATAAAAAATGAATAAACCGGTAACCCGACCCGACCCGAAAATATATTACTATAATTCACAGTATTTTCACTCACATTCTGATCACTTTTAATTTATTTTATAATAATTACATCGTAACGTTGGACACCCATATCCACATAGATTGAGGCACTCTTGTATGCTGCGTGGACCCTTTGTTTATTATCTCAAATTTTAAGGTAGTAGTGGAGGAAATTCATCCTCTACTTCTAAACAGAATCTAGAAGAAGCAATTGTGTGTGTCAGGGACGTAACTCGCAAGCATCTTATTTTGATGTAGAAGTTAAAGGATCTTAATTCTCAGAAAGAATTTTGGGCAATTGCAGAGACTTAATGATATTGGCGTGCTTTCATTATGAGGTGGTTAATTGGTGATCTTCTAATCAGGATTAAGTTATTGCAGAGACTTAATGCTGGCAATTCCACAGGTCCCAAATTTGACCGCCTCCAACCTGTTCTGGGCCATAGCGTTAACGTAGGCCCATTACAGTCCAGGTCCATGTTAGAGTAAAGAGGGTGCGGACTTTCTCGTATGTTTTCCCGGTAAAATCTTGGGTAAAAAATATCAATACTTGAAGTTAGGGGTCATGTACATAAAATAAATTAAAGCTAGAGGGACCTTTCAGTCTCCTGGTTTTCTAGCCTGCAATAAAAAGATAGGCTGTAAGAGAAATGTAAGACCTTGACTTTTGATCTTGAGTTAAACCTTATCCCAAGTTCCTAACCAGTAACCACCTCAAAACCTGTAAAAATCATTTTTTAAACCTTTTTAGAGCATAGATTAAATGATTTTTTTTGTTTATAATCTTGACTTAGATGTGCTCGGCGTTGCTAAGAACCTGGATGGATACATCCATAGTAGGACCTGAAATAAAAACCATACCCTTTCATCGAGAGAATCATGATCAAGAAGATTCACAGTCAACGGTAGGAGAGAGTTTGAAGGTTTTTGCCACCTAATAAAAATAAATAAGATGGGGGGGGGGGGGGGGTTTCGTGCATGGTGTTTTTCTTGCCCGCCAAACTGGAACTTGCGTGCATGCAGGGTTATAAATACGCTAGAAAGGTGTTAATATCAAAGGTTGGTGGTGGGTACTGTTTGGTTGGAAGTTCAATCTTTTAAAGCAGAAGTTTTGCTGGAAAAATGCTTCAATCCTGGACACGCAATTTCAAGAGAGAAACGCAGGCGGCTACTTGGTCAAAGGGCAGCTGTGTGAACCCGACTGCTCAAATTCAATGCGACGTAGACCACCTTGCGTCGCACGGTGATTTAATTTTTTTTTGTTTTAAATGAGTAATATTTAGTATTTTAATATATTTTTAAATAAAAGCACTTTAATAAATCTAATCAAACTTAAAAACCGCACTTAATTGAATTACTCTTACGTTTGTACTAACACACGTCAAACGTCTTAAAGTGTAATAAAATAAACACGTCTTAGAACCTGTCATTCCGAAACCTATATCGCTCGATTATGGCTCAATATTTTTCCTTTTTAATCAAGGTTATGTTTTGTCTGGACTAGAAACACAATTAAAATTAAAATTAAAATAGAGGGTAAATAAGAAAATAATTGATTGCTACAAAAAAAAGTGTAACTAAGATTTTCAAGACTTAAGAAATAAAATATACATGGATTCACTAATGTAGTAAAAAAAATGAAACTTCAAATCATGTGTGGAGATCCCACAATAATTTCTCTCAGACAAAAGCAAACTTTATTCTCATAAATTTCATTTTAGGCATGATCCAGGTTGCATGTGTGGTTGGATTGGACCCACGCCAAATAAAGAAGAGCCTTAAATAGAGAGGGTAAGCGCCCTATCTGAAGCTTCTGAAATGGTCGCTTCTGGTTGGGAGATGGGGAATTGAAGTCCATGTTCTTCGGACAACAGCTCAACGTTCAAATTCAACGCGCTAGCTAGCTAGCCAGGCAAGGTTCGTAATTCCGTGCTGCAGGTAATTATGACTCCCCACTGGGCTTCGTGTCGGGCCCACTATGCTACATCTGTGTGCTAGAAATAGACCGGACATCTGTGAAAAAAACAAAACTCTTGAGTTTTGTTTTGTGTTGAAAACAGGGTTTTCACCGTTTTGCTTTTTTTATTTATATTTTTTTTTATTGAAATGTAATTTTATGGTTTTGGAGTGTTTTATCAATGTTATTTTAGGATTGTACTATATATATAATTAAATATATTAATTAAAAAAAAATTAATATGGGAGAAAACCATACTCGCTCTGAGTTTTGTTTTGTGTTGAAAACACGGTTTTCGCTGTTTTGCTTTCTTTTTTTTATTGAAATGTAATGTTTTGGTTTTGGAGTGTTTTGGGATATATATATATATATATATATATATATATATATATTAAAAAAAAATAGTTCAGAAATAAAATAAAATTATTTAGAATTGTATAATTTAATCTAAAAAACACAATAAAATGATTTTTCTGAATAAAATTATGAACATGTATAATATTATAAGAATGTTATCATCTATCTCGCAAGGTTATTATACTCTCTAATTGCTCTGAAATTTTAACATAATATACATAAACATGACAAAAGATTCCTCATAAAATTTTATTTCAATTTAACAGTCGGATTTAAGAGATATGACTGATATTGTAAAATTACACATTATTAAAAAAACACTATTTGGACGAAACAGAATGGGCGGAACAAAACCGGGATGTTTCGGCCAGTATTTGACTAAAAAATCCAGAATTGGCCGGAATTTAAACAGAGATAAAAACGATGTTGTTTTATCTTATTTTTTTAACCGATACGAAATATTTTGGCTAGAACGAAACGAAACTGACAACCCTAGTTGAAACCTCGACTACTAATTATTAATTGTTTGCTTTCAATTGAAATTAGGAATGTTTTTATTTTAAATTAATTATTTTTGATATTTTTAAATTATTTTTATATACTGATATAAAAAATAATTATTAAAAAATAAAAAAATATATATATATTATTTTGTATATTTATAAACAGAAATTAATTTTAAAAACAACCTTAATCACAATTTCAAATAATCATACAATCCATCTCCAACTCGCTCGCTCTATAAAAAGAGTGAGATTAGTGATATAATTTTTTATAAAGTGCAGATATATTTTTTTTTATATCAGTAGTAAAAAGTCATTTGTAATAGCAAATTGTATTTTAATACATTTGCGATGTAATTTTTTAAAATTTTACGAGTTTAAAAATAACTTTAATAATTTTTAATTAATTTAATATTAAATCATAAAATTAAAAAGAAAATCTCCCTTGCCTATGAAAATATAAAATAATCACACGTGCCTAGTTTTTATATAATTATTTCCGACGACCAGCAGTCTCCCTCTGTCACTGACACTCTGTTTCTTTACTCTACCTCATTTAAAGTAGAGCAGTAAAATAATTAAAAAAGTAAAATAACAACGAAATTCTATTTTTATAGTTTTTATATGTTTTTTTTCCAATTTCCATCAACTAATATTTTTTTTTTATCGTGTTATTCTGATCTCATGACTTGATTCATAAGTTAACTCATCTCTTGCTATCCAAGTTAGAGTTTTTTTCATTTCTTAACCGAATTATTTCTTTTTTTATTTACTAAATTGAGAATTAAGCTAGAGCAATAAACATTAAAAAACAAAACTCGCAATGAACCCTTCACTTGGCATGTGGGCCAACAGGGGACATTCTGAATGTGTTGCCAAAATAGGAGTGGCAAAGTTCGAAATTAGACCGAACAACTGGACCTAATTGTATAAACAAAAAAAAGGAAAAAAATCCATGCAGAAAAACGAATAATGTATTTTCCAGGCTGGCAAATTGAATGCCATGGCGGGCTAACAATTAATAGTTCGCTGGGGTGGTTGTATCCTCCCGAGTCCCACTCTCCCTTCTTTATCTAAACCCACACTCTTTAAATACAAACTCATCTCTTCCCTCCTCGCCAGCCATTTCTCTTTCTTCTCAGTACTCAAACAACCAAGCAAGCAAGCTTGGTGGGTTCTCTGCTCATTTCACAGAATCCGGCCCTTTTGGGTCAGAGATCTTTCTATTCCTTCTCCATAGATTTGTGGGTTCTCTTCTTTTTTGTTCAATCACATAAAAAGACGAAGAACTCCAATTTCATTTTTTAGGCTATATATTGAAGCTCCAGTAAAATGGCGGACGATCAGAGACAAGAAAAACCGAAGCCGGAATCAGTCACAGTTGATGCTGGAACGAAGAGAAGCAGTCTCCCAAACTTTCTCTTATCAGTTAGACTCAAATACGTGAAACTTGGTTATCATTATTTAATCTCCAATGCCATGTATCTATTGCTTGTTCCACTCCTATTCATTGCATCAGTTCATCTTTCAACACTCACTATCCAAGATTTTGTCCAGCTATGGAACCAGCTCAAGTTCAATTTTGTCTCAGTAACTCTGTGCTCGGGTCTTATAGTTTTCTTGGCTACTCTTTACTTTATGAGCCGTCCTAGAAAGATATACCTGGTGGATTTTGCATGCTACAAGCCTGAACCTGCTCGGATGTGCACCAGAGAAACTTTCATTGAGAAATCAGCAGTAGAAGGCAGCTTCAGTAAAGAGAACCTGGCCTTTCAAAAGAAGATCCTTGAGAGGTCTGGTTTAGGACAAAACACTTACTTCCCCGAGGCTGTGATGCAGGTCACACCAAGGCCATGCATGGAGGACGCAAGGAAGGAGGCTGAGATGGTGATGTTTGGAGCCATTGATGAGCTCCTGGACAAAACTGGGGTCAAAGCCAAGGATATAGGTATTCTTGTAGTGAATTGCAGTTTGTTCAATCCAACCCCTTCTCTCTCTGCTATGGTAATCAATAAGTACAAGCTTAGAGGGAACATACTGAGCTACAATCTTGGTGGTATGGGTTGCAGTGCTGGGCTTATTTCCATCGATCTTGCCAAGCAGCTATTGCAGGTATGAAAAATTAAGTATCGTCCCTTTGTTTTTTGACAAGAAGGAATAGGGTGATGCAAGTTAATGAAACGGTTCGATAATTAATTTGATGTCCAGCACAAGCTGATGGACCCATTTCTGAGTTTCACCGAACTTCGAATCAAAGACAGGAGTTGTAATCTGATTAAAAAACAAAAGGCAGGAAGCGGTGTTCGAACAATAAATTTTAGTCCCATGAAAACAACTACCTTAGGTTGGTAAATAGTTTCGCTTTCAAACTTTCTCTTCTCGTTCACTGCACTGCATTTATAGCTGTGGAAACAGTTCATGCGTCCTTAATAACTACGAGAAAATAAAGTGCTAACAAAGATTAGTCCAATCCTGCAATAAATCAGCCTCCAAATAATTGCTGGCTGAGTTGGGTAGAGGTTGCATTGATGATCCAACTATAATCTGTACTCTTTTTCGGAAATTGAAGGGCACAGGTTGGGTTCTTCGTATATCCAATATTCCTGTGTATAAGTTGACTGATGATTTATTTTTATTTTTTGCAATTGCAGGTTCATCCCAATTCCTATGCCCTGGTGATCAGCATGGAGAACATCACTCTCAATTGGTACTTCGGCAATGACCGCTCCATGCTTGTCTCCAACTGCTTATTCCGAATGGGCGGTGCCGCAATCCTTCTCTCCAACCGATCATCCGATCGCCGCCGTTCAAAGTATCAACTAATACACACTGTTCGCACACACAAAGGTGCCGATGACAAGTGTTACAATTGTGTCTTCCAAAAGGAGGATGACACCAAAAGAATCGGTGTCTCGCTTTCTAAAGATCTCATGGCGGTTGCGGGGGAAGCTCTGAAAACCAATATTACTACGCTAGGCCCGTTGGTCCTTCCCATGTCAGAGCAGTTCCTATTTTTTGCAACTTTAGTGGGAAGAAAGATCTTTAAAATGAACATAAAACCATACATTCCTGATTTCAAGTTGGCTTTTGAACACTTCTGCATTCATGCTGGAGGGAGAGCTGTGTTGGATGAACTAGAGAAAAATCTGGAGCTCTCTGAATGGCACATGGAGCCTTCAAGAATGACTCTTTACAGGTTTGGTAACACCTCTAGCAGTTCATTGTGGTATGAATTGGCTTACTCCGAGGCCAAAGGAAGAATTAGGAAGGGTGATAGAACTTGGCAGATTGCTTTCGGTTCGGGATTCAAGTGTAACAGTGCGGTGTGGCATGCACTGAGGAGAATCAATCCGGCAAAAGAGACGAATCCCTGGATTGATGAAATTGACGAATTCCCTGTTCATGTGCCTAAAGTGGCGCCCATTGCTTCTTGAAGCTCGACGATTTCCCCTTTTCGAAGGGAGGTGATTATAGTGTCAATTGTTTACAAATCTTCTCTTTTCATTTTTCTTTTTTGAGAACGGATTGTCAATTGTTCTATGTAAGTGCAATTTATGTGTAAGTGAAGACCATCAATTGTTTACTGTTGTACTCTAATTTTCTTCGTAACTTCACTGTGTTATTATTAATCTACGAACGTCGTTTATGTTCAAGATGGCTGAAAAGTTTTACTTTTTTCTCTCTCGAAATATTTATCAAGCCTCTGTTGGATCATTGATCTAGAAGAAAAGGAAATCAAAAGAAAAGGAAAAAGATCCTCTTGGATCTTAACATCAACCCAAGAAGATGGTTCCATTCCCCTCCCCCCCTTTTCTTTTTTGATAATTACAACCATTTCTAAGATCCATTTCAGCTATCTCACAATCGAGCCATCACCTTAATCTTATCCATACTTGTCAATTCCCAAATACATTCTCGAGAATCCAAGCATCAATCGGACAGTCATCAGCATCCAGCTTAGTGCTGTCATTTTAAACTTGGACAAATCTGATCAATTAAACCTAATAAGGCATTAAGGATCGCTTTAATATATATTATTATGAATCAAGAGCATGTATTATTTATATTTTATATTATTTTAATTAAATATTTTCTATTATTTTAATTAAATATTTTATATTGACTTAACCGAGATATTATTTATACTTAAATAATTTTTAAGTGTATACTGCACTCACAGCGTGACTATAAATAGTCATCATTTGCACAAGAAGAAAAGAAACCACGTTGCTAAAGATTATCTATCATTCTTAATTTCCCAAAATAAATTAATTTTGATAAATTTCTATTCACACAAGCCATCGGTTGAAAATTGATGGTCAACTAGTCGTCGTTATTCGTGGATTTTAATTCTGCACTCTCTTTCCCATGTGAGCCAGGAGTGAATAAACAAATAAGACTGAGATTCAAATCCGGGCCTGCGGTCCAAGATCTAACAGAATATGGGCTGGACTGTTTAGAAAACAAAAGGCTGGATCGGTCTTGGCCCAAGAGCTCACGTATATAAATGTATAATTTAATCGAGATGCATGGTATTTTCTCTCTTTATGGAACTGAAACAAGAATAGGACGGAAAGGAGGGGAAAAAATATTCTTGGATAGGGAAACGACGGGGATAAAAAAACGTTTGATTGATTTTTATCAATTTTTCTATTTGACACGTCCAACTTAATTGAGGACCAAATTTTTAATTACTATAAAATACAAAGACAAGGATTTCTTTGCCAAGAAAATAAAATATAAAGACCGAAGTAGCAGAAATACTTTTTTAAATACAAAATAAAGACTACAAGGATGTGAAAGCATCGATCCGATTACAAAGTGACACCTAAAGGCAAGTAGGCAAATCTAAGGCTTAATCATGTTTTAGTACATTGTCCAAAGCTGAAAAAAGTTTCAACACAGCATTCTGGCAGCTAAGGGTCGGGTCAGCTATAAATGACGCGGTTTCCAATCACATGCCCCAAACACCACGAGCTGCTGTGATTTTGTTGCTTGGTCTGGATGTCAGTTCATACAATATTCTGGCAAATGTATCAGAATATCTTGTATCTGAGAAGAGAATCTCAGCAAATGCGTTCTCGTAAGCAAGTAGCAAGGCCTTGTTTTGTGGCTCAGAGACCAGACTCTCCAATATCATTGCTGCTTTCCGACAAACTTCCGGTACAGGATGTGGCATCCGAATCACTCTAAGCAATCGATCGACTGCCCTGAATTTTATAAATTGTACACACCAAAAATGTCATGTCTGCAACTCGGTGAACCCGTCGACAATAAAGTTTCTTGCCACAGCTCTCTTTCTACGTATTATTCCATTTTATGAAACCAAAAGAAGAGGGAAAAGAAAAATTACCATCGCTCACTAGCAAGCTTCAATCTGCAGTCCATGTTAACTTCTGCAAGGTTATAAAGAGCGCCAACAGCAGCAGCCTGGGCGTCAATTGCAGGTGAGCTCATAAGATCTACTAAACGCTTGTGTATCTGCAATGCTCATTTGGCCCATTGTTATAGATTCATGCAATGACATTATATAATATGCGCCATCAACAGAGAAATATCAACCTGTGGGAAAAAGGGAAGAAGGAAAGGTTCATTGTCAGGATTTATAATCAAACGCCCTAGTAATTCAGCAGCTGCACAGTGCCAGGCTTTAACTGCAGATCCCAGCATCCCCATGATTGCTTGCACTGCACGTTTTTCTCTGCTCGATAAAGCAATTAACAAACTTATCAAGCATAAGTTAGGGATAAAAAAATTAATCTTTGAGGCAATAATAAATAAGATTTCTCACGTTATTTTGATGTAAGATGGCTTTGAGGAGCTAAAAATTCGGAGATCAAGCAACGGAGCCAAATTCACAATTGTCTCGAGGGCATTCGTAATAAGTTCCTCATCCTCTGTCAATGTCAAGAACTTTTAGCAGCATTCAAGACAACATGTGAAATATATATATCTACTTTCTGCATCAGCATTGTATGGTGAGGAAAAGAAGGCTAGAATATCGCAAGTCCTCAAATTATTGAAAGCCTCATTACACATGAGTGGAGAGAGAACTACAAACTCCCAATTAAACTGTCAATAAGGAAACAAGCAAGCAAAGAGAAGCTAAAAGCTTAAATTACTAGCACTTTAGCTAAAAAATTATTCACAAAGAAAAACAGAGAGACAAAATGGGAGTGGCAGGTTAATGAAATAAGGCAAGGGAGCTACTGGAGGGGAAGAACAAGGCTATAGATAATTTGCAATTTGACAAGAATATCCACACTGACCCTCTCCTTTAAGATAATGCAATCTTACAGAGATTCTTGAGGATAAAATAGTGAAAGTGTTACTATAGTCAACAATGATGCTAAAAGAGAAAAAAAGAACCTTTCTTTTCTGAAATCAGAACCTAAACTAGTAATGGTGTAGCTAGAGTCTAGTATCATCACATTAATGGCAACTTGAGCCTTTGAATTATTAGGATAAAGACCTATTCAAACGAATCAGAGGTCCAAACTCGTCTCATATCTTATTAGATTCAACAGATTATATAAGGCAATTATGAGAATAATGAAAGTGATATCCTCTGTGCTGCTTCGAGATTCAGCTTTTCTTAATACTGTTTAGACTTCTATCAAAAATATTTGAAGGAACAATAAGTACAAAGGGAGAATTGCAATTCTAACAATAAGTCTAATGAAACATCAGCATAGTATAGTTGGAAAAATATAGCAAAGTACCTCAAAAATAACCTACCCATGATGATATACAAATTTCACGGAGGAACCTAATATCATTAAATTTAGAGAGGCTGGTCCTAAATCTGTCCCAACTTCCTAAAGCCACAAAATGATGATTGTTAAGGACCTTGAGCCACAGAGAACATTGTCAGTCACCCCATAACTTAGTCCCCTCCACATTCCCAACTAATAATGTTGTATCAACCCTCTTCCTTCTAAATGCTATAGCAACACAGGATCCTTTGAAGACCAAATAGAACTTTCCCTTGTTAAGTGGCGATATCCTATATACAAACTCTAAAGAGTTTGCAATTTCTATTTGCCTCTAAACTTTCAGAGACTATATCAAAGAAATAAGGGACAGGACAGACATTTTATATACTCGAGCTGCAATGTCAGGAATATAATTTCAGTGACTTAACCCCGCCTAGGTCAACATTTAGCTGCAACAATATCTTTTCTGCCCTCAGGAAATGTCTAATCACAGCTACATCAAAATCCAAAATTCTTTAAGAATATTAAGCCATGTAAGGGACAATGGCATTCTATCAACATGAAAAATAAGAGCAACACAAGAATAGTGAAAACACAACTGATTTTGCACAACCTCAAACAAAGAACAAATGTAAGTCAACCCTTTAATAATCATAACATAGAATCTACAAGCTCAGCATCATCTCTAGAGTCTTCAAAAGCATAACAGGTGGAATTACCTTTCTAAAAATCTTCCTATTTACATCACCAAAAATAAATTCAATTTCACAGGTACTTGTGTATTTGAGAAGCACTTTGTCAAAACAACTTTTTTCTCTCTAGCTGTGCACAAGGAACAGGGGGAAATGGCAAATCAAAGCTGCATCAATATCCAAATTTCTCTAACAATATTAAACTATGCAGGAGACAATGGCATTCTAACAACATGCAAACAAGAGCAACACAAGAATTGTGAAAACGCAAATGACTTTGCACCACCTCATACAACAAACAAATGTAATTCTACCCTTTAAAAATCATAAGACAAGATTCTACAAGCTCAGCATACTCTCTCAAGACTTCAGTAGCATAACATGCCATATTACCTTTCTAAAAGTCTTCCCACTTCATCAAAATAAGTTTGATTTCTTAGGCTACACTTGTGTATTTATGAAGCATTTCAGCAAAACAATTTCTTTTGCCGTGAGCAAGGGACAGATGACAGGCAGAAAAGGGCAAAAAGATTTAGTTTAGCATGACAAAAATCAGCAATTATCAGACCACCTTTGACGATTCAATGTGAACCAATATGCTAAAATTCCAGCAGGTGCAGTGTTTGCATTGTTTCACTATCCCAATCCAGTTTATTAGGCTTTGATGATATCTTAAACTCATAAAAGAACTTTTCCTCTGATTGGTGAGCTCACATCAGAAAATCCACTCCATTAGAATCAACAAGAGAAACTAAAAAGAATAGCCAGCCCTAATATCGTAAAATAGAATTAAGATAAGTAAGCAAACTTAAAAAAAAAATCACTCTTTCCTTTTGTTATGTAAAGGTAAATATATATGTAGAGTTCTCTGGTTCTATTCTCCAACGACACTTGCAAACTCAGCAAGTGCAATTGATATCTCTATATCTCTCAACCAGATTCTAACATCATGAACTCAAGGCTAAATCACAGATTTATATGCTCCCAACCCCTGCAACCTCCAATATATCGAAGCACGAGCACATTGGTGGCACTAAGAGAAGAACTAGATCGTTGTTTCAGAACCTCCCTTATGAACATGACATGTAAAGGAGACTTGGGTGTTTCACTTTTCATTCAGGGATCATGAACCTTAAAATTTCATGTATATACCTCAGCAGGAGTGGCCCTTATCATTATAGTACATTTTGGTAGAAGGTGAGATCAAGGAAGAAATGTAAAACTAATAAAAAAGAAAAGAAAATGGAAACAGGAAAAATAATTCACATCAATATCAACTCCTGAATTATAGGCCATACAACACAATCTTCACTTTCCACATTCGAATGAGCAACTACATGTCTGTCAAGTTTTGCGCCCTCGAAGTTAGCCCTAAAGCACAAGGATGTCCCATGAGGCTTCTCATCAATCTGAGCATGTGCTTAATGACCCTAAATGACCTAAATTTGAGTGTCTTGGTCTACCATATTCTACAGTTTTTTGCTAGATATAGTCCACACAATCTTTATTTGCAACTGGCCATGTGAAATCTCAAATTATGCCGAGATTGCTTCAGAGAAAAAAATGTAAATTTTCCAAACAATTTGAAGAGGACGATGATATTCAAATTTAGATGATAAATAACAGAAATAGCATTTTGCTTTATTAAGTCCTCACCAGTAGTGTGATCCTCTATGCACTGGAACACTGTTTCCAAGCAATGTCTATTTGCAGCCATAATAACTTCATTCTCTGGCATGAAAGAGAAATTGCGTATGATATTTGAAGCAGCCACAGCACACTGCTGCTTCTCTGCCCTCCCTTCATCATCCAAATTAAACAAACCATCCTCGTCATACCACCACTCTGAAGGACGACATTTGGCTCCATTCTTCTGCACTGAAGCATCCGTCAATCTGTCACAAAGAAATCACCCCACATTCACATCCCACTTTTACCAAGATCAGAATTGATTAAAACCCTACTTACCCAGATTGCTTGACACCGTCATTTGATCCCAATGCCTCGTACTCGTTACCAAATCCTGTAACGACCGAGTTAGAACCTAATGTTCTAGCTCTATGCGTCCTCTGGAGTTCTTTAGGAAGCGCAATATCACGCCAATCATCTATCTGTTTTGTTTCAAAACATCATCATTAGCACCAAATTGCTAAATATAATACAATCATACACCTAATCAAGTTTTGCTAAAATAATTCAACAAACCCTAGTATTTTAAGAGAGAGGGAGAGAGATACATACGACTTGAAGAAGAGCATCAAGCAAGCCAGATATTTTAGCGAGAGAGTCTTTGCGCATGTCTTCTTTTTCTTTGAAAGAAAGCAATGTGAGAGTGTTGAGTGCCCATGTTAACTCGCTCTTCAATCCACTTTGAAGTGCCAGTACTATTCTTTTATTATTCTGATCTGAAGCTAACAAAATAATTAAAGATCTGTTAATTTTAAAACTAAAAGTTAGGGTTTGTTTTTCTTTGTTTTGGTAAACTAACCGGCGAATGAGGTGTGAACTTGGAGTGAAGGACCGAGGAGAGTTGACGGTGCTGCAGAATCTGCAGCAAATGAGGCGGCGGCGCTGCCGCTTGTGCTACCGAAGGGGCGCCCTCTCTTAGGTGCTGGGGCTGCCGAGCCGCCCCCTGAGCCACCGGACTTGTTCAGGTCCCGCTTCTGCATTGTTTTGTGTGTATCGGTCTTGTTTGGCTATCGCGATTAGGTTGGTGACCACGGGATCTATTTTTCAGGGGCAAGTCGGGCAGGGAGTGTTCTGACCCGAATTCGATTTGATGAGGATGGTTTTGGTTTGTTTTTTTAATATTGTGATTGTTATTTAAAATATTTTTTTATTTTTAAAATCAATTTATCAAAATAATTTTAACTTTTAAGAAATAAAATAAAAAAATTTCCAAGCTCCTTGCTATATCATAAACATATACAGATGGATTTTAAAGATTTTCCACGTGATAATCATGTTAAATCCCAATAATGTTTAAAAAATAAGAGAATTACCAAAACCTTCTAAGAGAATATTTTACCCGGACAAAAAAATATCAAAATATTTTCATATCTAAAAATCTAACTCTTATTAAAATCATTAATCCATGAATTTTTAATCACTGAAAATTTTACTCTAAGGTTTTTTTAGATAAAAAATAAATCAATGAATAACATATAATATTTTCACAATATAAAATATGTCATATAAAAAAATCTAAATTACAAGTAAAACTATATATTTCATATACTTGTGTGGTTTTTTTGGATAAAAGATTTTTAATTGTTGTTATAAGTGTAATAAAATTTATTTTTGAAAAGTGTAATAAAATCTACTCATAATCTCAAGAAGAAATACATATATAATATCCACACAATATTTCTCATCATATTATTTTATAAAAAAAAAGTATAAACACCTTAAATAATTTATTTTTTGTTAAAATTGACAGGCAAGATAAGCATGTGAATAATTTCAACATAAATATATATTTAGCTTTGTTTGTCGTTGTGTTTTTTAAATATTTTTTAATGATTTTAATATATTAATGTTAAAATAAATTTTTAAAAACATAATATTTTAATATATAAATTTAGCTTTTTGTCGTTTTATATATGTTTTTAAAGATTTTACAGATTTTAAAACCTCAACCACGTTTTTTTCCCTGTCCAAAATAACTTCACAGTTCATAGGTGACTTCGAGAGGCGTCCACGACGGAAGTCACCAAAGGGCGATTGATCCATGGAGAATTGCTATATTTTTTTATTTTTTTAAAAATTATTTTAGATAATATCATATGAAAATAATTTAAAAAAAAAAATTAATTGTTTTAAAAAATAATTATAACGTGGTGTTAAACACCTGAAAAAGGTGGTGAAGCATGGGAGCGGTAGGGTACTGTTTGATTTTGGAGTTTAGTGAGCACCTCTTTTAGGCTCTAGGAGATAGAAAAGAAAAAAAAATCAATCATCGGCAAGTTTTTGATCACCATGAGCCGACACATGCATCATTATGGGAAGATGATGATTTGATATTTTTAGTCACCACTATTGCCATCACGATTATAACCACTATTATGATTCCTAGCACCATTATTATTAATAATGTCATTAAAATTATTATTAGTATTATTATAATTATTTTTTTATTATTAATATTATTTTATGAGTTACTGTTATTATTATCATCATAGCCACAATTATTAATATAATAAGCACGACAACCATTACAATATACTATTATTGTTATCATCATTATCAATGTTACTATTATCATGATTATAACAACTAGAATTACTATTATTGTCTAAATAATAAAAATTATTAGATTATCCTGAAGAATAAAATAAAACACTCAAATTTTTAACAAGAGAGCAAGTAAAAAAATCATAATAATAATAATAATAAAATAATTATATTATTACATAAACAATGAAAATCATAAAATCATCCTGAAGAATAAAAATAAAAAATCCAAAAATTTTAACAAAAAAGCAAACAAAAAAAAGAAAAATAACAAAAACAAAATAAATGTTATTAACATAGAAAAATTCATCTGATTCAAAGAACAAAAAAAAAAAGAATAAATATTAATTTTAAATTAAACTTTAAGGACCAAATTGAATAAAAAACATCAAAAAAATAGAAATTGATAAAAAAAAAAAAAAACTAAGAGTATAGACATGAACAAAAGATAAGAACCGCTTCATAAGGTTCGAAAAAATAATAAAATTAAAACCATAAAAATATAAAGAAATTAAAATTAAATCAAAAATTGAAGGACAAAAGTTGAATGAGAAACAAAACCAACAATACCCCTTGATGGCAACTCTTATTTCTTGTCTCATTCCAGGACAAAAGAATCATTTTATTGTTTATTAAAAGACAAGATATCTATAATAGCATTGCCCATTGAATAGTTTTTTTCTTACTAAATCTAGGATCAAAGCTATAGTTTTACTGTTTTAAAAAATAAAAAACACAAATGCCCTTAACGCTAACAATAAATATTATGAATCGAACGACATAATATTAATTACACCGTTCCAATCCACAATAAATTCTATCTAGAACTCGAGAACAATCCACATGATTTTAACTTTTTTTCTTAACTAAAGCTGCAGAGAACAACCACACGGTCTGGCTATTTTTGCTCCATGTGCACAACATAGAATGTATGCTGGAATTAGGTCGCAGCCATTGTTTTTGCTCGAGCATTACTTGCCTAATATATTGTGTTAGTTGATAAGAAAATATTTAACAATGTATATTTTTTTACAGTGAGAATTTTAACGGAATAGATTTTCCCAAATTATATCAATTTTTTATATCCCTTTTTATTTTATTTAATAATTTGATTTGCGTGCTATTTACACAACACATACAGATCTTAAAAAGAGAGAAAAGTCTCCCAAATTTCACTGTACTTTCCGGGCCAGCATCCCGTGCTAAATTATTGGGTTTTTTCAACCACGCAGGAGCTAGCAGAGTAAAAAACAATAAATCAGTAAGAATTTAAAAAGCAAAATGGTGACATGTCACCTGGTAAGTACAGTGAGAAGCAATAATTTTCTCCTTGGTGGGGTTTTTATATTATTTTATTTAGATCGAAGGGTCCACGCCACATGTATGATGACACTGACCTCTTATTTTTAATCGTGAAAGGATACTTGCCACGTAGGACAAAAGAAAACCGAATTAAAAGAATAACTCATAGTCTCATAATCATTGTACATTTTTTTAAAAAAAATAATCATAACCACTGCACAATATTATTATTATTATTATTAATTTAATTATTAATTCTAATTAAGGTCATCTTCGGTGCACAGATAATCATGCAGTGTCGATTGCGGGGTAAGAAAAAATCTTTAACTGTAATTATACCTTTTTTTCTTCTTCTAAAATCTGAATTTCATTTTCCTAATTTGTTATATAAAAAATGAATTTATATTGTTTTGATGTGTTGATGCTATGAATATTATTTTAATATAATCTGAAACGAAAATACTTTAAGACATAATTATCACTCTAATGTCAAGCAAGTTATTCTTCATCTAGCTTGACTCTTGAAATATATGATATGGTCTAGAACCTTCTCTTTTTATACTAGAACCTTCTGATATATTTTAATATTAATTTATTTTTCAACCTCTTATATTTCAACTTAATGTTGATTTAATTAAACAAATTAAACATACATTCAAATTAGTATGGAGATAGGAAATATTTTTTTTCCTGCTACCCTTGGATTCAAAGGTATTATCCTAAATACCATTAGTTTGGACTTGAGAGGTTCAGTGTGTGTTGATAATAAAATATACTTTTCAAAGTACTTTTTTTTTAATATATATATATATATATTGTTTTCCATGTTAGAATTAGTTTAAAAAGTATCAATTTAATGATTTTTATATTACTATTTTTTTTAAAAAAAGTATGAAAAAACACCTTAAATATAATGTTTTTTTATGTGAGGAAACTTCACCTGCGGAAAGCACACTCTGCGAGTCTAAATGAACGAATAAAACTCTGATTGTTTTAGACTCTTACAAGGGATACACGTCTTAACTCGAGCTCAAGACCTGCTGATTACAAGTTCTTTATCATTACATCGCCCTCCTTGATAATCTTAAATGTAATGCCAAACATTACTTTAGACATCTAAAGTTCTTCACAAATTTGATCAGGCATCCATGTTCTCCACAATTTTTCACCGTGCTAATACCTTTTTTAGGCAAATGTACTATTATTATTCATAAAATGTGCTAGGATTTTGGTTATGTGAAAAGAGCCATGGCATTTTTCTCTTTTTTTTAACGAATTAAAAGAAAGATCACTTGAGTTGATACAGGGATGACACGAGCCATGGAAAATAGAAAAAAAAAGGATGGCAATGATAGCCAAAACCGATGGCCAACCCACCGGAATCAAATCAAATGATTAAAAAATAGCTATACTTTAGGTATAGTTAATAATTGAACTGGTTCTGATCATGGTTATAGTTCTTATAATAATCGAATCGGAAGAAAAGTATTGAAATTTCTAGCCAGTACAATTCTTTAAAATATCTTTAATGCGAAAGAAAAATTTGAAAAATAAATATAAAAATATCGTGCTGCTAAACTATGATGAGGCAGCTGTTCAAGCTCCAATCTGCTGGATATCGTTTGGTCGAGGCCTGGTATAGTGAGAGGGTGAAAAACGATCAAGAACAAGTGAGCTGGGAGCATGAATCTTCATCTGTAAGCATGTCTTGGCCATGCTCAACACAGTCAAAGCTACAAGAACACCAAGATAACGATTTTATGCACATCTCCTGAGAAGTAGTGATTGTGTATCAGGGTGAGAGCTGGGGGGGATAAAGTAGGTTGTCAATTTCGTTTTAATTGGTGTTTTGTTTTTTCCAATTAGAACGGAATGTTTGTTTAAGGGTTGTTCTGTTTATGTGTGTGTGTGTGTATATATATATTAATTCTACTGTTTCGGTTGGTGCTTTGTTTTTTCCAATTAGAACAGAATGTTTCTGTTTCTGAGTTTTTCGGCGCGCCGTTTAAGGGCTGTTCTGTTTATGTTATATATATATATATATATATATATATATATATATATATATATATATATATATATATATATATAAATTAGATATATTAATTTTTTTTATTCAAATCCAAAAATAATATTATTTAGAATCGTGCAATTTAATCTAAAAAAAGACACGATAAAATGAATTTTCTGAATAAAATTATGAGCAAGTATAATATTACGAGAATGTCATCATTAATCTTGCAAGGTCATTACATTTCTGATTGCTCTAAAATTTTAACATAGTATATATAAATATGTTAAGAGACTCATTGTAAAATTTTATCTCAATCTAACGATCGGATTAAAAGATATGATTGATATTGTAAAATTATTCATTATTTAAAAAAAAAACATTATTTGGCCGAAACCGGACGGGCAGAATGAGACCAGAATATTTCAGCCGGTATTTGGCTGAAAACCCCGGAATGGACCGGAATTTAAACCAAAATAAAAATAATATTATTTTATCTCTTTTTTTTTAGTGATATAAAATATTTTAGCCAAAAATAACCGAAACAAAACAAATCAGATAACTCTGGATAAAGAGCTAAAATCAATGGCTGGGGGCGGGGTCCATTAATTTCCTGGCCGTGGATGATGGGAAATATTTTTGAAAGCACCAGCCCATATGGGATTGATTCATGGCACAGATCTTGAATCAACTAGAGAGAATCCATGATTAAGTTAAAGTATTTTAAACTGTCCTTGTTCATTGTAAATCTGGGACACATCGATTTCCCATAAAGTTTGTGCACAAATCATTATGTTATATTTGCAATTCTGGGTTACGGACATTTACATATGACACTGTAAGATTTGCCTTTTTTTTTTTTTTACTTTTTTATCAAACAGGGATTTCTTTTCTAGATAATTGATTTAATTAATAGATCTCATATTTCTAGATCATCGTCTAGAAATGCTAGTTTTAAAAATTAAAAACACAGTTCTTACAGATGTATTAATTCCAGCTCGAGCGATCAACATGGGGATTATACCGGGGAGAAATGTATTCTCGGCGTCCGAAAGTGATCAAAACAACTCTATCCTTGAAAAAAAAATCATTTTGAAAAGTTAATCTACCAACACCCTATATTCTTGTGCAAGTAAAGGGATACCGAAGTTTTTAAACAACAAATATCATGTGTCAACTTTCTCCAAACACCAAGTGGGGCCTCGCCACGCCCATTTAAAAATTCCCCATTGTCGAGAACTGTTTGTGTCTTTCTCTTATTTAATGAAAAAGACGAAGCTTAACAATCCGAGTAAAATAAAAAAATAAAAAAATCAGGCTCCATGGATCGGAGATCTGTCATTAATCCGTTGGGTTTAATGCCTGAATGTGTTACGACTTTAACGTGTCGAGACTGTTGATTCCACTTTATTGAACTTCTTTTCATGATGTCTGTAGATATAATTGAATCTCTTTTAAAAACCTAATGATTTTCTCTTTAATTAAAACCCCTTTTCATTTCCTTTTCCTTTTCCTTTATTTATTTGTTTCTTGGAGCATGGCCTTGTTATGTTGTTACTAGCTTTCCGAGACTCGGATGCTTTTTACTTGTAATGGATTGCTTTGGGTGACCTGAGAAAAAGTTGCAGACTTTAGACAACTGTGTTAGGAGAAGGCCCCACTTCCATAATTTCGAAAGAGCAATTTTTAGCGCCTCGAAACCCTAATCTACCCCTTCTTTTTTCTTTAATAAAAAAAAAGTTTAATTGCCTTGAAATTCCCAGGCCTGCCCAAAGCCTTGCCTTCAATTAACCGATAGCGTGATCATCTTTTGTCGGCACTTGAAAGTTTCCCTTGGATTTAGTGCAATTACTTTCATCGGAACTGATATAGCTCGAGTGCTCAAAGAATTCCAATAACACAAGGACATAGTACAACCATGATGTCCCCGGACCCCTAACATAAGTACACTTTTTTTATTTTTACGATTAGCTGTAGAGTGAGTATCAACAGTAAATCCATCCTTTTCTTTTTAAAAGTTTTATTTTACCATGTAATATTAGATTATGTTTTAAAAAATAAAGAGTGCTCATCAAGAGAAGATTCTCTCTCTCTCGATCGAACGAACACAAGGAGCTCAGTTACAACTTTCTTACACGAAGTTAATTTTATTTTTATTTGAGAAAATTTTATTTTCGAAAAGTATATTTTATGAATTTAGGTGAGTAAATAAAATTTCAGCTGTTTTATATTTTTACAAGAGTTTCGCGCCCTGACTCAAAATCAAGATTTATTGTGTAAATTCAAGCTTTTTACCATCATGTTATGCATTTGGGATAAAGAGAAGATGATTAAGAGCATTAGCTTTATTTTGGCATAAAGGAAAAAAAATCAAACAAGGAGGAAAAGAGTGGAGCATTGATCCAGAGCCAATGAGCGTCCTCCTTCTCCATCAAGCCATTGCTATTTTACAGATGGAAGAGATAAATAAAAACAAGTGGTGATGATGAAGTAGGGCCCTCCTCCCTTTATATTCACCGGTAGATGAGGGGTCCAATCTACGCGGTGAGATCACACGAAAACGACACTGCTTTCAAATACATTAGCCTCACCCTCCACTGGAGCTGCTGGTATTCACAAACTCCTGACCGGGAAAGTCTAGTATTGCAGAGGTGGTGCGGCGGTGACCACTTCTCGCCTCTGATGCGCATAACAGTAATTTCTCTACGCTGCTAGTTACACAAACTCTGTTATTCAACCCTAGACTATTAGTATATGTGGTTGTTTTTTAAAGTATTTTTCATTCATAAATGCATCAAAATAATATTTTTAATTTTAAAAAATAATTTTTGATATCAGCACATAAAAATAATTTAATCTAATGTAAAAAATACTTTTGGAAAATTATTGAGGGGGGGGGGGGGTCAACATAAATAGTTGGCATGTAATCATGCACAGAGCTTAACAAATGATACAGTCTTTCAGAATTAATATAAATTATTCCGTGTTAAACAAGGATGGTCCTGTACCAGGCTATGGTATGGTCCGAATCTGAAAACAGTACTTGAACCCTGCCTTTGATTACCAGGCTTGCTGTCCAAAAACATCATGATAATTGTCCCTTAAAAAGTTTATGAACTTTTAGTCCTTCATTTTATTAATTTTCGTAGTGCCCTTCTGTCATTAACATTGCCACAAATATCATATAAAAATCTAAAAGTTGTGCTCAAAATATTGTTCACCTTTCATATTTTACCTTTCTCTCTCTCTCTCTCTCTCTCTCTCTCTCTCTCTATATATATATATATATATATATATATATATATATATATATATATATATTCATATATATGATTTATTTTTTATGCAAATACATGCCATACTTGGCACCTTGATACTGTATAAAAGAAGCACATTTTCCATTCATGCTCGTTTACCTCCAGTTCTTTAAGATCAACCCCGCCGGACAGGACGTCAGATTCAACATGATTTTTGTCCTTTCAACAAGATATTCCCCAGCCCACGCAATTGCTAGCAAAGTCTCTGTACAATTTGCTGAAACGTGAACAAATTTTGCAAGCAAAAACTTCAGGAAACTTGATCGAAATGATAACTATTCGAGCTCTAAATCAAATTAAGTAGCGTGTAAAAGTGCTGAACACCGAATTAATTAAACCCTCAAAAACAAGAACGAGAAGGGGCAACTCAGGTGAGCTAGAGATGGAACAATTCGATCGTTAGTCGAGAGATAAACATGGGTTTCAATGTTTTGTTGAGATAGGAGAATTGGATCTAAGCTGTACGTGCCCTAGTACTAGAACAAAAAATGCTACCTGCTCGAACCAATATAGGAGCAGAAGTCACAGCTCAAGTACTGAAAACGACCCCGTTTGTTGGCCCACCAAATTCTCTAATCTCACATGAAACCTAGCCTAGCCAGTCAATCCATCTCTACCTCACCTAAGAAATATAGACTCACATTATTAAGTATTGGGACCCGCATGGGGATTAACAATGTTTGCTTGCATCAGAGCACAGATGCTTTGTTTATTTTCCGGATCATAGATTATTCAAGCTTTGCTTGGCTTGTTCATGTCTACTTTTCCCGAGCTCGGATGATGTCTCGAGGATAATCTTCTTATATATAATTCGTGCTGTTCCCTGTAGATTTAAATTAATGGCACGCAAGCGGGTAAGCTGTATGAGATTCCATCGCTGTTCATGAAATTCAACCCACTTCACACTCAACTATAATATCATAAATCAATTTAATTTCCAGTCAAACATCTCTGTCAAAGTGAATAAAGTCTTACTAGAGGTTCTGTAGTATTATAGCTCACTGTGCAGGTGTATATATATATATATATATATATAACACACCACCGAGAGTGCGATATTTTTTCTCTCCAATAATGTTTCCCATCTTCACGTCATCGTAGAGGGGTCCAGCACTCTTAGACCTTAGATTTCTCGTCCACGCTAAAGAGCTACTTCATTGGTTTTTTATATATTAAGAGCCCGTTTGGCACTGCTGACAAACCGCTGTTTTGCTGAAATTCAATTTTTTTTATATTTTAAATGAATATGTTTTAGTATTTTTAGATCATTGTGATGTGCTGATATCAAAAATAATTTTTAAAAAATAAAAAATATCATTTTGATGTATTTCGACACGAAAAACACTTTAAAAAGCTACAGCAACCGCTCTCCCAAACAGGCCAGAAACTCAACAAAACCTTTGTTATTCTCAGAAAATAGCAGCAATAATAGTCACGCCTTTGTTTGTATCAACCAAAACAAATTAAGTTGCAACTAGGGGAATTAAAAGGATTGCTCTTTTATGGTCTCAGATTCGAGCCATGCGGATGTTAATATGATGTTGATTGAAGATTTTTACACACGCTAATAAAGAAAACAAATTATGCTGTAGCCACACAAATAAAATATAGGCTCATAATTTAGAGCAGGAGATGATGATTGATGAAGACATAAAGGTGCTTGATAAGGAAAGGTGAATATGAGATGATGGGTATTTCTTTGTCCTCCAACATCAAAACCACTTTCTCTCCTCTCGGACTTCTGTGGTTGGATTCTTGTAAGTTCAGGTTTTCTTCTTTTTCTCGGACAGCGGAATCAGGTTTCGTTCTGCCATTGTTGCCTTTATTTGTTCCTTACCACCAATAGATTAGCAACAGGGTTTAGGTCACTGTGCAAAAATAATTTCACATCTCGTGGACTGAACGGGTCTCAGCTTGACAGGGAGCTGGGCCACTCGAGGGGCCTTGGAGTGTTGGGCCCATCTACGATGACGTGGAGATGGGAAACATTATTGGACAAATAATTAAAAAAAACCACACTTGGTGGTATGAATATATGTGAATAAGTTTTTTTTATCCCTATTTATGACCTTGATTAAGAGCACCTATTTATCTGTCATCATCGTTGATGGAAGCCATGGAAAAGTAGGGCTGGATGTTTGTTTGATAAATCAACGGTGAAATAGTGAGAGTCACTCCCTAGTCTATGATTTCAAGTGAAGTAGGTGATGCCCAGTAGCCTCACAAGTCACCTCTATAACTTTATTTTACCTTAATTTGGACAGAGAGTGGAGCATCATCAAGTGGGCCCAGTAATTATCTAGTTTTTGTGATAGCAGGAGCCCACACTGTGGACAAAACTATGCCGTTTGCCCTGTGTGGCTGGCGGCAGTTGTTACTAGTTTCTGCTGATTGTGGTTGAGTTATTTTTTAAAAGTATATTAAAATTAAAATGATTTTTTTAAATTATTTTTAATATTATCTCATCAAAATCATATAAAAATATTCGTTTTTAATTTAAAATAAAAATAATTTTTTCTTAAAAAATATTTTTGAAACGCTTAGTGGCTAGGTTCAATTATCTTTTGTATAGATGAATTATATTTTTAAAATAAAAAAATATCTTCAAGGATTATTTATAATATATGCAACATTGTATAATATTTTTTATTTTATTCAACTAGTTTTATATGTTTGTTTATTTCTATTATTATTTGATTAAATAAAAAACACATTGTAATAAAAAGAATCAAGATAATAATCTTGTTTTACAAGATTAAATATCTTGATTTATACTTGTCTCTTAACACTTTAATTCTTATTTATAAATATCATTAATATTTTTTTAATTATTTAGTATCACGCATAGTTCTCGATTTATCTAACAATATATATAAAAATAAACCTATTGATTTACACTTCAATTTTTTAAATCATAGAAATACTAAGAAAAACTATATATATACAATTTTTTATTTATAAAAATATAAAAAAATCTTAAATCACACAACTAGATAAGCAGAAAAGTAGAGAGAGTACGAGTTCAATTTTGTAGCGTTGGACCATTTATGATGACGTGAAGTCAGGGACAAATAAAATCTCACACAGAAAGATGTAAGTGAAGTGGTCCCCTCGAACCGTACCAACGTCACCATAACTATTTTCTTTTTCAGTAGATAAAAAAAAAACAATTAAATTATATTAACAATTAAATTGAATTCTTTTTCTTTTATTTCACTTGAAGTTGTCACCATAACTATTTTGATTCCACTATTGATAATTATTTTGTTTTTACCGACCACTAATTCGATTCGTCTGGAAAATGTGAAGTATTTTGGTCTTGCTTTCAGGTGACTAAACGACATGTTTCCCCTTCAATCGAAGCATAAGATCCCGTCGTCCATTAATTAAATGAATAATTAAATAAAATTTCTGAAATGCCTGCCCACGTATAGCACAGCCGGTGATCATATGTGGCAAAAACAAAAGCATGTATCCCCGTGATCATCCATGAAAATATGAGATGGAGAGATGGATGTGTATGAATAAATACAAGCACTAATTGAATAACATCAACGAATTTGCTAATAACTTGTGTTGTGATGCAGAACGACGAACAAACAAAATCGATGCATGAAAGAAAAAACTTTTAGGGAAAGAAGCTAAGGATTAAAAGGCAAAGAAAAAGCCAGAAAGGAGAAGAATTTAGGTTGGAATAGTATGCAACCTTGTAATTTTTGTTCAATTCATCAAAAAAAAACCCATGAAACATCAAGAAAATTACATATAAATAATAAAATCCTAATCAGAATCAAATTTGAGCTCAAAACCCACTAACTAATAAAAGCTTAAAAAATAATATAAATTGAAGTCCAATAGTAAAGATAAATAACACTAATAGATTAGTTTTGGATATCCTTGTCTTCCAATCCAATAACATAAGGGTTGAGTTATCCTGTGTCATCATAGGTCATATGGACATGTGAATCGTGTCTAGAGTATGATGTCCTCATCAACTCTTCTAAAGTTGGAAGAACTTGACCCTATCAAGTATAGGTCAAGATGGCTCCGATAATGCTCCTAAAGATCATGATCAAGTTATGATATTTCTCTTATAATCCAAATACAATTTAAATCTGATCGTCTAGCTTATGTGCTGAGATTCGCTGCAATTCACCTTTTCCTGGTAAAACAACTTGTGCATTCAAAGTAGCATTGATATGTTCTTTTTATATCAATGATAAGGATGATGAAGTAGGGATACCAAAAGAAACGTCAGGGATAAGATATATTTTATATATAACAAGGTCCTTCATGTTAAAAGTAGAGTTACTATCAAAGTTTATTGACATAACTATTTGATTCAATCATTTGCAGCATTTTGAATGATCTAACACTACGTCTTTGCAATTTATTATTAGTCTCCAAAAGACATTGTTCAGGTCTAGTTTATATCATGAAATAATCTCCAATATTATGCACATCATGATATTTGTATAAATCAACTTGAAATTTGTATTATTCACTATTTGCTTGATTTTGTTTTTTTTATTATCTCACCATACAAATTATAAACTTTTTATGCAAATCATTTAACTAAATCAAATATTTAAAAGTAAGGAGACAAAAAGAAAATTTATAGGCTCCATAGGTTTATAACTGCGAATACTATATAACCGAGAATATGAAGTGGAATAAACACTACTTGAGATATGTATGGAGGTCTTAGGTCTCAATCAGTGTTTAATCAGTGTTTATTCCACTCCTAGTAATTTAAGATTATCTATCTTCTTTGTCACGGTGTTAGGGATAAAGGATCCAAAAGCTCAACATATTGCTTTAAAACTTTGATGTGCTAGGCATCAAACATAAAGAGGTGAGAAACATGTTTCTCTAAAACTTTGATTTGTTGGACGCCAAGGATGGTGGATAAGGAACCATGTAATTTAAGATGAATAATATCATGAGACCTTCGGAAAATCCCAATAAAGATTTTCCTAAAACTTATTCCTCTACCACTAAAACATAATTATTATATTATTTACTAACCTCATTTGGATTTACAGTGTGAAGTGTTTTTTTTCTTGCACATTCTTTTCATTTAGATAACTAAATTCTTCATGATTGTGTTCATACACCTACACATAATAATAATAATAATAATAATAATAATAATAATAATAATAATAAATCATTTATATGCTTGGGTTTTTTTAATGACAAAGGCTTTAGAGATGGATTTGAAGAACATATGATTAAAATCTTGATATTTACACACTAATCCTCTCAACTCAACTTAGATATTTCATTAATAATTTGTTGGCCCTATCTTTTTTTTTTATATACAAATTTTGGCACTACTAAGATTAGTAGTGCCAATATAAGCTTGACTCTGTAGGTCTATAGAGTGGAGCACTTAATAAAGATTTATTATTTCTAAATTGAGACCTAAAAGAGGTTTTAAGAGGATCTTGATGTTTTGTCCATTGTTTTTTACAAGCAATTCATAATTCTGCACTATAATATAAGCTTTGTCAAGAGCGAAAACATCTATTAGACTCACTTTTTTCAAAAATCATCATTCAAGCCATTACAAAATCTACAAAAAAAAGAGTCATGACTTTATTTTTTCTTATGAAACATCTCATCTTGTAATCACTAAATTGTGCTAAATACTCATGAAAAAAATTTAATCTCTTGCTTATTATTTCATTTATCTAAAAACAATTCTTTATAAGATTGAGGTAGGTGGTTTTTTTTTTATAGTTTTTGTTTCATTTTAGTCCAACATCTCTCCAAACAATTCTCAATCTCTCAAATAAAGTTGGGCTTCACCAATAAACATCATCTTAAAAAATTCAATTATCTTATTAGTAGACAAGTTTAGTCACTCAAATAATTGATCCAATAAAATTGGGCTTCACCAAATAGATATCATATTAGAAAATTTCATTCTTTTATTATTAGACAAGTGTATCACTTACATAATATAGGAATAAAATTGATATCACAAATGGTGTTTGCAAGAAAAGACAATACAAAAATAAAGCTAATACTTTTTTTTCCTTCCTAATATGAAGATCAATAAATTTTTTACCCTGATATGGAGATCAATAAAAAACAAAGTACAACGAGAAAATTATAAAAATATAATGCTAAACCTTATAAGTATAAACAATTAATCAAACCTAAGCTCATAATTTCCCAGTGCTTTTGGCAAGTTTTATAATTACCAAAGAGGATATGCTCACAATAAATGGAGGAGGAGGTTAATAAGGTAAAAATAACACATAAAATGCAAAATGTGATTTTTTTTTCCTGTTATAAATAGAAAGATGAATGATTATTTTTTCCAAATCAAGCTATAATTTTTCACAAACCCTAATAAATTGTTTGATCATAAGAAGAATTAAAAAATCACAATATGATATCAAATTTGATTATAGAGTTAAAATAGAAAAGAAAGAAGCTTTTAGAGAAAGAAAATATAAATTAAGAAGCCAAGAAAGAAGAAAAAAGCCAGAAAAGAGATGAATAAGAATTGAAAAAATCTGGAATTCTGCAATTTTTATTAGATTCATTAACAACTCTTATAATATCAAGAAAATTTCATATAAATAATAAAACTCTAATCATAATCAAATTCGAGCTTAAAACTCACTAACTAGTAAACATCTAACAAAATAATATAAATTAAAATCCAATAATAAAGATAAATAAAATCTAATAGCTTGAGTTGAAAAAATCTGCATTTCTGCAATTTTTATTAAATTTATTAACTCTTTATAATATCAAGAAGATTACATATAAATAATAAAACTCTAATTTTGTAGTTGCCTAATTTTTCAATCAAGTAACACAATGGTTAGACTATCTCCCATCATTATAAATCTTTCATAAATGTAAACCATACCTAGAGTTTGATATCACCATCATATTGATTTTGCATTCTGCAAGGAACTAAAACAATCTCGATATAAGCAATAACGGAAAGTACCACTTTAAACAATCTGGAATACGCTGGTTATATAAAACCACACAAAAATATATAAGAAAACACAGAGTTCTGCCTTCCGCTGGTACCTTTAGCAACATGTCAAAACAAAGTCACTGGGGTAAAATTGTGATCACCCGCCAAAGAAATTATAGCTGCTCAAGTGGAATGATCTGTCAAACCTTATGGTTGAATGCATGGATTTCCTTGAAGTATCAGGCACGAAGCCCAGTGAAAGAAGATTGAACTCAAGACTACCATAACGATGAACTCCCTTTCTAGCAATTAGAATTTTCTAGCAGCAACCAAATTGTAGAACCTGTAACAATGGACATAGAAGAGAAGGTTCCAAGCAGCGATCTAACTCGAAATCTAAGGAACATTCATTACTTGGATGGACTGTAACACGTCCGATACAGCAATGACAAGGTCACCTGATTTGATCATTCCCCTAGCCTTGAGCAATGAGAAGGTTTTATTGAGGTTGCTTTCCATATCATCAGAGAAGCTCACCCGGAAAGGTATCAGGCCCCACTGTAGGTTCAGGCGTCTCCTTACGGATTTTGTGCTTGTAAAGGCAAAGATTGGGCAATCAGGTCTGCAGCGGGACAAGAGAGAAGCCATGTGGCCTGTCTTTGTGTAGACAAAAAGTGCATCTACTCCCAAATTGTTTGCTGCAGAATCACAAGTTATAACTTACAATCGAAGTAAAATTTAATGAACACACGACATGCAGGTTCACAAAAAATAAAGTGGTATATCAAAGATGGACGAGAAGGGGTGGGGTGATCTAGAGTCTAAGAACCAGAAAGGCTTGAGCGCTCTGATAGCCACCAGCAATAAAGTAAGCAAGTCATTAAGGCTAAAGCAGGGGAAACAAAAGGAAGGTGCTTAGTTGAACCAGCATAATATATTTAGACAACGCGAAACAATTTACAATGGTGTCGCGACAACGTTCAGAAAAAAAGGCAACCAGGTTTGTGGCAATAAACGAGAGAAGAGGAAAGAAAAAAAAAGCATTAACAATTGATGATAATGCAGTAAAACACAGAAAAAAGATTTAAAACAATATTGAAAGCATAATTACCCTAAATTATATATATCAAAGCATTTATACCCTTAAATTTGGAGTTTGGACCACTTCTGGAAGTGGCACCCATCAATTAAGTACAACAGCATGTTCTAAACTTCTGGTGTAATATTGCAATCAAAACATAATGTAGTTTTGCATTTTCTACATTTTCCACTTCTCTTTACCTTTGGCATGTTCCCTAAAAAATGGTTTCAACGAGTTTTTTAGTTTTCAGAATTGAAAAACTGAAAATGTGTTGACCAACTATATTTTCCACTTATATATGAGTTGATAAGTGGAAACCAGCTTTTCAAACTGGAAAGAGAAGAAATGAGATACCCTTAAAAGTATTTTAAAACATGGTTTCTATTAAATGCCTCATTTTTCAACTAGTTGAATCAGAAAATTTAGGCTGAGTAAGCCTCTGATTCTAAAAATAGCACAGTTAATTGTAAAAGGTCCATAAATTCATTGGCAGATATCTAGAAGATAGAAATAACATGTGCACATACCCATCTTGGCAGCAGAACTGCAGATCTCTTCTGAAATACTGTCAGAAAATGAGGATCCCACAGCAGGGAGTTCCATAGCTTCATAGCGTTTCTCTTCTCTCCACCACTTCTCAATTCTTACACTGACACTTCTCAGAACAGCCAGTGCCTTGTCTGGGTATTGGCCCATGGCTGACTCACCAGATAGCATTAAAGCATCTGCCCTTTGCCTAACTGCTTCAGAAACATCAGCTACCTCTGCCCTGGTAGGTGTAGGGTATTCAATCATAGATTCAAGTAACTGGGAGGCAACAATAACTGGCTTATTTAGCTGCCTGCAAATCTGAACAATCTTTTGTTGGGCTGACGGGACCTGTTCTAATGGTATCTGAGCACCTAGATCACCTCTGGCTACCATTGCTCCATCTGATGCTTGAATGATCTCTTCCAAGTTCTTCAATGAGTCAATACTCTCTATTTTTGCGATAACAGCTATGTCACTACATCAGAATTAAAAATCAGTACCAGTCCAGAAAATTGACACTTATGTTGTCATAATGTACGCAAACATTGCTGGCAAAAGTACATGCAACATACATGACTGTTATTTTAAGTACAACAGTAACTCAGTTTCCTTTTGCAACTGTCAATGGTAAGATTAACAGATCTAATTTTGAGATCTAAAGCTACTAGACACGATGAAGAAATCAAGACAAGCTCAGTCCACCAAACACTCAGATAAATTAAATTTTGGATTCCTACATAATGACATAAAAAATGAACTTCTAAATATTTCAGCAAGTAACAAAGGGTCTAGCCTTATTCAGACTGGGGTCTGGCTAAGATGAGATTCAATCATGACAGTTGACATATATCAATTCAATATGCTTACCTATCACGAGACCGGGCAGCTATGTAGCTTTTTAGATGATTTATCACTTCAGCAGACTTGACAAATGATATTGCAATGAAGTCAACATCCTCTGCAATCCCAAAATCAATGTCCAACCAATCCTGAAAAAATAAAGAAATAAATACAGATGAACATTTTTATAATTTGCAGATAGAAAGGTGCAGTAAGATGGGAGATGAGCACTAAATGGTAAATTGATGTGGTATACACATCAGTAAAGATTTATGCAAACATAATTTTGCTACACGTGCTAGTCACATTTGCATGCAACAGCTACAATTGATTTTTTTACATTCATGGGACCTTCAACTGATTTATCAGAATTAACTCTACAAGCCCCTATTTATGAGGGAGCTTTCAACTCCAAGTGCGAAAAATTGACCAAACTGCAGTTCTTCTAGGGTTAAGGTCAAGATAGACTTCTGGAATGAGTTGACCTGGAAATGAATGCAACTCCCAATCCAAGGTTTTGCTTAGATTATATATTAATTTTTTGTAAAACAATTTATTCAATAATATATGTGTAACATTTATTTTTGAAAGATGACAGTATCCTCTCCAACAAAGAAAGTACCAGTATATAAAGTGGATGGTGGGGGTATGGCAGAAAAGGATATTTCAGTATGAAAGTTCATTCACACAGTTTTTACTCAATGCATCATATAATGGATAGACCATGAGTTATGTACAAAGCAAAAACATAAACACTGATGATTGACCATTTCCATTCAAAACCATGTGGCTTTAGATGACATGCCCTCCATTTGTGAAGTGATAGAATTTCTATCTTGAGAATCCATGAAAATGGACAAACTTTAATTATCAAAAAATTACTTGCAGTTTGAGGAAATGAACTAGCCATATGATAGCGAGAACCAATAAGCAGATAGTGTGAGAGAGAGTAAAAATGAAAGAAACAAATTAATAACGGCAACAATTTTATTAATTCAAATTAATAAAAGCATATCTAGAATTCTAGTTCATAATTTAGTTAGAGAGATAAGCGATTGAACATTTAAGTCAACTAACTATGAAAGAAATTTAACTATTATGAAAATTCTCAGCTCCTCAGTTTTGAATCTTCTTGTTAACATTTTTAGGAAATAGAGTGAATTTCACGTTCAGAATAGAAAAAAAGAACACCTTTGAATCCCAAAAATTTGATCCGGATAAGCACCCAGAAACCTTTCAATCCCAAAAAAATCACCTGGATAACTAGTTAAGCACCTAAACACCATTGAATCCCAAGAACTAGATATGAATAACTAGTTAAGCGCCCCGCCCCCAGAAAAAAAAAACACAAGATTTAAATGATCTAGAACTTGGTAATCTGACAGTGCAGATCCAACCTTAAAGGCAAACTCGCAAAGGAAGTGAAAGGCAACTTTTGCGCTTGAAAAAAAAAAGATATTAATTTCTACAACAGAGAAAAGATTGGAAGCTCCAACCTTTGAGGAAATTGTTGGGAGCATGGCATTGCGTTCTCGTACTAGACATCCATCCCTCCAGAAAGTCAAGTTGGCCCGTGGTAGCATCAGTCCAGGATCAGTACACCTACACTTGACATCTGGACCGATTTTCTCTATCACGTCAAACCTCACCATTCCACCATCAACAAGAAGTTCGTCCCCAACTTTCACATCTGTATCAAATCAATTGTAGGTTTGAATTAGACTAAAGATTTATAGTTTCTTGCAAAACAGAGTAGGACTAGTATTTCCTTCAAATAAGGATAGCATTACCCTCAGCAAAACCATCATAATTCACATTGATGGTGCGTTCTGGTCGGGGTAAATCGAACGCTCGCACACTAAAAGTCCATATTTCACCATCCTGCACGCACACACACATCCCACGACTCAATGAATAGCTACCAAATTTTGATCTCAGTGCACATTTAGATAAATCTAATAAGCAAATCATTTTGCAAATTATATAATAATTTAATGAAGCAATGCTTCAATTGAATACACAAAACATCGATAGCAACAACATACTGTTAGTGAGTTAGCCAAAATTGCAATGTTACCTCAGCTTTAGCAGAGGAAGCACCACCAAGATCACCCATATGAATCTCACTGCCTTCAGTGTCCATCATAATAGCGACAGCAAAACCTTTCTCTTCATTCAATCTCCTCACTCGCTCAATTACTCTCTTATGCCACTCACGCGTCCCATGACACATGTTAATTCGTGCAACATTCATGCCTCCAACAGCCAACGCCTCCAATTCCTCAAATCCACACGTCGCTGGTCCGATCGTGCACACCATTTTCGTCCTCCTTGTGCTCCTGAACCCATTCTCCTTCAATTCCACCTCCGTCACCGCGTCAACATCGATCGAGCTCGAGTCGGACAGAAATGATTGCGACGGTGGCGTATCGTATTCCTGTGGTGTAAAAGATAATATCTCGCCCGCTCCGGTTCCGTTGTCGGAGATTAGGACTCGAGGAGAGGTCGTGGAGGAGTTGGGATCTGCTGACGTGGAGGCTTTGATTGAGATAAGTTTCGGAGAAAGGGAGGTGACCGGGAACCAGCGATTATAGGAGGGCTTGGGGAGAGATTGTTTGGGGGCAGTGAGGTTAGAGGGAGTGAAGAAGTGTAATGAGTGAGACATGGTTGCCGGGAAAATGTGAAGTCTGGCGATAACAAGGAGGGAGGGCGTGTTTGGCGGATGGCTAATGAGGAAGGAAAGGGTTTTATAAAGAGAGGAAAAGGGCGGAGGTAACAAAGCGAGTGAAGTGAGAGAGCTTTGTAGATGTCGCCGAGGCTGGATGGAGACAAACAAGCTTTGTACTGCCTTTTGTTTCCAGTGATACGTGTTTGATGCAACGGCTAGATTACGAGGGTGGAGAAAATGTTACTGTGATTTTCGCTAGGGAATTTGGTTACGTGGTTGCATTTGATTGGTTGGATGGATGGGTGTATTTAGTTACCAACCCGCGGAAAAAGAATTTTTATATTCTTTTTTTATATCAGGGTTTGGGCAATCTTTGAAAATACCATTCAAAACTTGATTTTTATAATGTCTGTCAGCTTAGTAAATAAGTTATAATGTAAAAAAATATTATTAATAAGATATTAATTATTTTTATTATATATGGTACAATATTAAAATAATATATCAAAACTTTTAATTTATAGAACATTGTAGTAAAGATAGTAGGAACAATTAATATCTTAACGGTATAATTTTCTCGCTTTAAAATTTGTTTGTTATACTTACTAAAATTATAATTCTATCATTTAAAAATCTCATCCAATCCAAATCTTACTTTTAAAAATAATAACATCGTTTGTAGAAGATTTAACCTCTTTTTGTTGGATGATTCTAGCTGAAATTCTTATTAGAAATCAAAATAGTTTGATGATAAAATTAATGCAAAAATAATTTTAATAAGAATTATTAATAGTATAATAGTTTAGGTATGTATTTAAAATCTATCTAAAACACTATTAATGTTTTGATTATATATATATTTTTATATATTTTTATGATATTTGTGTCTTTATATATAATATTTTAAACAATTTATCTAGTCTTGTAAAGAAAATACATTATAATTTATTAACTCACTATCAAATAATTTGATATAGCCATTTACTCGCATTTCGCCATGACCAGAATCATATTTTTTTAACATAAAAAATAATAATATTAAGAGTGTAAGATTTTTTTTATAATACTATAAATTTGGACAAAATAATAAATTTGTTCATAATTCTTGTGAAGTGCGATTTTTCAATAAAATATAAAAATTTTAAATTGATATAAATTTATCTATTTAACAGGTTTCAACGAAATCATCAGTATAAAATTATCATCGTTATTAATAAAATAAGAAGATTCAGATACCTGAATTATCGAATTCACTAAATTAGGATTAGTTCATTTCATAATCTAATTTAAATTAAACACAATAATAAAATATAAAATTATGGAAACACCCACAATCACTAAATAGTAAAAATAAATTATTGATTTTATACTCGTAAAAAGAAGAAAACATTATTGAAAATCCATTACTACGTTATTATCATTATCATGACTATCACAATTAAAATTATCATCATCATTACAGCCCAAACAATGAAAATTATTAAATTTTCCTGAATAATAAAAAAAACACTTTTACAGAAATACAAGCAAGAAAAAAATTAAAAAAAAATAATCACTAAAATTATCATTATCATTGTGTAAACAATGAAAATCATAAAATTATTTGAAGATTAAAAAAAATTTAACAAAAGAGCAAACAAAAACAACAACAAAAAGACAAAACTAAAATAATATTACGAGTATAAAAAAAATCATTTGATCCGAAAAACAAATAAAAATAATAGAAAACACACACACAAAAAAAAGAATAAAGGGAAAAGAAAATAAATATTAATTTTAAAATAATCACCAACATAAATTAAAATTTAAGGACTAAACCGAATAAAAATAAAACCCTAACAAAAAAGAAAATGACAAAAATCAAAAATCAAAAATAAAAGCATAAATGCATAAATACACACAAAAATAAGGACCAAAATGAAAAATAAAATATATAATTAATTCCAACAGAAGGAAAAAACTATAATAAATCAAAACTTTGAGACCAAAAAAATTACAAGAGTTTACAAAAATCAAAAGAATAAGGCCCGAAATGAAAAATAACATATATGGTCAATTTCAGTTGGAGAACAAACTTGAAAAAAAATTAAAACCTACAGACCAAAAAAATTAAAGGAACCAGAAATCAAAAGAATAAAGGCTAAAATGAAAAACAACATATATGATTAATTTTAATTGAAGGGTACAATTGAAGAAAAATCAAAACTTACATAGAAAAAATCAAGAAGAAGAAAGAAATCAAAAGCTCAGTGACTGAAATGAAACACTTATAAACATAAAGGATCGATATGCATTTTTGCCGTTGGAGGAGAGAGAACAACGGGAGAAAAAAACTTGACCATCGGCAATCCTCCGCACACCAGACAATGACATGTGCACCGTCATGAGGGAGAGGATATGACGGTGCACCTAGAGACACGACAATCGACCATTTGCAACCGTTGCCCGACATCGCTCGCGCCGACTAAAAGGCGCGTACAGGAGAAAACTAACAGTGAGTCCGCAGTAACCTAAAAAAATACAGAATTAACCAAATACCCTTGTACTTAGCGATAACAACAAAAAACGGAGCATGAAAGTACCATCATGCCCCAACATGATGTCTTTGTTTTGTCATTTTAAGGGTATTTAAATAGTCTCATCGTGCACAAAACTTGAAAAACCTAAAATACACTCGCCTCCAGCTACCTTTTTTGTGTCCCACTCACCCGAAGGCAAAACCACTATTTTACTATTCAAAATCAGACAAAAACCTGAAAATACCCCGACTAATTGTAATATAATTGTGGTGGCTAAAATATTGTAGAGTTTTGCAATATTCACATAGACACGGTTCACTATGGATTGCTACAGTAACATTACCATTTTACCTAGGAGCGAAAAAATTTAACCCCCGGGACCGAGGCTATTTTAGACATTTACAGGGACATGAATGACATTTCTGAATTCTTTGCACAGTAAAACTATTATTTTACCCCTGAGCGCTGGCTAAAGGATGCGGAATAGTGGGATATTTTTTTTCCTCATTTTTCTACATAGTAAAACTACTAAATTAGCCCTCGAAAATGACAAAAAATAAGCTCCAAATTCGGGGGTATTGAGGTACTTTACCGAGGTTTTTTCTAGGTTATCGCTGGGTCGAGGTGTGTATAGTTAATTGACAATTATTTTATTATTTCTTTTAGAAACACTGTGTTAGTGCATCGTATGGACCCGTCTGTAGTGTCTCACATACACACGCCATTCAGGCGGCGCGTGCTACTACTTTTGGTGGTGAAAACTGATCATCCGTCGTGTTCCATGGTGCACCGACATGTCCTCCGCCTCCTGGTGCAACGCGTGTCTGGTTACGATGGTCGGTGAAGTGCTGGTAGATGAATTTAAGTTTTTATCTCACGGTTCTCTCTCCTGTCACCCAAAAATACATTTCGGTCCTTACGGCCTGTGAACATTTTATTTTAGTCCTTGATATTTTGATTTCGCTATTATTACTAATTTTTTCAATGTAAATTTTGATTTGTTGCAATTGTGCCCTTTAATTGAAACTGATTATATACGTTGAGTTTCAATTTAATCATTCTTTTTTTTTGGTTTCTTTAATTATTTTCGTATACAAGTTTTAATTGCTTTTGATTGGGTTCTCCAACTGAAATTTGTCATATATTCTAGATTTTATTTCTGTCTTTATTCTTTTAATTTTTTAAAAACATTACACAACAATGTTTTTTTAAATATCTTTATATTTTCTATCTTTTATTTCGGTCTCAAGGTTTATATTTATTCAATTTTATCCTTTGATTGAAATTAATTATATAGTTTGTTTTAATTGTGTCATCCAATTGAAATTAGTTATATATGCTACTTTTCATTTCAATCCTTATTCTTTTAAATTGTTTAACGAAATTACACTACAATTTTTGTAAAAGTATATTTATTTATTTCGGTCCCAAAATTTTTATTTACTTTAATTTTGTCATTCGATTGAAATTAATTATATATTTTATTTTTCATTACGGTCTCTATTCTTTGAATTTGTTATTTGATATTAATTTCTTTGGTTTTTTCTGTCATTCTTGAACAATGTTTATTTTTTTATCCTTATTTATGCATCTATGCTTTTAGTTTTTGTTTTTAATTTTTGTCATTTTATTTTTTATTGAGGATTTATTTTTATTCATTTCAGTCCTAAAATTTTAATATATATTGGTGATCATTTTAAAATTAATATTTATCCCCCTTTCCTTTTGTTTTTTTTTTGTGTTTTCTGTTATTTTTATTTGTTCTTTGGATCAGATGGTTTTATGATTTTATTGTTTGTGCCATAATAATTATAATTTTAGTGATTATGTTTTATTGTTTTTTTATAAAAATATTTTGGTTTTTTATTTTATTTTTCTAGGCAATTTAATGATTTTAATTGTTTGGGTAGTAATGTTAATAATAATTTTAACTGTTATAGTAATGATAATGATGGTAACGTAGGGATGAATTTTCAATTTATGTTTTCTTCTTTTTGTAGATAGAAAATTCATTACTTATTTTTGTTATTTGATTATTTTTGTTATAGTAATTAGATTTTTTTTACTCTTTCATTGAATAGATCCTCCTAAAAGAACACATGCAATTCGAAAGCAAGGAAGAATTGAAATAATAGTATTTTTTTTTATTAATATCATTGTTCAGAGCAACTTGCGTACGAAGAAGACGATCACAGTCGGACGAAGTACTTAAAGAAAAAAACGAAGAGCGTGTTTTAAAAGAGAGAATGGAAGTGTCGGCTGGTAGAATCATAGTTGTAAAATCCGTTCCGGGTTTTTGTTTGGAACGGAACGTTCCGGTTTTGGTGCATTCCGGCGTTCTGTTCCGGTTTTGTACTGTTCATATTTATTTAATTATATATATGAAAAAATAAAATATTAATTTAACAAGTATAATTTAAATTCAAGATAAATGAACTTTAAATTATACAATACAAACATAATCTCAAAATTAGAAACATCTCTAAAATTCCAAAATATTATGAAAGTAAAATGTTCTAAAATAAAAAAAAAATATACATCAAACATCTTCTACATCATTAATATAAAAATAAGGATCTTGATCTTGCTGTGGAACATAAGAAAAGTCATCAACAAGACATCCTATTTCACTTTTTGGAATTGATGTATTTTTGAAATATAAAAACAAAAACAAATAGGCAGTATATCTTCACAGTATACAGCCCCAATTTCATAATGCTAAAAACACACTCGGTTAAACTAGGTGTCATAATGCTTGGATGACACCTTCACACACTCGGTTAAATTGGGGGATAATAGCAGAATCAGTGTTACAGGGAAAGGAAGCTTGAAACTGATCTTGAATGGTATAAATCATGTGTTGAAAGAGGTGTATCACGTTTCTGAGCTCAATAACAATTTATTGAGCATAGGTCAGCTTCAAGAGAATGGCTTGGCAATAGTGTTTAAAGGTGGAAATTGCAAGTTGTATCATCAAGAAAGGGGGCTGAATGCTGAGACCAAGATGAGTTTAAATAGAATGTTTATTCTATTTGCTGGAGCTGAAAACACACAGGAGTGCTTGTATACAAATTCTCAGAATTTGTCACAACTTTGGCATAGGCGTTATGGCCATCTAAGCTACACAAACCTGCAGATGCTGTTGCAAAAGGAGATGGTTCGTGGACTTCCATAATTCAAAATTGCAGAGGCGAGCTGTGTGGATTGCAAAGTGGGGAAGCAAAGAAGGGATGCAATACCAAAGGCAAGTGCTTGGAGAGCAAGTCAGCCATTGGAGCTGATACACGCAGACCTTTATGGTCCAATTTGTCCACCCTCTAACAGTGGAAAGAGGTATATTTTTTGCTGCATTGATGATTATAGTCGCAAGTGTTGGACTTTCTTGTTAGCAGATAAATGAGGTGCATTCCAGCAATTCAAAATGTTTAGAAGGGCTGTTGAGAAGGAGAAGGAACTCTGTGTCAAATGCTTGAGGACTGACAGAGGGGGCGAATTCAATTCAAATGAATTCAATGAATATTGCAAGGAGAGTGGAATCAAAAGGCAATTGGCAGCTGCTTTTACACCACAACAGAATGGTGTGGCCGAGAGGAAGAATCAAACAATCATGAATATGGTGAGGTGTGTGCTAACTGAGAAGAAGATTCCGAAGTGTTTTTGGGCAGAAGCAGTGGTGTGGAGTTGCTATGTTCAGAATAGATGCCCTACAAAAGCTTTGAAGGATATAACCCCACAAGAAGCATGGAGTGGGGTGAAGCCAACTGTCAACCATTTTCGTGTGTTTGGGTGCTTAACACATGTTCATGTGCCTCATGAAAAGAGGAAGAAGTTGGATGATAGGAGCATATGCTGTGTGTTGTTGGGTGTGAGTGAAGAAACGAAGGGGTATAGACTGTATAACCCCATGACAGACAAGGTTGTGGTTAGTAGAGATGTGGTGTTTGAGGAAGAGAAGGGGTGGAATTGGAGTGAAAATCATCAAGAGCAGATTTTGATGGATTTGGAGTGGGATGATTCTGGTGAAGAAATTGATGAGCACACTGAGATTAGAGAAGAAAGAAAAGTGGCTGGGGCAGTGACCAATGACTTGGGAGAAGCTGCTGAGATTGATGAAAATGTGGCAGCTGAAATTGAAGGAGTAACAGCAGCAGTTGAAGATGAACATTTTGAAGAGCAGCAAAATGAAACCGTGACTGTTAATAATGCAGAGGGTGCAGTTGAAGGGAGAGTGACTCGAACTCCATTGTGGATGAGGGACTACGTAAGTGGAGATGAATTAAGTGCAGATGAAGCTTATGTGGCAGAAGTAATGGCTGCTGAAGAAGACCCATTTTTGTTCGAAGATGCAGTGAAGGAAGAGAAGTGGAGGCAAGCAATGGACAATGAAATATTGTCCATTGAGAAAAATAAAATGTGGACCTTGACTATGCTGCCAAATAATGCCAAAAGAATTGGTGTTAAATGGATTTATAAAACAAAGTTTAATGAAAATGGGGAGATTGATAAATATAAGGCGCGGTTAGTGGCGAAAGGATATTCGCAGAAGCATGGGATAGATTACACTGAAGTATTTGCACCGGTAGCCAGGTTGGATACGGTGAGGATGATAATATCCATGGCCGCGCAAAAGGGCTTGAGAATTGGACAGTTAGATGTCAAATCAGCCTTTTTACACGGAGAATTAAGTGAGGATGTGTATGTGGAGCAGCCGAGGGGTTATGAGAAGAAAGGAAAAGAACATCTGGTATATAAGCTTCACAAGGCTTTATACGGGTTAAAACAAGCACCGCGAGCTTGGTTTAATCGAATTGAATCATACTTTCTTAAGGAAGGTTTTCAGAGGTGTGAAAGTGAACAAACTCTGTTTACAAAAAGGAGCAGTACCGGAAAGATCATAATCGTAAGTATTTACGTTGATGATTTAATCTTTACCGGTGATGATGATGCTATATTGACAGATTTTAAAAGGTCCATGTTAAGTGAGTTTGACATGTCTGACTTGGGGAGTATGCGATTCTTTCTTGGAATCGAAGTTTTACAAAGAGATGATGGTATCTTTATCTGTCAAAGAAAGTATGCACTGGAAATCCTGAAGAGGTTTGGAATGTTGGAAAGCAATGAGGTGAACAGTCCAATTATTCCAGGTTTTAAAATCAGTAAAGATGAGGATGGGATTTCGGTAAATGATACACACTACAAGCAATTGGTGGGAAGTTTGATGTATCTTACGGCCACACGACCAGATATGATGTTTGTCACATGTCTTATAAGCAGGTATATGGGAAGGCCTACGAACCTTCACTTACAGGTTGCGAAAAGGGCTCTTCGGTACCTAAAGGGAACAGTGAACTATGGAATTCATTATAAGAAGAAGGGGAATGGAAAATTGCTTGCATATACAGACAGTGATTATGCCGGGGATATAGAAGACAGAAAGAGTACAAGTGGCTATGTATTCTTGATGAATTCCGGAGCAGTATCATGGTGTTCGAAAAAGCAGCCTATAGTCACATTGTCAACGACAGAAGCTGAATTTGTGGCGGCCGCAGTATGCACCTGTCAGGCCATATGGATCAGAAGGGTGTTGAAGGAGCTGAATTATAGTGATGCAGAATGTACTCATATCTGGTGTGATAACAGCTCGACCATCAAGCTCTCAAAAAATCCTGTTTTGCATGGGCGCAGCAAACATATAGACGTGAGGTATCATTTTTTGAGAAATCTTACGAAGGAAGGATTGATTGATTTAATTCACTGTGGGAGCAAAGATCAGGTGGCCGATATAATGATGAAGCCGTTAAAGGTTGATGATTTTCAAAGGCTTCGTGGATTACTTGGAGTATGCGACATTGCGGAATTAAGCTAAGTGCTTAACAGCAACTTGCTTAAGGGAGAGATTGAAGAAGCAAATCCACGTGGACTTAACAAACTTAACCAATAAATCTGTTTTTCTTGTTATTTCAGTTTTACTTCAAGCACACGTGTTTAGTGCTTTAGCAATAAATAAGCTGTTAAAAGTTAGTTAGATTTGTTAATTGTCAGTTACAGTGAAGGCTATATAAGCCAAGCTAATTCACTGAGATGAATTGAACTGTTAAAATTCATACTCTTGCGTTTCTAATTCTCTCAAAGTTTCATCTTTTTCTTCGTGTCCTCTGTCATGTTGATCGAGTCTTAAGTGAATGTAGTTTTGTTTTCTTCACCATTTTAAGCTTTTATTTATTATTATTTTTTTAAAAATAATGGACTTGACTGTATACTTTTCCTTTTCATTAAAATATAACAATTATCATATTTTTGTGTACTTTTCAGGTATATTTTTTAACGTGAATAAAATTGTCAAGGAGCTGATTGACAAGTGATCATACCTTCAAAGAGTAAATTGAAGTTCGCACAATATAAAATTTTTATTTTTTCCCAAAAGAATTATATATTAGTGAATAATGAAACGTCGAACAAATGACTTATGGAAAAATAGTTTTTTAAACGTATTTGACTGGGCAATATGCTTCCAGTGGAATGAGATTTCCTTCACACAACAATGTCTAGTCGAAGGCCATTCTCTCGATTGTTTTTTTTTAACTTTTTCCGTACATACAATTCTTTTTTTTTTTAAATAATGATTTTAACACTGTACATGGCGAAGAAAGAAAAAGTAAGAGAGAGCTTTAAACATGAGCATCGATTAACAAAAGAATTTAATTGATTGGAGGTTTTTAAATAACAATAATATTCATCTGGTTTGTTTTAGTTTGATATTTTGTAATATTAATTATTTTTTATAATATTTTATTTTAAAAAATACATTAAATTTACAAAATTTATGATTAACACTAGTGTCTTAAAATAATTAAAAAAATAATAATTTAAAGCATTTTTTTTAAAAGTCTCAAAAGCACGGTTTGATTGCCAAAATAATAATAATAACTTAGCATGTATTTGATAGTGTGATGCATTATATATATTTTTTATTTTAAAATATATTAAATTTATTTTTTTCTATATTTTTTTAATAATAAAATATTAAAACAATATTAAAACACTAAGAGTATGTGAAACACATCTAAACTACCATACTTCCGAATATTTTTTTAGTTCGAGGCTCCAAAGTAATTTAAAGCTGTCTGTTTTTTTTTAAATGTTTTTTTACATGAATATTTTGTAGATATTTTATTTTTCTTTTATTGAGTCGAAAAAATAATTATTTAAAAATCATATTTGTTGCTAAGATGATAAAATAATAATAAAAATATGTAATCACTTCATAGAATCATAAGACACAGTGAATAATCTAGAAAGCTGGAATAGCCCCACAATTTGATTGCTTTTCCAAGCACATGTTCTTGTTAAAATGGCAGGAATACATTAGTTATCTCACTGAAAAAGTGAAAGTGAAAGGAGTGTTCGACACAACTTTTTTTAGATGTTTTTACGTATTTTTTTAAAAAATATTTTTAGTTTTTTTAATAACTTCTTAACTAGCTTTATCATAAACTTCGGTCTATCCAAGTTATGAAAAAAATCCTTTTAAATTTGTGAGTATGTAATTCATTGCTTGTTTTATGTTTTAAGAAATTATTCATTTACTATCTCTTCAATTAATTATCTGTGTTTATTTAATAGGTTTGATGTTGTGATATTATAAATATTTTTTAAAAATAAAAATATTATTTTAATAAATATTTAAATAAAAACAAATTATATTTGTTTTAATCACAATCGCAATTATTTAAGTGTCTATTTGACACCATATTTTTTAAAAATGATTTTTTAATATATTGTTTTAAAAAAAACATTTTAAAAACGCAAACTTAACCAAAATAATAAATAAATATAAATATATATAAAAAGGAAAACTCAAAAGCGAGAAGGAAACAAGCAACCTGCCACATGTAATCTTACACTTGGAACGTCCATTGCCGCTGGCATCTTACTCAGTTGTCACGTTTCCGTAAAAAGCAGATCTCCAAATCTATCTCCTTTCCAATCAAGCGTCGTTTCATATTGAATTATTCTAGCCGTTTAAAATAAATAAATTAATGAAATAAACCTGGCCCAATAATAAACCAACAAAAAGGCATCACCCCTTTCCTCTAATCACACGCAAATCACCTCCCTCTCCCTCTCCTCATTAATTAAATAACAAACTACGTCCACCTCACTCCATCACGCGCTAACTTCAAAAAATTAAATCCACCGCCACATTTCTTTCTTTTTTCTTCTTCAGTCTTCTCCTGTCTCCTCCCTCACAAAACACACTCCAACAACTAAAAATGGCGGCCAATGTCGGCGCCACCACCACGCGCCACACCACGCGCCTCCCTCTTCTCCAATACCAGAACCTCCTTTGTTCCACAGTCCCCAACGTTCTTTAGCAAAACAAGAACCACCAAAATCATTAGAATTAGGGTTTCAAATGATGACAATAGCTCCTACCTGGACATGTGGAAAACGGCTGTTGATCGCGAGAGGAAGACCGTCGAGTTCCAACAAATCGCTGGAAATTTAGCTCAAACCGATAATGACAGTGATGGTGATGATGATGGTACTGTTGATTTGGAGAAGAAGAGCGAGGAATTCGAGAAGATTCTGGAAATTTCTAAGGAGGAGAGGGACCGCACTCAGCGTGTGCAAGTCATTGATCGTGCCGCGGCTGCCATTGCGGCAGCTCGCGATATTATCCAGGAAAAAAAGTCTGCTGATAAGGATATTAACAGTCACGAAAGCACGGGTGGAGAAATGGAAGCTCAGCAAGGAGGTAAATTTTGGTCTTATGTTTATATTTTCATTCAAGTTCTGTAAGTTTAGTTTAAGTTAATTTTGGGAATTAATAGGATTTAAGTCTCGCGCTTTATATATATGTCTATCACGAGAGTTTGATGCAGGTAGTTTTGTGTTTGCTAATGAACAGTAGATTAGATATTGTTAATTTAAAGCTTCTATGTCTCGACTCTTGAATAGAAATAAATGAAAAAGGAGAAGGAAGTATTTTGTATGATCTCGAACTTGGAGCTAAGATGGTGATATCAAAGTGATAGTGGTTTTTCAAATTGGATTTTTTTTAGAAAAGACTCAACTTTAGTATTTTGAAGCCAGCCGTTGCTCAGCTCTGAAAAAGCCTGAACATAATCTTAGGAATGATGCATCAGAAACAATCAGCGCACATTTCTTGCTTATGATTTTTTTTTCATATTAGAAGCTGTTGTCACGAGAAATAATTGCTGTCCTTTTTTATTTCCCAATTTGAAGATCAGTTCAGTTCTTGCAATTAATACACCAGACTTTGCTGCAGAAATAAAACAAAATAAAGCCGAATCTCTTCTCTTATGCAGCAGGAACACAAAGTAGGAGCATCTTGGTGTCTCCATCTGAGTCTTCTGCAAATGGAGTTCCTGGTCCAGATTTTTGGTCCTGGAGTCCGCCTCCCAGCATTGATGGAAATTCAGATAATTCCAGCGATGTGCAGAAAGTTAGAAAATCTTCAGATACTCCTTTGACCATCCCAGTGGCAATGAAAGAGCGATCTGTGGATTTTCTTTCAATTCCATTTGAGAGTAAACTTCTAGATACGAACAACAGTTCTCCTATACCTCCACTGCAGTCATTAGCTGAGGTTGGAGTACAGGTCTCTGAATCCATTCTAGAAATGCCTTCTAAAAAGGAGGAAGAACGTGAACTTGGAGTCCAGTTTTCAGCACATGCAGCAGAAGCAGCACATGCTCTCGAGAAAGATGATGAGTTATCATCCTATGGAGTAACTGCAGGTGGATCAAGGTGTTGGAGGGAGACTGGAATTGAGCAAAGGCCTGATGGTGTAATTTGCAGGTGGACGATGATCAGGGGGGTCAGTGCTGATCAAGAGGTCGAGTGGCAAGAAAAGTTCTGGGAAGCTGCTGATGATTTTGGCTACAAGGAACTTGGTTCAGAGAAATCAGGGCGTGATGCAACCGGAAACGTGTGGCGTGAGTTTTGGAGGGAATCAATGCGGCAGGTCATAAGAAGTGTTTCTCTAAATTCCAATCACTAAATGTTCTTTCCTTTCGTATTTTAGGCTTTGTGATGTAGATGATTCAAGTTATCTTGCCTATTGAAATCTAGAGTCTGATGTATGCAGGAATCTGGGCTTATGCATCTTGAAAAAACTGCAGACAAGTGGGGGAAGAATGGAAAAGGTGACGAGTGGCAAGAGAAATGGTGGGAACATTATGGTGCATCTGGTCAAGCAGAGAAATGGGCTCATAAGTGGTGCAGTATTGATCCAACCACAAGCCTTGAAGCTGGTCATGCTCATGTTTGGCATGAAAGGTGATGGAAAAAATTCTGCTCATCGTAGCAATCTTAAACTCCTCATCATTTATTACTGAAATGTCATTTTTGATATGGACTTCTAGAGTTCCAGTGAAGACGGTCCTATTTGAACATGTTAAATTGTGGTGCAAATCTGTGATGACATTCGGAGATCTTAAATGTCAACGTTGCCTCTGAAGAGACATTTTTTATTTCCTAGACTCTAGAAATTGTGGTTTGGGCTTTGATTGAAACGAAGAGTAGATACTTTAATCGACCTAGACTGGTAATTTATTTTTCATATATCGGGGGTCTAATTTAGGCAACAACTAGACAGGCTGAGTTTCACCACTCTTCTCCTAGGCATGCCTACAGTCACATTTGTCTGCTCTTCTGACAATTTTATAGGCAGTGATAGAATATTACCAAATTCATATTTCTTTTCAAGCAATTGCAATTTTTTCGAAGTTGGTGCTAGAACTTTTACCTTCCTGAAATCTTCAACTCTATTGATGCTCAATGATTGCAGTTGTGTTTTTATTGTTTATAAAAATGTTGACATGTTGCCGGCAATAGGTGGGGCGAGAAGTACGATGGACATGGAGGCAGCACAAAATATACTGATAAATGGGCTGAGCGCTGTGAGGGTGATGGGTGGGCGAAGTGGGGTGACAAGTGGGATGAAAATTTTGATCTAAATGGCCATGGTGTCAAGCAGGGGGAGGCATGGTGGGAGGGAAAGCATGGAGAGCAGTGGAACCGCACCTGGGGTGAGCGCCACAATGGTTCTGGATGGGTTCACAAGTACGGGAAGAGCAGCAGTGGGGAGCACTGGGACACACATGCCCAGCAAGATACATGGTATGAAAGGTTCCCCCACTTTGGTTTCTATCACTGCTTTGAAAACTCAGTCCAGCTCCGGGAAGTTCAGAAGCCATCTGAGAGAGATGAACAGTGAGTTCCCAATTTCCCCTTTGATTTCTCATCTATGCCTTGGATGTTGCCTAGGAAAGTCGTGTATAATTACTGGTTGATCGTTTTCAAAGAACAGGTTTTCCACTGAAATCGCAATGTCTTTTTTCTTGGATATGATTCTTAATACCATCTCCTTTTAACCTTGTAATGCGAAAGACCGTGTACTTGTTCGATATCATATAGATCATGAAGGAAGTGGTCGAGTGTGTGTTCACCGAAAAACTATTACGCTGGGAAAGCGCTGTTATGGATGTAGATTTTCTGCATTGCCTTGCAATATTAATATCTATGCTGGCCAGTACTTGATTCTGTTGTGGTCGCTCCCTGATTACGACTTCTCCAACTGTTTTTGAAAATGTCTTTTTTTAAATTTTAATGATATTTCTTTTTATATTTTAAAAATTATTTTTGTTATTAATATATAAAAATATCTAAAAACAATAAAAATATTTAATTTAAAATTAAAAAAAAAAATATTTTTTTATAAACTAACAGTATGAGATCACAAGTTCACGGAAGAAGTGCCTGGTCGGCCAGAAACAATGTCTAGAGAAATTAACATTGCTACATGGTGTGACAGAAACAAGTTTTAGAACTTAGAAATGTTGTAGCTGGCATGGATGGCTTAGTTGGACGAAATTGTTCGCGCATTCCAAGTGATCTCAACTGAAAATTTGTTCTGTCTTCAATCAAGGAACCATTTTTATCAACACCAGCAGCCTGCACTGAGCAATATACATTTTTTATTTTTTTATTTTTTTATTTAGAAAAGTATAAAAATAATTTTTTTATTTTTTAAAAATTATTTTTAATATAATCACGTCAAAATGATTTAAAAATATTAAAAAAATTAAAATTATTATTTTTTATTTTTTATTTTTTAAATAGACTGTCGGTGATAAGTAAAAGAAAGGTGAGAAGTCATCATGCCCCTTAACAATCGGCATAAACAATTCCACTTTAGCAATAGTAATTTCAAATTTTCAAATCATTTTTTATATATTCAGCTAATTCTTTCAGTATTGTTTTCATTTTGTTTTTGTAGTGAATAAATTCCAATAACTTTTTGACGTGTCATGAAAGATCATTCCAAAATTTGACAAAAAAATCAATCCTTATTTGTATATTTATCTATTTATAAAACACACCTTTTCACCCCACCTAAATCGTCCCTAGCCACTATTAGATAAATATAGTTAAATTATAAAAAATCAAAGAAAGAATATATAAAAAATGATTATTTTTTGAAGTAAATAAGCAATATTAATTTTACTAATTAATTTCAATCAGTTTGGGTTTGATTTAAAAAAAAAATATTCTCTCTACTTTTTAATTTAATTTATTTATCTATATATTTTTACAAATACTAACTGGGGGTATTTTTATATATAAGGGAGTTTCTTTTGATCTTTGTAATTCTATATTATCACAAGGGCTATTGTAATTTAAATTTCTGTTTTCTTACATACTATTGAAAATGAGTAATATATGTTGCCGTTTCATTAGTTTAAGAAAATATTTTTCTCTCTCTCTTTCAATAACAAACAAAATGGTTTTCAAAGAAAAGGAAAGAAAATGAGAGCAGTAATATACGTCGCCGTTTCACATGGTCGAGGTGAGAGTGGAGAGTTGACAAATGAAAACAACAGCCCATCCATTTATTAGCCACTAGTCGGCACAGAAGTATGGTTTGTGGTGCCGAATTAACACAAGCAAAGGGAACTCTGATATTCCTATGATTTTTTTTTCCTACGTTTTTCATCTAATTATCTCTGCCTCCAATCCAATCCGATTTTCTCTCTGTGTTGTAACTTTGGCTAGCCATTTCCCTGTACAATCGCAGTACCTCACCCTTCTACTGAACTGCCATAAACCAAAGTGATCAAACATTGAATTTTTATGCTTCACAGTAGTTTCAAACTCCTTTGAAACTTGTAAGTTTTCCACAATTTTGACATCTGGGAAATATCTTTGCTTGTTGTTTTTTCTTTTATTTGCCATTTCATGGCTTCTTTATTGCTCAATGGACCTCAAAATGTGAACTTCATTGGTGGCATAACCCCATCTGGGCTAGGTTTCTTAGGTTCAAATCTTCATGTTAGTTGTTTTTCGTCAAAAAATATAGTACCATGCAATAATAGGAATCAAAATTCTAGAATCTTAGCACCCAGATGTTCTTTATCATCTTCAAGACCTGCTTCTCAGCCTAGGTTCATACAACACAAGAAAGAGGCATTTTGGTTCTATAGGTTCCTGTCTATAGTGTATGATCATATCATAAACCCTGGTCATTGGACTGAGGATATGAGGGAAGAGGCACTCGAGCCTGCTGACCTCTATGATAGGAGGATGAAAGTGGTAGATGTCGGAGGTGGTACTGGGTTCACTACTTTGGGTATTGTTAAACATGTGGATGCCAAGAATGTTACAATATTAGACCAGTCACCTCACCAGCTTGCCAAGGCTAAGCAGAAGGAGCCCTTGAAGGAGTGCAAGATAATTGAAGGGGATGCTGAGGATCTTCCCTTCCCTACTGATTATGCAGATCGTTATGTATCTGCTGGAAGGTAACATTGCTAAAACACCTAGATATATTATTTGTTTTGTTTAATTTGAGGCTATAAATAGCTTTTACCGTATTCTTTCTTTGTTATTTTACTGAAGGGATATGAAATGTTGTGTCTTTTTTTTTTCCTGAATGGAAGACTCCAGTTTTGTGCATAATGGCTATTTCAACTTAATTTTCTAAATACAATGTATCTCAAATTATGCTGTGGTTGTGTATCCCAGTATTGAGTACTGGCCGGATCCCCAACGTGGCATCAAAGAAGCATTCAGAGTGCTGAAAATAGGAGGGAAAGCATGTATTATAGGTCCCGTCTACCCAACCTTTTGGCTGTCTAGATTTTTTGCTGATGCGTGGATGCTCTTCCCAAAAGAGGAAGAGTACATTGAATGGTTTAAAAAGGCTGGATTTAAAGATGTTAAACTGAAAAGAATTGGTCCAAAATGGTATCGTGGTGTCCGTCGGCATGGTTTGATAATGGGTTGCTCTGTGACTGGTGTAAAGCCATTATCAGGAGACTCTCCGCTGCAGGTGACGTACTGTATCTTTTAATATAGTGATATGAAATTTTGCTGAGATAAACCCTGGTTATGGTTCCTTGATTTGCTTTCTATGTTAACTACCTTAATTGCTATGCAACTCACAAACTTTCAAGAGATCTGTAATTACTGGGTGCATTCCATTTACAATTCCTCATAATGATTATCAAGTATTTTGATTGTTGTCCAAGAAATTCTTGATTTTGCTAGACTTGAAGATTTATGTGGCGTGGGGTCTTGATGGCAAACAAGCTTTGAAATTTAGCTTGTGATGTTAGCATTTCCCAATGTAGTTCTGGCAGCTTGCATTGGTATTCCACTGTCGTGGACTGAGGCATAATATGTGCTGGTAGATTTGGTCATGATTCTTCAAGAACTACCTATTTTCTGAAGTGCCCATAAAATTGTTGCTGGATATTGGCTGGTTTCTTCTGCTTGCTACCGGCATCAAATAAAGAGTACAAAATGGCACATCTGTTAATAAGACTGATGTAACATAGCTTGCCATTTATGAACACATATTCACTAACACAGTCAAACAGAATTTGGACTGACTTATAAATGGATTATTCCTCCCTGCAATGCTCTGAAGCATCAAAATTTAAGCAGGGGAGGATGTAGCAAAACCAATTGGGGAAAACAAAGTGAAATAGTAATTAGCTCAGAGTTTTCTTTCTTCCTTGAAGTGATTATGAGGATGACTTTTCCTTGTCGCTTGTATTAAATTTTTCAGAAATGATGAGATCATCTTATGTTCTGTTACTCTGATTCTGTTGATAATTAGAAAAGGGAGGTCATTTCATCAGAAGGTCAGATTTATGTGAAGTGCGATTCATTAAGGCTATATGGGTTTTGCATCGAACCAAATTGCTCTACTTTCTTTGAATTTTTATTACCCGGGAGATTTCTCTATTTCTTTGTTTGATAATGCTCTAATAAATACCAATCCGTGAGGATCATTCTTAGTGTGGGTGGTGCTTCAGTCTTTTGACAAGACAACACTGATTAAACTGAAGTACTTGTAGACAAGGAATGGGTAATCAGCAAACATAAAGCTTTGTTCTTGATGCATTGCATTGACTATTTCCCATTTCCCATTTCCCATTTTGAAACTACGTTCAACTGAAGGTTTTTCCTGGATTCATCTCTCCATAAGATGAATATACACTTTCAGATTTATCACTCATGAATGTGTATATATTGATACATCCTGGCTTCTTTTCCCTGTAAGATTTATGACCCTTGAATGTGTATCTTGATACAGCTCGGTCCAAAGGCAGAGGAGATTGAGAAGCCAGTGAATCCATTGGTATTCCTTATGCGATTCATTCTCGGGACTTTGGCAGCAACATACTATGTTCTGGTTCCAATTTACATGTGGCTCAAAGATCAAATTGTCCCAAAGGGTATGCCTATATGAAATGGCGGAGGAAGTTGGGAAAATATTGGACACCATTTTCTGTTCTAAGTGGCTGCTTGCTAGTCACAGTGATTAGCCTGCTCTCTTTTGTCCTTTATATTACTGTTGAATCAAGATAGTTGAGACACCGACGATCCTGCCTCCAGCTTTGTAACCTTAAGGCCTTAGCGATTTATTTTTATATTGCAACAGTAATGTAGAACATCACCCAACTTGATTTGTAACTGAACCTTGGTTTCTCTGTTCCTTGTACAATTCAACCATGCTTGTAATATTGTTTACAAAGCAAAAAAGGTGCCTCCTGGTTCGTGTCATTGTAGAAGGATGTGTTGTGGCAGAGAAACTCTGAAACCGATTAATTTGAAGACAGGGGGGGCAACACATCCTCGGCCTGACTAGCCCTCACTAAAAGGCGTGGTTATGACAACATGGGTCAAGAGGTCTGTGGTGAAATAAAAGCAGAGAACTCAAGTGAACTGGGAACTAGGGAGGCCTCCAACATTAATGTAAATCACCAATCGAAAAACTAAATAAATCTTTTCAATTAGATATGAGCTCTCTCTAACCATTTTATATAATCGAAGGAATGTTAAAAAAAATCTGATCAATATTAATGTGATTAAAAAGGATTCTAATTAGATGAATCCCAATAATTACATTCTGATAGGTCCTGTATATAAAATTATCGTGAGTGGATTAACAGTGAACTGGGCTAGCAAATCTTCTCAATTGACATCCTTTCCATTCCCATCAACCAGTGGTTTTGCAGGTGGAAGACTTGCCTTGACCAACCAACATCCCGATTCATCAATACTTGTTCAAACATCTTAAATGTTTTTTTTTTTTCATTTCGTGTTCTGGGAGTTTGAAAGCTTTTCGTCCCTGGTGGGGCATACTCGTCAGGACTCGATTTTAGGTCAACATTCTTCCCTACAGATACCATATGTCTTTGAAGGTTCTTACAAAAAGTCCAAGATTTGGACCAGGATTCACGTGAGTGCTGGACCCTATACAGTTATTTGAAACGTACTCACCGTACTGTGCAATACATTGCAGCCTGTGTTCAGCACCGTCGTGATTAGCCTGGACAGCTGAGCTTAATAAAGAGAAAGCGCGTCGACGGGCGGGTTGCATGACGATGCATCTAGCTTCATTTATGGGTCGAAGCTGGCAGTAATTATAATAGACCACTTAAACAAATTAACCACTAGGTTATATTCTCCAGTCGTATTATATTATCCTCTTAATTTGCCCGAATATCCTAACTTTTTCTAACCATAAAGGATATATTACTGAAAGGCAGCAGTTTCTCTCCATCCTCTTCTCGAATCAGTAGCATATGTGAATAATAAATGGAATACTTTTTGTATTATGCATGCTTGGCAAAGTAGACTATTATTAGATTTGATGAACAATATCATATATGCAGATAATATAATAATTAGATGTGCTTGTATACAATCTACGAGGCAAAAGCCAATGACATTTCTAAGGCATTGCTTAGAACGTTGGACATTTGGAGGTCAACAAAACGCGTAGATTTCGATTTCGATTTGGTTCCCGGTGGACAAATTCTCAACTCGTCTCAGCTCATCATCTCGTGCAAGCAAGGCAGCGTGGTCTTCGGGTAGAAAGTTAAATTGGGGGAACCAAACTTCACACATCCCCATAAGTTCCCCGTCTACTCTTTGAATGCCCTGTCTCCTCGACTTCGAGCCCTTACAGCTGTACAAAATTTCAAGTCAAATATAAAATTCATGTACACATCTGTTAATCTGTAGCGATGTACAAACCTTATGCTATCAGTCAGAATCTTAATCTAGTCTTACTAACCCTAGCTACACGTAGATGGTTCTGTAATGTAGACCAGGGAAAAGGAAGAAAGGTCATTGGTCCAAAAGAGAGAGAGCAGGTGGCCCTTTTGATTCTTTCTTAGCCAAATACCACAACAACCGATCTAGTCATAAGATTTGACCCGTGATTTATTAATTTTAAGTGGAAACAAAATAAAAATCCGACAGGGACCTCATTGAAGCTCTACTACATAAACCCAGCTAAGGTTGAGCTATATTCAACATACTCTCTTTCTCTCTCATCAACAAAAACAACGCTCTCTCTCTCCCCTCTCTCTCCTCTCTCTCTCACTTGTAGCCTACAGTGCTCAACATTCTCCCCCCCCCCCCCCCCCATTAATCAGCAAGTTTTGATTTGTGGGTGTTTTTGAAAGCAAAATGGCAGAGGTACTCACCGAAGAACAGATTGTTGAGTTCAAAGAAGCTTTTTGTCTGTTTGACAAGGATGGAGATGGTTAGTTTGTAATCAACTTACGAATTATATAATTTACTTGAAGGGTTTACAAGTGTTAATTAATCAGATAAATGCTTGCAGGTTGCATTACCATTGAAGAATTGGCTACGGTCATTCGGTCATTGGATCAGAATCCAACCGAAGAAGAGCTTCACGATATGATTAGCGAAGTTGATTCGGATGGAAATGGGACCATAGAGTTTTCAGAGTTTTTAACTTTGATGGCCAAAAAAATGAAGGAGACTGATGCGGAGGAGGAGCTTAAAGAGGCTTTCAAAGTGTTTGACAAGGATCAGAATGGCTATATATCAGCTACTGAGGTAATACTCTAATCAATTTGGCCTCCCTTTTCAATTTTTTATCTATTTTCATTTTCATATATATATATATTAATCAACATCTTCCTTCGAGGTTTTTATTGTATAAAATTTACGGCTATGGTGAATGACCGTAAGAGTTCAAGATCTTAAAAAACCACTTATGAATCCGGTTGTGTACTTTTCTCGTAATTGAAAAAAAATACAAATTCTGAATTTAAAATGTTAGTCATGTCATCATCGAACAATCGTCATCTATGTCACTTGCTTTTGTATTTATTGAGAGTTGACGTTGACGAAAACCTGGAAATTTCGTAAATCCAATAATATAAATAAATAGGTGAATGATGTTGACAAAAGAGCTTTACAAATTATAATATATGCACATATATTGTTTTCTTCTTACACAATTTCTGCTTTTGTTTTTAGTTTTTATATGTTTTGAAAAAAATATTTTTGATTTAAAGAGATATCTAATAATTTTTTTAGTATTTTCTAATAATTTTAATATACTTATTACCAGATAAATTCTTTTTACCACTTTCTCTAAAATTTGAACAACAGATGGTATCATTAAAGTGAGGTTCGTGGTGATAAATGTTTAATGAATATCCAAGTAGCTCAATGATGACTGCCTTTGTGAAAAGCAGAGTAGATTTTATCTAAGAGTAGATTCTTGAATTATTTTAATATGCTAATATTAAAAAAAAAAAGCAAAAAACATTTTTATTGCTGTCCCAACCACCTTTGAATTTACACATCTATCAGCGTGAGATACGAGATAAGCTGTGAGATTCAGCATGCAATGAACATTAACCATTTTTCATGGGACAATGTATTTGGATCATGGCATTTTACTTATTTAATTGGCAAGAGATCTCTACTAAATTATAAACTCGCTCTCCTTGTTCATGTTCAGCTGAGGCATGTTATGATCAATCTAGGTGAGAAGCTTACTGATGAGGAGGTGGATCAGATGATTAACGAGGCTGATTTGGACGGTGACGGTCAAGTTAATTACGACGAATTTGTCAAAATGATGATGAACGTGGGGTGAAAACAAATTCCAGCCGATCAGATCGAAGATGCCGTCCTCGAAATTCATTGAATTACATCTTAACTCCAAAATAAAATTGTATTCATTTTTAGTATTGTTGTTGCTGTGGATGAAACCTGTCGCCAGCCAGCCAATGATCATGACCAAAAATCAGAAGAATGACCTGAAAAATCACAATTTAACCTGTCTAAACCTGAATTGTATTCTTTGTTTTCTAGTCCAGAAGCTGTCTAGTCTAGACTATGTTTTTTAAATGGAAATAGATTTGGCAATTTCATTTCAGTGTTGACTTTCTAGTACGTGTTGTATGGGATAAAAGCTTCGGTGAAGGCAAACCCCTCCGGTTCTTTCCGTCGATTGCTCGAAATACTAAAAACTACTGGTAAAATAATACTACAAAGCAGTCCTGATTCTCGAAATGAATTCAATTGAACCCTTGGAGAAAATTAATCTAGGCAATATTAGCCAAGTTCTACAAGAAAATCCATAGAATCCACCCATCATGCATTCTTCTAACTGATCCAGCACCTACAAGTGCTCGCAACACTTGTAACAAAATCTAACATAAAAGTGCTACTAATGATAAATGAAATCAATTGGGTCCCATTTGATACACTTGTGTCACAATTTGCGATGCAGAAAAATCATCAATTATCAGAACATCTCTACTGGTGGCATTGTTGAGTTTTTGGTTACTCAAATTGGTAGGCACGTGGAATGAATTTGCTGGGGTTGCATGGTAGTTTGATACGCTCAGAGCATGGGATAATACCCTTTTATTATTTGTGCTTAAAAAGAAAATAAGAAGTCGTTCCTGCTCAAGACCTAACAACAGGCTACATTAATGCATAAATATGTCTAGTCACCGAGAGCAAAAGCTTGCGTGGACTATGAAGTAAATTATTCAAGCTTGGCAGCCGCGTTGTTTTTTTAGAAGAGCTTTGTGATTAATTGAGTAATGCATAAGATGGTTCAGATATTCCAAAAAAAATAAAATAATTGAAAAAGTATGGTGCATCCTTGCAATTACCTCATAGAATCTTTATTATAGAAAATTAAAAAAAAATGTACGCGATTAATCGCTTAATCAAAGTTCTCTTTGATTAAATGATAATAACAAAGACCACCGGTTACTTATCCTCGCTAATTTATTTTCAGTTTTATAGCTGGGGCTGTACATATAAAAGCTGAAAAATTATGGGGACTATATCGAACTCTTCAATAGAGTAAGCGGAGTGTGAAAAATGACGGTTCGACGCATGATGAAGGGTGTGTTTGACATTGCTTTTTCTTTTACGATTGAGGTTGAAAAAAAGCAATTTAAAAAAAAATATTTTTACTGTGGTTCAAAATAAGCAGTAAAGTGTTTGGTTAAAACCGTGGTAGAGTTGGAGGTTGAAAAAAAAGCAGTTTTGGGTGTTTGGTTACCAAGCTTTTCATATTGCTTTTAACTTGTGAAATTACTTTAAAGGGTATATATATATATATATATATATAATTTTTTTAAATATTGTAAATTTAATAATTATAATAATATAATGTAATTAATAATTCATGAAAAAACAAATATTATTTTTTATTCTCCCATCAAACTACTTCCAATTTCATCACGAACAGATATTTCCCTTCCATTAGGACTGATTTGTATTTACACATTTTTTTTATTTTTTTAAAAATATATATTTAAAAAATAGGCTGGGCCGAGGGCAGCCCAACCAAATTGGGCCTAAGCCCAACTTTGCTGGACTTGGGCTAGGCCGAGTGCAGCCCAGCCCAAGTCCAGCTTCAAATAACGCGAAGAAGTGAAACGGTGCGCTGCACTGTGCACGTCTTCTTCACGTGACAGTGCAGCGCACCTGTGCACGTGAATTATTTCACGTGCACAGTAGCTTCCGACCGACCACCAAGATAGCTTCAACGGACGATACCGACGAGTAGAGGAGGCCGAGGTGGTTCTTCCTGTGGTGGTGACGTCTGAAATGGTGGCCTGTGGTGGCCGGAGGCAGCGTTGGAAGGTTGCGGTACTGTTCACCGACCACGACGAGAGCTTCAACGGACGATACCGACGGGTAGAGGAGGCCGAGGTGGTTCTTCCTATGGTGGTTTCATCGTAAATGGTGGCCTGTGGTGGCCGGAGTCAACGATGAAAGCTCACGGCTTCCATGGCTGTTCTGAGAGAGAGAGAGAGAGAGAGAGAGAGAGAGCCATGCACAGCCTTGATCACGACATGCAAAATACCAGTTTTTTTTTAATTATCGAACATAAACACACTGTCAATGGATTTGTCACAAGGGAAGCGGTGAGTTTTGTTCGGGTTTGAATGTGTATCGTGTTTTTAAAAGCTGGAATCGGGATAAAAAAAGCATGTATTTTTTGCTTTTGTGCAAACGGCGTTTGGATTTAATTTTTATGTGGGTCCCACGGTTTGTATCACCGTTTGCAACTGAACCAAACAATTAAATGCAAACGCCGTTTGGCAATCGTGGATCGCACCACGATGCCAAACGGCCACGAAAAAAGTTTTTGAAAAAATAAAAAGTTTTTGAAAAAATTAATATATCATTTTAATATATTGATATCAAAAATAAAAATATTATTTTAATATATATTTTGAATAAAAAAACAATTTAAAAAATAATATTAAACAAACTACCGAGCAGCCCCTTACCATTTGATTTGTAGTTTACCCCATAATTTTTAAATTCTTATATTCTCCAAGACTCCAACTCAGAAGGACGTGTGTAGATGTGAAATTTCTCCATCTATCGGTTGTACTTGCAATGCATGTATCCATGACTTTTGACCAGGGACCGATGGTCGGCCATGTTTGGAAATTACCGATCTTTTCCGAGAAATTCGAGCAAGAAATTTCTCCGGGTTTTTCTTTTTAAAAGACGGAGAGGAAAACTGTCCGTTTCCCACCCAACCTGCTCTTTTTTCTTCGGAAAGAAAATATTATACAGTGCCGACGTTCATAGAATTTTAAAGACAGCAGACTGGTCCACACGCCACGTGGTACGGAAGCGTGTATGCGGTGCTTTGCGCGTACGGGGATAGGATGTTTGTCATGGGTAAGATAACACAAGTATGAATGATTTTTAAAATAGTTTTTTTTTTAAAAATATATTCGAAGACTTTTTTTTATTTTTATATTAGTAGAAGGACAAAGAAATATTCATTTAATTTTTAATCAATAATATTTCCAGAAAACATTAAAATAAAATAAAATTATACTAAACATCGATCCTAAAAGATTCATTAATATCTTACGTCATTTATCTTCTTAGTGCGTGTATGAAAGTATGGTTGAAGTTGTTTTTTAAAATGTTTTTTATTTATAAATATATCAAAATGATATTTTTTTATTTTTTAAAAATAATTTTTGACATCAGCACATAAAAATAATCTAAAAACACTAAGTTTTTAATTTAAAATAAAAATAAAAATATTTTTTAAATTTGTTTTCAAAAATATTTTTAAAATACAATGACCAACACCATCTAGACGAATTCAATCGACAATAACATTAGAAATTTTATTAAAATAGAGATCCTCGGCGTTCTAAGAAATAGTAAAGGATTATATAATATAATTTTTTTCCACAAAAAGGGGACATTTCCTATTTGTTTCATGATGATAATGAGATTTGGCGATTGATTCCAATGGGAATCTTAGGTTAGAGAAATACAAAATTCTAGGTATGCTGTCGCCCTAATGCCATGTTTTATTTGTCTTTTCTCTCTTTTAATTCAAAGTTAGAATTGTATTTTCAAAACAGTTTACATATTAAATTCCTAAAATTCAAATTCAAACTCAACAAATCAATAAAGAATATATATATCTTTATCACCAAGCTAACCTATTAAAATTAATTACAAACATGCTATGTAATTAAAAAAAAAACAGCACAAGAACTTTATGTTTTATTTTCATAACTTTGCCTATGTTGAGGTTTTCTTGGTCCGGAAAAAGATTAAATGGCTGTTTTTGTCTAGAATTAGATTTTATTTGACATTGCGTTTTAAAAATATTTTTAATTTTTTTAATATTTTATTTTTATTTTAAATTATTTTTTAGATATTTTTAGATCACTTTCTTATGCTAATATCAAAAATAATTTTAAAAAAATAAAAATATTATTTTAATACATTTTAAACAAAAAAACATTTAAAACAAGCTCAACTACACTTTAAAAATAAACACTAATACCGAAGGGCAGATTACTGTCCATGGGCTGTCTCTCTAACACCATCTTCCATCCACATGGCTGGAACAATATTTTAGCCATAAATAAAAATGACTCGTAGAGTAACTCCAGCCTAGTGCTAAATGGATAGCCATAAATAAATAAATCAATATTTTAGCTTTTATTTGACTCTTTTTTATGTGTCAGGGAGAAAAACTGAACAAAATAAAATGTTATTTTAGTATTTCTCTTGTAAAACTATTATTCTTATATATCTTTAAAAAAAACTAAAATATAATTTATTGTGATAGTTATTTTTTCTCTTTTTTTTGTTCTGTATAAAATTATTTTTATATTATAATCCATGTCATTAGTTTATCGAGTTTACTCAGCTGTTAATACAATCTGACAAAAATCTAGAAATTTCAAACACAAAGCTTCACTACGATGGTGTTATAAATAGAATAAACAAATAATACAATCAATGGTAGCGGCAATGCTGCCTGGTTTACAATTTCCCTTCCAATTTCTGTCCAAGAAATTGACAAACAAATAAAACTTACAAAATAATTAAAGCTAATAAGAACTTGCATCAAAATACAACGCAATGCAAGATTAGAAGGATTATAGAAAGGAAAGATAAAAAAAAAAGTTGCAGGTGCAGAAGATTTAGTAATCACTCTTTCTCGGGTTAACTGGACCAACCGACAGTTTCTCCTCTCATGGAAACCCCATTTATTGAAAAACTTGAGTTAAAAAAAAATCATTCAAGAAAAAATGAAAAGTAAGACTCGAAAACTGGAAATTTCTGTTTAATTAATCACTGTTGCACAGCACATGCACTGACCAAAGAGGGATGTTCTGCGCTTATGTTTCTCTTTACCTTTAGGTGAAACCAATGCCACCTCCATTGTTGGCGAGCTCCACAAATCCTTAGTTGTCTTCTTTGCAGCAGCATGGTTATCTTTTTTCTCTGGTGTAACAACAGCATGAGCCTCTTCATCTTCTTTCAAAAAGCCAAGGAACGGTGTTCTTGACTTCTCAGAATCACTTCTTTCCAGAGTAATCGCTTTCTCTTCGACTGGCAATGCTCCCCGAGATTCTTGACTATACTGAGAAAGCAGATGTGGGCTTTGAAGGATGACATCAGACGGGTCTGATAAGCTTTGAATTGCAGTCTTGTCCTGATAAAGAAGTGGAGTCTGGACTGATTCTTCACTCCTTGCCTCTACTCGGAGATCAAGATCAAAGCTTGGGGATTTTCGCATCTGTACATGATTGTTCATGCTGTCAGGATTTGATTCGGTGCTGAGCCTCCCCGCACTTTCCTGCGCCTCATAGCCACCTTTTGGAAAGATAGTTGAATCAAGTTTCTCACAGTGATCAGAAGCTAAAGATTTTGTTTCTCTCGCTGCCTCTAGAGCTGCTATGAAATAGGATGAAGCTTCTTCCCGAGGCCTGTCCATTTCCAGCTCAACTGCAGAAGCTGAGGTCCCTGCAATATTCATGATCGCCGCTTGGTCGGTAGAAACCTTTGCAACAAGGAACTCCTCGCAACTCCCAGGCTTCAATTCCAAGGTTAACTCGTTGCTACCTTGAGCATCGCCAGATACCAGTACCGTTTCTTGTACTGAAAGTGTTTTGGACACTAAAATTTCCCCGCTTTGCAGTTCTTCTGCACCCTTTCCAGTGGCACATGGAGCTTCTTCGACATTTTTCTTCTCTGCTGGCTTCTCTTCCTCCAGTTTACAATCCGTTTCCTCTTCACTGCCTTTCCCGGTGGACATGGATAACTCTTCTGGTAGAATTCCAAGTTCAGGCACTGTCATATTGTCTCCTTCAGATTCCTTGCAGCCGTCTTCAGAAGCTTCACTCTGGATGTCGTTGAATAAGTCAATGTGGTAAACATTCTCAGAAACCGTTGCCTCCTCAACCTGACAGTTTCCCTTACTAGCAGGATCATAAGAAGCATCAACTGAACTCTCCTCCTTATTCTTAAAACTAGGGCCGAGAAAAGAATCAGTTTTAGATGCATGTTCCAAGTCAATATCTGATTCTCTATATGAATCATCTATTAACTGATACGGGTTGTAATGATGCTTGTTGACTTCCGTTTCCAATTCTTTTCTCATGAATTCAGATTCTTCAGTGAGGACCATGCATTTATCTTCAGGTACAGATAGTTCTACATGAGAGTTAAGTGATGAGTTGGCGATGAGATTGACCTCTGGCTGTGACTCTGAGCAAATGTTTCCATAACAATCCATCTCCCTGGTGAACTCTTTTTCACATTTCTGGCTGTGCTCACTTCGAGAATCTGATCGTATCGTTGTTGCCTCCATGACAATTGTTTTGCTCAAATCAATTCCAACCTCATTTCCAACTTCTACGTCAACTTTCTCCTGCATCTTACCTTCTTGAGATGTCATTTCCTTCTCCGACAAGTCACCCATTTTCTTCTCCATGTTTAGATTGGTCCCATAAACAAGAATTCCATCCAGATTTTCAGAAGCGTAGGTCTCCACCAAGTGACCATTCTCCTTAGTGATGATATCTTCAACAACATTTGATCCTAGGATATTCTCACTTGGTTCCAGCGAATCAGTGCTATCTTTTACATATTGATCGGAATGATTTTCAATAAACTCCTGTTGATCAAACTTCAAGTCCGTAGATTCTTGAGGTTCTAGATCATGTGATGGTGATATCGTGAGAAAAGCTGAAACTGGCATGATCTCCTCTTCCTCTGTTGTGATTTATAGTAAAACAAAAGAAGTTTTAAACTAGGCTTTCCTATTTTTGTAAACGTAAATATCACTTGATAGAAATATAACATGATGGGGATGTACTAACACAATCAAAATAGGGTTTAAAAGAGTATCCAAGGATAAGCTAACCTTTCTTGAAGGAAGCTTGCCTCTCTAGCTGGTTACTGTTTTCTCCGAGAACAATCTCCTCCAAATTAGACTCTGTTGACTTCTCATCACCTTCCAACTCATTCGGGAAAGAAGCTGGGTGGAGTTTATTATCTCCACCACCTACTTCATTTGGTTTCGTTTCAGCTTTAGGAGACTCAGGAGTTGGATGAACTTCAGCATGTTCTACAAAAGAAGGTCTGATTTAGTATACAGATACTGAGCTCAGTTTGTTTTGAACCGGAATTTATTTTTATTTTGGTGGAACTCGTCAACAGATTAATCACTCAGTTCAACTTAACAAATCCTCAGTTCCAACAACCAACAGATAAAATTCATGAGATATGTCTACAGTCCATATTGATATTGGTAAGCCACAAACCTGCCTCATCCAATGTCTGGCTATGATCATGAGTATCCCCAGAACCCTTTCGAACATCACAATCTAACCCTGTCACTTTTTCATGATAATCTTTACTCTCTTCCGTAGGAACCACATGATTTTCTTCTTTCACAACTTTGGAATCAGTAGGTTCTTGTACGGATTTTTCCCGAGCCTCATCAGTCGTGCTATCTTCTTCTGCACACATTAGCATTGCAAATCAATAAGCATCACAATTACCAAGTGAAAAGCTGAAGTAGATTTCAATCCGTACCTCGCAGTCCAGATGTGTTATTGTTGCCCATCTCATTTCCCATGTTCAGCTTTCTAAATCCTGAAATATAAATGACGCAGTAAGATAAAGCATTCAACAAAAGTCAATGGTGAAGGCTACTCTTTTTGTGGCGGTATATGAATTCAAGGGGATTCAAATTCAAAGTCCACAAGTGTAGAAGTACATACACCATGATCATTGCTTTCACAAGCCTGTAGCTATAAGCATTTCACAGGACAGCTTTCTGTGAGGCTGCCAGAGTGTTAATGCTTGATTAAACTCGCTACTTAACTTGAATTGCTTAAAGCATAAGCCTCATTTTCGGTCACCTGTCAAACTAAAAGCATAAGCCTCATTTTCGGTCACCTGTCAAACTAAACTGATGCATCACTAAAAGGAGCGGCCATTTTTATCCTTCCATTCTCTTTTCCTTTTTTTTTTTTGTGACATTGAGATCTGTGATCTGGAATTCTATACTATCCATGGGACACTGTTAACTAATTAAAGTTCACTGTCGGCGACTAAATGTGCCTTTGTGTATCCTGTCAGTGGCCTGCCCTCATGATGACAATGTGCTGAATTCATTAGCATTATTATTCAAACTTCTAGGCTGATCCAACCTAGCCTTACTAGTTAGCAGTTTTATATACGCATTTTTGCCGATGCTTGGACAGTATATTGTTTTTTTATTGACCTCCATACTAATTTGTGTGTATTTCAACTAATTATACGAGTTTTAAAATTAACGATTATATAATCAATCAATGATAATCCAATTAGCAATCACAAGGCTAAAACCTAAAACTACTGTAAAAACAAATCATTTAGTCCCAAACTATTACCAATACTTCGTGATCTACAGGTATAATATCGGTTCGACGCTTATTTTAAGCATCAAAAATCATGTTGGAACCATGTAGCTTTCCCAAAGTTAAATGGGCTCGTTGTTTATGAAAGCCTCCGAGAAATGTTAGGCATGCATATGTGTGGAAAATCATGGAAAGGTTCCACCAACCCGCAATTACCTCTATATTGGATGTCAACATTCCGGTTCCAGAAAAATGAAAAAAAAAGGTCTCAAGGACCTACATGACCAACCAGAACCAACATAAATGGTCGGTAAGGATACAGGGACATGGATAGAATCCAAGATAGATTTTTTACCAAGCCTGAAATGATACTATTTTCTTTCGGCTGATGATTTAATCCATTTTCAACCCAAAAGATTTCCCTGCCATTATCTATTCATGTGGCTCGAACTCGGGACACTGAAACAAATGATTAGGCTTAAGCCACTTGTAGATTATAGATTGGTCAAGTTCTGCCAGTAAAGTACCAGATTGCTTAATCTATATTCTGTCATGGGAGCAGAATAATGGTTTATGGTATGGCTTTGAATAGGTGGGTCTGCTGCTATTCAAGATTTCTTGGTCTTGAAGCTTATTCTACCTGCTGGGAGGCTAAGGACAGATATTCTTTAAGGTTAACCAATACTATAGCCTTGCGTTGCTTTGGAACTCTCTCTACCTTTGCACAAGCTCAAAAGTTAGACAAATTGGGCCCTCACTCTCCTTTTTTCTAGCTGAGAGGAATATGCAGAAGAGTTGGTGGAAATTTTCTACGAAAGATTGGCCGCTGAAATGATGATACCACATTGTATACATATGGGGCAGTGCCTTTCCCATTTTATAAGGCCGATGTGGATGGTGAGATTTGAGACTTGGGTTAATGCAAGCATCTTCGGAAGAACTAGCACTACAGGTTCTGTGTAAAAATGTTGGTGCTCAAAAGGGTGGAGGTGATTTTCAATTGAAAATAAATTAAAATAAGACATTGTGGACTGGCGAAGACCATTAGAGCTTCAGTTATATTATATTGTTGTTTAGTGGATAAATGAGACATTACATCAAAGCTCTTTATAACGGAATTGACAAATTTATATTAAGTTTGTCTATTCCATTTTGTTTGGTACTTTTTTGTTTTAATTAGAACAAAATATTTCAATTTCAAAATATTTTGGCACTCCATTAAGGGGTTGTATTGTTTATATATATATATATATATATATATATATATATATATATATATATATATATATATATATAATTAAAAATTGGTTCAAATTCAAAAATAAAATTATTTAGAATTGTGCAATTTAAATTTCAAACATAAATAAAAAAATGAGAGTTGAACTGATATAACTCGACCGACTTGATGAGTTCAAAGATAACATGAAAAAATGATAAAATATAGTTTAAGTAAAAAATATCAAGTTGACATCTTAAAAAAATATTGAAACAACGATATATTGAATTGACTCTGGTCAACTTAGGTTAACCTTTCAAATATACGACCTTCGTTATAAGACCATGATAACATTAAATAAAACAAATCAAATTATAAATTTCAATTCGTAATAAACTCGTTGTTGAATAATAAAATTGAGAAAAATTTAATCTAAAAAAAGACACAATAAAATGATTTTTTGTGAACAAAATTATAAACATGTATAATATTAGGAGAATGTCATCATCAATCTCGCAAGGGCATTACATTCTCTCATTGCTTTGAAATTTTAACTAATATATATAAATATGTCAAGAAACTCCTTGTAAATTTTTTATCTCAATTAACGGTCAGATTAAAATATATTATTGATACTGTAAAACTATTTATTATTTAAAAAAAAAATATTAATTAGCCGTAATGAAACGGGCGGAATGAAACTGGAATGTTTCGGCCGAAATTTAAGTGGAATTTTCGGAACGGGCTAAAATTTTGAGCAAGATAAAATTTACTTCGATTTGTTCTGTTTTTTGAATCAAAAAGTAATGTTGACAACCTTGCTTTATATCATCGTGCATCCAGAATCCAGATTTTTCTCCTACTCCAGTCGAATAATAGGCTTATTTTCCAGTCTTATTTGCTAAACAAGAAAAAACCAACCTGATTCAAATCAGGTTAATTTGTCCATTATCTATATCCCATTATCTATATGAGATCAGAATAATCTCTTTGAATTATTCAATCCCATGTATAGTATATCTTCCTTGAATTGATTTTTAGTTCGCGAGCTCGACATGTAGTTCATATCAGCCATGTACGTAATGATCAGAGGGTTTTTTTTTTATCTAGCTCGGGGATGAGAGGCAGAGAAAAAGGGTTTAAACACCTTTGCCTCAACCTTTGGAGACAGAGGCTCGGAATGATGCCAAGTCTGAAAGAGAGAATGGTTTGTGTGTGTATTTAGGACTTGCATCAGGAATTTTACAGGGTATCTCATGCTGATGACGTTTTAAATGAGATTGGTCAGGCCTTACGGACCATGGATAATCTTTCAGTTGAGAGAGAGAAGGCTTTTGGTGTGTTCATATTGGTCTTCGAATTTGATGCAAAGTTTAATTCATTAAGGTGATGATAGGTCAGGTGGATCCTTTCCTCGAAATACTTTTTTTTATATTAATTCCTCCCACCCACTTCAACTCATTCGCGGATGAATTTCTAGGTTCTCTGTTGCTTTCCTCTTCAGCAAGGCATATAGAAGGACGCCCCTCCTTTCCTCTCTAGTTTCGTGAGGAACTTCGTCGAAAATGTGTATGATTTGGAAACTCGGATTTGTTCATGATCGCAAGCACGAATGTGTTGGCAGCAATACGTATCACAAGTGTTATGTCATAGTTTTGATATTATATTTTAAAAATATTTAATTTTTTTAAATTAAATTTTTTTTGTGTTTTTAGATTATTTCATGGGCGGATCTCACAAATAATTTTTTTTAAAAAAAAATTATTTTAATATATTTTTAAATGAAAAGTATTTTCAAAAACAACATCAAACACACTCCGTTATTGTCACATGAGCTGTAAAATGTTTCAAATTCAAATATCAGGGCATGCTTATAAATTACATAATATACTATATTGAAGCATTGAAAGTGATATCTATAAGTAATTGATTTTGTCCAAAAAGACATCGCCATTGGGTGTATATATGAAAAAGAGGACTTAGCTTGGGAGGGCTTTAACTTTTTCTTTTTAAAAAAATACTATTTTGATTTTTGAGTATTTTTTATGAGTTAATATAAAAAATAAAAAAATATATACATACTTTAAAAAAACACCATGCACTACAATATTATTATTATTATTATTATTATTATTATTATTATTATTATTATTATTATTATTATTATTATTATTATTGTACTTTAAAGTAGAGCAAATGAAAGTTAAAAAAAACATGAGAATAAACCGGTTTAATTAATACAAATAAATGTGAAGTTGCCTTATAGGAAATCTAACATATCTCTGTATGACCGTCCAAAATTACTGTCTAGAGATCGTCACAAAAAAAAAATCTAAAGGATTGTTACGAAAAAGAAGTTTAAAGATTAATGCCTTCAGATTAGGGGGGGGGGGGGGACAGTAAATCTAACATAAACTCCTTATTTGAAGAGCTTCCCAGAAATTTCCTAGGATTTATTTATTTATTTTTCTCTTTCTTGAGCAAGTGACCAACACAACATATCAGGTAAAACATATCAGTCTGGTACAACGACAGTACGTATTGTTTTCAATCGACATGAAAGTCAACCCCACCTCGACCCTCCCTTGCCCTTCGTTCTCCGCGTATTGACCGGTCAAAATACCCCAGAACTAAGAAAACATCTGTAGATTCTGTACACGCTGGGCCTTTATTTGATGCTTAAGAAACAACAATATAGTAATCTTTACTGGATAATGAACAACCAAAATCAAATTTGCAACAATCTTCCACCTCCTTCCTCATCTGCTTCCTTTTAGCCCTGATCAACGATTACTTCGGCCACCTTTCAGTGTATTATATATAGAAGAGGCAACACCAAAAACTTTATCATCACAGCTAGCTTGAGAATTCCTCCCCGACTATTCTGGCATTCAGATAAAACGCCTCTACGTTTCCTTTATTATTGGTTTCTTCTAACTTCTTTGCTTTGTGATATACCAGTTCACTTTCTCTATCTTATCATTTCACTTTCTGCTAGTTTTTGAGCTTTGACATGATGCACCCCCATGTGCATGCAAACGTGGTTTGCATTGAGAGCTTGCTTGACGTCCCTGCCACCCTTGGCAAACCCAACAAAAGATGGCATTTAGCTTTCACAACTATCTATTGTTCTAGGACCATATACTCTCTATCCAGAAAACCTGTTGTCAGGAAAAAGCCCAGCAAAATTTCTTCCTCCCCGTCTTATACTACGCTAAACATTAATTTAGACACTGACCACTTCAAGATTCATCAATCAAGTCTTTCAGCGCTTGTTAAGAAGAAAGATCTCGACCATCTGGAGAATTTTGGTGGCATTGTCGGTATAGCTCATGCCATTGGAACCGACATGGATGGTGGCATCAATGGTTGTCCCGAGGACATTGCTCGCCGACAACAAGCATTTGGTTCCAACACGTATAAGAAACCGCCAACAAAAGGCTTTTTCCATTTTGTAGTGGAAGCTTTCAAAGATCTTACTATATTCATTCTCTTAGGCTGTGCAGCTCTTTCACTTGGTTTCGGTATCAAAGAGCATGGTCTAAAGGAAGGTTGGTATGATGGTGGCAGCATTTTTGTTGCTGTTTTTCTAGTTATTGCTGTCTCAGCTATAAGCAACTATAGACAAAATAGACAGTTTGATAAGCTGTCGAAAATCAGCGATAACATGAAAATTGATGTTGTGAGAAGCAGGCGGCGACAAGCAGTTTCGATATTCGAACTTGTTGTGGGGGATGTCGTCTGTTTAAAGATTGGAGATCAGGTTCCTGCCGATGGCTTGTTCATCGATGGACATTCCTTGCAAGTAGACGAATCCAGCATGACAGGTGAGAGTGATCATGTGGAAATCAATCACACAAAACATCCATTTTTGGTCTCTGGCACCAAGGTGGCTGATGGCTACGGTCAAATGCTTGTTACTTCGGTTGGCATGTGCACGACATGGGGAGAAATGATGAGCCATATCAGTCGGGACACAAATGAACAGACACCTTTACAAGCTAGGCTCAATAAGCTAACCTCGTCAATAGGTAAGGTTGGATTGGTTGTCGCTTTTCTTGTTCTAGTAGTCTTGTTGGTTCGCTACTTCACAGGGAATACGGAAGATGATAGCGGCAAAACGGAGTTCAATGGTAGCAAGACCAAGGCTGATGATATAGTGAATGCGGTGGTGGCGATTGTGGCTGCAGCAGTGACCATAATTGTGGTTGCAATTCCTGAAGGATTGCCATTGGCAGTCACGCTTACTCTTGCTTATTCAATGAAAAGAATGATGAAAGATCAAGCAATGGTGAGGAAGCTTCCTGCTTGTGAGACCATGGGCTCTGCCACCACCATTTGTACAGACAAAACAGGCACTCTTACAATGAACTTGATGAAAGTGACAAAGTTTTGGCTTGGTCAGGAATCAATGGAGCAGAGCGATCCTTCTTCGGTTTCTCCATATGTTCTTGAATTGATAAAGCAAGGGGTTGCTTTAAACACAACTGGTAGCGTTTACAGAGAAAGTCCAGAATCTAGGTTTGAGTTCGCAGGTAGTCCCACAGAAAAGGCAATTCTTTCTTGGGCTGTCCTTGAACTGAACATGGATATGGAGCAAATGAAGCAGAGCTGTCAAATTCTCCAAGTCGAAGCCTTCAATTCACAGAAGAAAAGGAGTGGAGTTTTATCCATGAAAAAAATAGACCACACAATCCACGTTCACTGGAAAGGAGCAGCAGAGATGATCCTGGCAATGTGCTCGAGTTACTACGACGCTTCTGGATTAATGAAAGAAATGGATGACAGGGAAAGGAACACGTTCGAGCAAATTATTCAAGATATGGCAGCTAGTAGCCTTCGCTGCATCGCTTTTGCACACCAACAAATATCGGAGGACCAATATGAAGATGGAAAGGAAGACAAAACGCTCAGAGAAGACCGCCTAACATTATTAGGACTTGTGGGCATCAAGGATCCATGTAGACCTGGGGTGAAGAAAGCTGTTGACGATTGCCAACGAGCTGGAGTGAACATCAAAATGATCACCGGAGATAATGTTTTCACAGCAAGGGCCATAGCGATCGAGTGTGGAATACTCAAACCTGGTGCGGAGAATATCATTGGAGCCGTGGTTGAAGGGGAAGAATTCCGAAATTACTCACATGAGCAAAGAATGGAGAGGGTTGATAAAATCTGTGTGATGGCAAGGTCCTCTCCTTTAGATAAACTTCTCATGGTAAAGTGCCTCAAACAAAAAGGCCATGTGGTTGCAGTAACTGGTGATGGCACAAACGATGCACCCGCGTTGAAGGAAGCTGATATAGGACTATCTATGGGAATTCAGGGCACTGAAGTGGCTAAAGAAAGTTCAGATATTGTCATTTTGGACGATAACTTCGCTTCTGTAGCCACAGTTTTGAGGTGGGGTAGATGTGTCTACAACAACATACAGAAATTCATCCAGTTCCAGCTCACGGTAAATGTTGCTGCTCTTGTTATCAACTTTGTAGCAGCAGTTTCAGCAGGAGAAGTACCGCTAACAGCAGTCCAGTTGCTGTGGGTGAACCTGATTATGGACACATTGGGTGCTCTGGCTCTAGCTACTGAGCAGCCTACCCAGAAGCTGATGGAGAAAAGACCTGTGGGAAGGACTGAGCCTCTTATTACCAACATCATGTGGAGGAACCTCCTATCTCAAGCTTTATATCAGATAACAATCCTCTTAACACTTCAATTCAAGGGAGAATCCATCTTTGGAGTGACAAAAACGGTAAACGATACTTTGATCTTCAACATTTTTGTCCTGTGCCAAGTGTTCAACGAATTCAATGCAAGGAAGCTGGAGGAGAAGAATGTTTTCAGAGGGATCCACAAAAACAGGTTGTTTTTGGGAATCATTGGAGTAACCATTCTCTTGCAGGTGTTAATGGTGGAATTTTTGAAGAAATTTGCAGACACGGAGAGGTTGAACTGGGGCCAATGGGGTGGATGTATCGGAACCGCAGCACTATCTTGGCCAATTGGTTGGGTTGTCAAGTGCATACCTGTTCCAGAGAAACCGATTTTCAGCTATCTCACCTGGAGGAAATATACCGCAAAAGACACATGATTCTTTTATTGTTTTCTCACCCCACTTGGGGTTAAGAAAAAAATACAGATTGTAAATTATTTATTTATTGTATCTATTTAATAGCTTCCTGGGAAGATGATTTATTGTTTACAATTAGATTTGGTTGTTAGCGAATCATGGTTTCTTTTGCTCTGCACATTAATAAAATATCGCAATATAAATTATATTTTAAAGTTATATTTAATAGTTGAAGTTATGAAGTTAAATAGATTTTATGATATGGTATAAGAGTTTTTTCTATTTAATAAAAAATCAATATAAGATAATATAGATCTATATAAATTTTAAACTCAAATAATTTTCAAAATATATTAAAAAAATACTATAAATTATATTTTAGAGTCCTATTTAATAACATAAATTTTCTATTACTCTCAAAATATATTAAAAAAATACTACAAATTATATTTTAAAACTCACATAACAAAAATAAATTTTTGAATGAGGGTAAGTTGTATTTGGTCAAATACTAAAGCATGAGTGAGATAATTGGTACTCGGCTCATTCTAATAAAAGCCCGTCCTCAGCGTGCTTGGCACCTTGAAACCGCTAGCTTCAGTGCATAGGTGGAGTTTGGTTATGATTGATTTTTTAAAATATTTAAAAAAAAAAAAATTATTTTTGATATTAATACATGAAAATATCTAAAAACATTGATATCAATACATGAAAATATCTAAAAACATAAAAAAAAATATTATTTAAAAGTGAAAAATAAAAATAAAATCAAAAAACACAGTGTCAAACACTATTGGACACTCTTCATGGAGTACTGGAACCTGCATTCATATCAATCAGGTCTGCTGTGTGGCTTCCATATCCAGTGGAACGACAACAGATGCGAAATGACGTGGATGCAAAGACCTGAAGGAAAGGATGCTCCTGAAATGATAAAGGTCTGCTACTTCAGGACACATTAAAACAGGTGCAGGAAATTGGTAGAGCTCAAGAGAGTTAGGGCTTCTTTCAGTGCATGCGTGCTGTGGCCGCCGGAATTTCTAAAAGTCCCAAAAACATTAATCAAACACCCCAACTATGTCTTTTATAGAAGCGCAACCGCACTATGATACATTGACACACATGCTAATGTGCCACAGGGAGATGCCAATCTAATTACAAATTGAGGCAGGTTTTTTGTCCCTGCTCCAGTGCCTTGTGGTTTTATTAGAGATCTGAATAGAGAATCTATACAAAAGCTGGACCGTAAGATGGGGATAGATAAGTTTCAAATTTCTGCCAATCAGATGGCATAACAGTATGGCACAGCGACTTCTGAACTCCATCTAAGCTGGAACAGGTTCTGGGACTTTGCCGTCCTTTGCCAGACTCAAACTGTCATAGTATTCGACCAACACTTTCCAGCCACCGGGGCACATGAACCCATCAGGAGGGTTCTCATTGTTCTTTGCAAGTGTCCTCATCTGCAGGGTACAAGCAAGCTTTGTCACAGCAAGCAAAAGGATAGACATGTTTCACATCGTCCGACACTTTTTCCTCTTATTTCCATCATCTTTTAGACAATCACAGAATGAAAAGTATGTTGGGATGCATACCTTTGTTCCAGAAATGAAGATGAAGTCTCCATGCCTCGAGGGATCGAAGAATGCCATTTTACCCTGAGTCTTGTCATATGCAGCAACCTGCATCCAATTGCAATAACCATGATTTTTTTCAAATTACTCAAGGACATGTGCAATATCAATGATTTTTTATGACAACAAAATAAATACCCTGAAAGGAAGGATGTTTAACCGCTCAAGTCCAGGGGCCATACTCAACACCTTCTTCCCATGATCAGCATCATATAAATCTCTTTTCTCAACTGGATGGCTCATTCCAGCTGGATCCCTGCCGACAATGTAAAAGTTAGCTCCAGCATTAATCCGAGCTTTTGCATGCCACTGCACCTCAGTTGGACCAGCGTAGTGCATAGGAGATGGGAATATTGAAACCACAGTTGTTTCTGGATCAAGAACACCATCCTCAAGCACCTAAGAATAATTTATCATCATCAAACAAAACCAATATTAGACTAAGCTTTTGGGAAACAGAATGTTTCTGGGAGAAATGTCTCAAACAAGAATACACTGTAAAAGTCATGGAAAACAAACATAATTCAGGTTCGAGCATCTCCTTGTTTAGTCTGGATAGAATACAAGTCAGAGACGGAGGGGGGTAGGCGCACATACCTTCTCATGCTGCTTCATTCTCCAGCTAAGTGGAACATCATCTACCTTTGTATAGCCTCCCAATGGATGAAGCAAAAGGATGGGGTTCTTGTATCCCATCTCAAGAAGCCGTCTGCGAGTATCTGTCATGAGTAAAGCATGCCCATTGTGCACAGGATTCCTGAGCTGGAATGCAAAGACAGCATCAGCGTTGCGCCTAGTGAATTCTTCACGGAGTTGTGCAGGTGACAATCGAAAATGATCGAGACCATCATGATACTTGATTGGTTCTATCACCTCCAAGTCCCCTCCAATCAGCCAGTTTCCAGATCCAGCTATGGTCTCCTCAACGTAAGGTAAACCAGGGGCAGTAGTTCCCCATGTTCTCGCAATCCGTTCTTCTTTGGGGTGCTTATATATCTCAACACTGAAAGAAACAGAAAGAAATCAGGATACAGGTTAATCTATTAGGAGTTTCTTCAACATCAATCAAATTGGATACCAAAAAGTCTTTACATAATCTATGACTTCACACGTGTTGGTGGATAAGAAATGAGACCATCAAAGGGTGCGCCTATTAAAACTTGCAGAACAATCATCTAATTTGTATGACATTGCAACAATGAACAGCACTTGACTATACATTTCTTTCTCTGCTACACTTGTCCTAGCATGATCGGAAAAAGAAAGAGGGTGCTTCCATCTTAAGTGGACCAAAGCACAAGCATAAATCACATCATAAAAATATAAACATTTATTATTATTCATTATCACTTTCAAACACAGATGTGAAAATATAAACTTCACAACTCAAACATGCAAAAAGCATCAAATTTAACAAAAAGAAAAATATTCTTACTCGCTCAAGATGGCAACAGTATTGTCATCTGAGTCAACAAGAGCGACCCTCTTGGACTCGCCAATGCTCTGCTTCTGCAAATCATCAATAGCGAGCACAATAGGCACCGACATGTTAACAACCGATCCGTTTTCCAAACGGAGCGAGTTGAAATGAAGAGTTTGGAGGAACTCGGATTCTCTCATGAATCCACGGAGAGGACTTGCCCATCCTTCGCTTATAACATGCAGCCATTGAATATCAATCTTTGTTAACTTAACTTTAGGCAATGAAATTGCCTCTTTCTTTTTAGCATCTTTTTGCGACTTTTCAACGAATAATTCAACAAGTTTCCCACCATCTGGGTCGATCAACCCGGACTGAATTCTGACTCGTTTCCGTTGGATTTTGGGTGCAAACGATAGTTTGAGGGCTGGGCTAAAATGGGTATTGAATAATTTTGGGAGAGACTGAGGAGGATAAGAGGTTTTGGTGAAGAGGGCAGACATGGTAGCCATTGGTGGAGAGAAGCAGGGGATTCTCTGTTTGCTCTCTCTCTCTTTAAGTTTTATTTCTGGGAGGCAGTTGTTTAATAAAGCGGACGAGGATCCTTTGCAAAACGATTAGTAAACTATGAAAAAGAAACGCTTGTTAAGGGCAAGTCTGATGACGCAGATTTGGCTTGGAGAAGGAGACAGCGAGAGACGGGAATTGGAGAACTGAGAGGATGAACCTGGACAGTGTTTCATGTAAAATTCAACTAGATCAAATCCATGAAAAACAAATATAATATTGTTTCATAAAAAATAAAAAAACATCTATTTAAAATTGATTCAATAAACGAATGAAATACCTACCGTGTTATTATGACATTAAAATACCAAACCTACCCTGCCCTAAAGCTTTTTCAAGCACGAGGAAATTATATACGCATGTGGTCGGTTATCACATTTTTATAGGAAAGGCATAAATGCTTATTAGTCAGCTCGATCAATATGACTTTATTTTTAAAAAATACTTTTTTATTAGAAAAAAAAAAAAAACTGTGATTTTTGAGTAACGTGGATTTTTGTCTATTACAGACTCACAGTTTGCCGCCCTTTAAGGTTCGAAGAATCTTCCTCGTTAGAAACTTCAAAGATGCAACAATGTGAATAGTTTTACAAGGAAAAACCCATCTCTTTCAGTATCCATCTGCCGACTTTGTGTTTTTTCTTCATTATTTTTATGACAGTGATAACGCCTTCTACATTGAATTCTGCCTGTTTTACCGCCAGATTCAGAGGCAGGAAGTGGAGGTGGACGCCAACTTTTCTTGGTAGTCCCATTTTTATTTCCGAAAAGGTAATAATGACATACGTCAAAACCACAATTCTCATTTACTGCTCTTTTGGAAAATTTTAAAAGACATGAATTATTAAAGTTTTTCCCTTTTCTTAATGAAATAGACTCGGTAGCCGGTTTAAAATTTAAATGGCTTTTTGAAATATTTTTTGTTTAGAAAAATATTTTTGATACCATCTATTTAAAATAATCTGAAAAATATAAAAAATAATTTAAAATAAAAATTCAAAAAAATATATTTTTTTCAAAACATTTTTCATATATTTACCAAAGAGCCCCCACATCTAATTCCACATTTACGATACAAAAAAAAAAAATGGGACCACGAGGAGATATGTATTATTTTTTTGGGTACAATTAATACGACCAAACAGAGACAAGGCCTAAGAAAAGCCACCTAGCATGGATGGTGATGCAGGGTTTTTAAAAATAAAAATAAAAACTGCTAAAATAAGTAAAGATATGTTTTATATATAAAAAAAAATTAAAAAATTTCTTGTTCATTATTTATAATTAAAAAACTATTTTTTCAATGAAGAAATATTTTTATATAAACTTATTTTATTTAAATCATTGAAATTTTTATAAATATTTTTTAAATTGCTTCAAATTTTTATTTAAAGAATTTTAAGGATTTGTCTAGAGGATTTCACCTCCCTCGACTCTTCTAGAGATTAGTTTAAGTGGCGGTCCATTCTTTACTGTACAAGCATATCTTTTGAAATTACCATCCTCGACCATTTGCTTTGTGCCTTTTGGAACGCTTAAGAGATCAGTTGAAGCCATTGAGTTTACTGCCTGTTTGGTAACGCGATTGAACCTGCGTTTCAATCCATAATCAGTTTTGTGTCGTTTGGTAAAGAAAAAAATTGATTATATTAGTATGGGACCCATCATAAAAATTGACCGAAACTGCTTCTTTGAAGAAGCAGAAAACTCATGTTTTTTACTGCGATTCAAACCGTTAATGCCTGTAATCTCGGCATTAGCTTTTTTGAAGAAGTAGAAAACTCATCCTAAACTCATTAGGTTCTCGGCATATTATTGATGCATGCAACTCTGCATTGCTTCTGACTTTCAAAACACCACTGCCTAAGCTGAAACATCATTACGCAGGAGATGACGACGACGGCCACATAGCAGGAGAAATCGATCGTAGGCATACAAGGCACACCACCGACGGTCTCTCTCTCCACAACGACAACTCTCTCTTTCTCTCCACAACAGCAGCTTCCGACGCTCCTCCCAGCCACCATCTTCGACACCACCACCACAAGAAGAACCACCTTAGCTTCCTATACCCATCGGCATCAGCCATTGAAACTCTCATTATGATCGGTCGTTCACGTCAACAGTAGCGTTGCACTGTTCAACTCTGAAGAAGACGTGAACAGTGCAGCGCACCGTTTCACACCTTTATTTTTAAAGATGGACTTAGGCTGGCCTACTCTCAGCCCGGCCCAAGTTCAGCAGAGATGGGCTTTGATCCAATTTGGTTGGGCTGATCCATTTAATTGGGTCAGGCCCAGTCCAATTTTTTTGGCAAAAAATATTTTAAAAATAAAAAATAAAAAAAATGTATAGATAAAGATCTGTCCTGATAAAAAAGAAAGACGCGTGACTTCGTTGCACTCCACAACCCTTTTGTTTTTCGATTGATTATGAATTAGAAACTTGCAACTGTATTTGGCATTGGAATTATATCCCTACAACTAGATCGCAGATGCTGTTACTAATGATATTGTTGCCATATGATGTTCCTCGATCAAATAGCAAGGGATCGCAGAGGCATTCATGTATCGATTTAGTTCGTAATGAAATTGCAAGTACTTTGATGAGAGAATAAAAACAAATATTTGTTTTTTTCATGAATTATTAATTACATTTTATTGTTATGATTATTAATCTAAAAAATTTAAAAAACAATATATATATATATATATATATATATATATATGTGTGTGTGTGTGTGTGTGTGTGTGTGTGTGTGTGTGTGTGTGTGTCCTTTAAAGTAATTTCACAAGTTGACAGCAATATGAAAAGCATGATAACTAAACACACAAAATTGTTTTTTTTTCAACCTCAAACTCAACCACAGTTTTAACCAAACACTTCACTATTTATTTTGAATCGCAGCTAAAAATGTTTTTCATTAAACTATATTTTTTTTAATTTCAACCACAAAAACAATATCAAACACACCCTTAGTCCAGGAGATGAATTTGGGTTCCCGATAGGGTCTGCTGTGATTGGTGTCCTTGGTTACTCACTCACCATGTTAAGAGCATCTAAATTTTTTTTTTAGAAAAGTTAAATTAATAATTTGATTTTTTGAATAGTGTAGATATAGTATTTTTTATATTTGCATTCCAATAGAAAAAAGATTTTTAGAAAAGTCAATTTTATTATAATATATATAATATTGAAATAATTATTTATTAATAATAAATAACTAATACAAGTACAATCAAAACCATTTTTTTACATAAAAATATATTAAGTAATTTTTGGTTTTTTGATCAAACATGTAGGAATAACTCTTCAATTTAGAAATGCTATTTTAGCACTTCAATATAGCTCCCCCTTTGAGCTATGAAAAAAATGAATAAAAGCTATAATTTTTTGTTTTTTCCCTTTAACTTTTCTTTTAACCAATGTTATTGATCCCGTCCCGTTCCGGCCGGAACGGGCGGGACGCCCCGTCCCGTTACAAAACCCGGGACAAAACGGCGACGTTTTTGTCCCGGGTAGAATCCCGGCCTGTCCCGGAAAATCCGGGCGAATCCCGGCCGGAACGTCCCGGTTCCGTACCGGGCGTTCCGTTCCGGTACGGACTAAAACGACGTCGTTTTGATAAGCAACAAACGACGTCGTTTAGCCAATACACGGGCAAACAAATCACCCTTTCTTCTTCCCGCTCCTAGTCCCAGACTCACGATTTTTTCCCCCAATCTATTCCCGATTTCTCCCAATCTCAAATTAATCCAGAAATCCCTTGTTTTCGATTCATAAACCAGAAATCCCTCACTTGAAAAGCTCAATTTGTAATCCTCAACCCCAAAATCAGCTCAATTTCTGAAACCCTAAATCAAAAATCAAAATCTCGGCGGCACAATTTCTTCCACACGGCGGCGCAATTTCTTCTACACGGCGGCACAAAATCTTCAGTAGTTCTTCTTCCCCAAATCTCCAGTTAAAGGTACACATTTGAGGAACCAAATCCTTTAATTTATTGAAAAATTTTCGACAGTTTACAACTTTAGATGAGCTGAATGGAGAAATAAATTTTCGACAGTTTAGAACTTTAGATGAGCTAATTGTTGAACAATCCCTTTATTAGGATCAAGGGGAGATTTATTCTTCTAGTTTTAATTTTTATTTTTTCGACTGGATGGAAGGCCGAAATTCCTTGCTGATTTAAGTGGATAACAAAGATTGACTAACGTTTATTTTATTTAAGAGTTGTTATAATTTAAGAACTAAATTGTTGCTTCTTGTTTTGGTGAAGTTTCAATCTACCTTTCTTGATGATCTATGAGGAATTTATGTGGAATCTTGATGATCTATGAGGAATTTATGTTCAGGCTGTTGAATTTTATAGATTAGGTGGTTGATTCGTAGAAGTTGGATTAATGCACATCATAGAATTGGAATTTGTAGAATTTAAGGAGCTGTCATGAATTATGTGATCATATATATATTGATATTGATAGTGTTTCTTGGCTAGATTCGTTAACTTCGGTTGCCTGAGAAATGTTTGTGGTAATATTGAGAAATCTCTTCCTTTGAGCTTGATAATTTGAGCTAATGTGTTTCATCTTATATTGATGGTCATTGCAGCAGTATGCAGATGAAACTTTTTTCAAGTTAGAGATTTCTTGTAATTACTTCTTTTATGGTGCTTGTTCCTTGTATTTTTATTCATTGAGGACTTCCCGTTATGTGATGATAAGAGTGAAATGAGATAACAAATCCCAAATGGATGAACAAATTCATGAAATAATGGAAGTGTTGGAATATAGGATTACAAATATTAAATGTTCAGGATGATTAGATAAAGTTCATGAACAAATTCATGAAAAATTATAATGAATGCTTGATGTTGTTGATGCTTGATAATGGAAATGCTTTTCGTTTTCGTGCATGGTGTTATCTTTTTACATGCCTAACTTGTGTTATCTTTTTACAACAGATTAAATTACATGGCTGAAAACTCATCTAGTGGTGGGACTTCCATGTATTCAGCTCCAACAAGATCAGATGATCCAGCATGGGCTCATGGACAGGTGGTTCCTGGTGTAAAGGCCGCAAGTATATGCATTTATTGTAATAAACGGATCAATGGTGGTGGTGTTACTCGGTTGAAGTACCACCTTGCTGGTATTAAAGGTGAAGTTGAAGCTTGTAAAAAGGTCCCTCCGGAGGTTAAGTGGCAAATGAAACAAATGGTAGATGAGATGACAACGGAGAAAGAGAGAAGAAAAAGAATTAGAACCGATATTGGAAATTCTCAATCAGCTTCCAATGATGAAGAAATAGCAGAGGGTGATATACGTTCACAAACAAGTAGAAGAACGACAGTGCAAGGAACAAGTACATCTGGAAGAAGGATTCCTTTATTTGCTCCACGAACTACCCCGGGTTCCCAGCCTAGTATTAGAAGTGCAATGGCTACTAAAGAGATGGAACACAATGCAAGAATAGCCGTAGCAACATGGTGGTATGATGCTAATATACCGTTTAACAGTGCTAATTCGTATTATTATCAGCCAATGCTAGATGCCGTAGCATCCATAGGACCTGGGTTTAAAGGCCCATCATTTCATGATTTAAGAGGACCACTTTTGAAGGATGTAGTTCATAATGTCCATGAATACATTTTAAGTATCAAGGCTGATTGGAGAGTTTATGGATGTTCAATTATGGCTGACGGGTGGACAAATAGGAAGAATGCACCAATTGTGAATTTCCTTGCCTATTCTCCGAGAGGCACCGTATTCTTGAAGTCTGTTGACACTTCAGGACTTCGAAAAGATAAAGAGACATTGCTGGAGATGTTTGATGAAGTTGTCAAAGAAGTTGGACAAGAGAATATTGTCCAATTTGTTAGTGATAATGAGGCTTCATTTAAGGCTGCTGGGAAAGCTTTGCAGCAAAGGTATGGCACCTTTTTTTGGTCTCCTTGTGCTGCCCATTGCATTGATTTAATGCTAGAAAATATATGTGATCCGAGATATTTTCCAATGATTGATGAAACCATTAAAAAGGCAAGAAATATAACGAAGTTTATATATAATCATGCATGGGTTCTAGCTTTGATGAGGAAAGAATTCACAAATGGACATGATTTATGTCGTCCTGGCATAACAAGGTTTGCAACCCATTTCTTAAGCCTCCAATGTTTACTGAAGTTTAAGAAGGAGCTTCGACAGATGTTTACTTGCACAAAATGGGTTGAATCAAGTCATGGCAAAAGTCGGGTTGGAAACGAAATTGCTGCTATAATTTTACAAGATAACGACTTTTGGCCGAGATGTGCACATATTGTCAACGTCAGCGAGCCTTTAGTACGAGTTCTAAGGTTAGCAGACAGTGAAGAAAAACCATCAATGGGCTATTTATATGAGGCAATGGATAAAGCAAAAGAAGCCATCAAAATAAGGTTGAAAAATAGAATGTCTCAATATGGACCATATATTCGGGTAATTGATGCTAGATGGGATAAGCAACTTCATAGTCCATTACATGCAGCAGGATGTTTTCTTAATCCTGGAATATATTTTAGGCCTTCTTTTTCAAAACAAAGGGAGGTAACTCGAGGTTTGCTTACCACAATTATGAGATTGGTTCCTGATTGTGATACTCAAGATAACATCATTGCCCAAATTGAGGAGTATAAGAGAGCAACTGGTCTTTTTGGTGTAACCATGGCTATTCGTAATAGAGAAAAGTTAAATCCAGGTAATAACTTTTATTTTTTACAATACAATGTCTTTTTTTTTATCTATAATATTTGATTTATTCAAAATTTGTTATCTAGTTTCATGGTGGGAGCAATTCGGCATTGATACTCCAGAACTTCAAAAGTTTGCAGTTCGAGTTCTTAGTCAATGCTGTAGTGCAACTGGGTGCGAAAGAAATTGGAGTGTATTTGAATTCATTCATTCAAAAAAGCGAAATAGGCTTGAGCACAAGAGATTAAACGATTTAGTATTTGTTCGCTATAATCTAAAGATTAAACAGAGGTAAGTAAAATATCAATATTATTATATTAGTAATTATTTTCTATTACATTGCTATTAATTTTTTAATTTCTTTCGTGTTTATTCTTTGTAGGAATATGAGCAGAACAAGAGATGCTTTAGATCCCATTAGCCTTGACAACATTGATCTATTGAATGAATGGATTTGTGAAGAACCCGGTCTTCTTGATGGAGATGACATAAGTTGGGAGAGTATCGAAGCACCTTTCGCTACTTTAAATTTAGATGATGAAGAGACATGTGTAAATGAGGAGAATGAGCTTGGTGGAGATGACCAACTATTGGAATGTCTTGTTGACGACTTTCCTTATGTTCCACAGCCAGATCAAGATCCTTACTTTTATATTAATGATGTAGTAGAGGATGTTTGATGTATTTTTCTTTTATTTTAGAACATTTTACTTTCATAATATTTTGGAATTTCAAAGATGTTTCTAATTTTGAGATTATGTTTGTATTGTATAATTTAAATTTCATTTATCTTGAATTTAAATTATACTTGTTAAATTAATATTTTATTTTTTCATATATATAATTAAATAAAAATGAACAGTACAAAACCGGAACGGTACCCGGAACGGTACCGAAACCGGGACGTCCCGTTCCAAACACAAATCCGGAACCGGGACCGGGACGGGATCAATAACTATGCTTTTAACTCTACAATTGGAGTTGCTCTAAGAGATATATGTGCTACCAATGGTGTAATTGGCATAGACTTTTTTTCTATTTGAGAAACCACCTTTTTTAAGGGTTTTTTTTATAGGTTTAATTTAAACGAATAAAATTGAGTAGTGGTCCTGCTTCTCTTTCCTTTTTTTTATTTCCTCATACACCTCAGACAGCAACGATCATGATGCAACTGGAGTTTGAAAGCAGAAAGCTATCTCCTCAGATAATGTTGCTGATGGAGATGTCAAAACCTCTCAGAAATTGAGTTCATTATTGTAGAATTAGTTTAATTACCTTTGTTGGGATTTATCAAATAAGTTAACAATTTTATTTTCACTTTAATCATTCTTTAAATCCACCCTGCGTCGGTGTAGCCAGTAGAAAAAGGTGTTCCTGCTGAGAGTAAGGATGCGATGAAGCTTGTTTCGAAAACTATAGAGTTTAATGCTCTCCATATTCTTGCCTTTCCTTTTAATCAATTGTTTTTTTGTTAAGAAACTTGACTTCTAAAAGCACGCTTCAATTTTTTTTATTTAGTTTCCTTGTATGTCATTATTTACACAACAATATATCTCATAACATGACAAATTATTTAATTTTTAATGGCATATTGTATGATACTATATAGTTTGTTAATATCTCGGAGTGGAGACGGATCACAACACCAGGCATGATAAGCTTGTTAAGATCTCATGATGATGCTGGCTTGGTTAAATAAATCAACTCTTTTGACCCGAGTAAATAAATTTCCGTATAACAAAACCAATTGCGATTGTCACTCTCTTGCCTTATCTCTGCCGTTGTCTTTGACTGATGCAGGAATCTCACTACACGAAAAGAAAGTGGGATCTGAGATTATGCAGTGAAGATATGAAAGCTGCACCTGCCTACTATTTTGATTTATTATTAATTAAGAAATTTATTTTTTTTTGGTGTATTTTTTTCAATCACTTTGATATCTTGTTGATTCTTAGTTTTATAGACGCCTATTTTAGATTTAAAAAAAAAAAACTTGCAAAAAAATTATTGAATCCATGACTTGGATTACAAGTTTGATTAACTAATTTTGATTGTGTGAGGATCAAACTTAATAAAAAAAATTATTGATGAACTGATATTATTGATGGCAACTGGCAAGTCTTTTATTCCAGTGGGCGTGCCTCTTCCTCGCTTATTAATTAACTTTATTATATCGACCATACAGTAGTTGGTTCAATTATATAAGTTTAGCATTAAAAAAATTATTTCTTATCTAGTTTTTTAAGTTTAAATCATATAATTGTTAATATAATAATCACTAAAAACTTATATAATTATTAATTTTAAAACTCATAAAATTAATCAAAATACACATAAATTAACTCGTGCGACCACTAAAAGAAAGTCTATCATACCTTCCTTTCAATAATGTAAACGTTTTTGCATTCCCCACCCGACAACTCTCACCAGCCAAATACGCATAAAGTAACAATATAATAATTACACGTTCCTATTTATTGTCAAATCAAAATCTCAATGAGATCATTTAGGGTCGAATCAAATATTAACCTTTAAATTATAATAATCGGAGAACATCAGCTCCAAAAGATTCAAAGATTAAAATCCACCGTCTTAGGCAGGCCAGTACTTGAAGAAATCAGGAGAATCTTTTTAAACCACAGTCTTAGATGGGCTTGTAAGAGCCCATCTGTAATATTGAGCCCATCTGTAATATTGAACACATTCAGAACCCGCAGAGTCTTTCTCTGTTTCTTCCTCTCTCGCAGGCCATCGCAAAACACAGTGTGCTCTGGGTTGATGGATGGCAAGGAGATGTTAAAGAATCCAGATCCTTGAAAACCCAATTCTTTGGCTCGGAACATCATATGAATTAACGCCTGTTTTTTCTAGGAGCAATGCTGCTGCAAATTCCTGATTGTTTCAGTATTACAACCTGCAACTTGATGTTTTCAACCCAGAAAAGAAAATTAAAAAAAAATCCCGAAAGGCAGGTAGATCCTTATATGTTTCGAATTGAGCTTTTCTTTTCTCACGAGACACCGACGACCGAACCCTAGTGGGAAAAGCTTGGAGGTGCATGCCCGGAATCTCAATTGTGACAAAAAAGTGATTTGGATAAGTTAATGTCAGCATCAGTTTGAAAGTGTCTCGAACATCTATCTGATTGGCGACGAGCATGGTTGGTTAATTCTTAATCTATGCGAGCGTGCGTGCGTGTGCAGATATGTCCTAGATTGAAGTAAAGGAGAAAAAAAGGAAAACAGGGTAGGAAATGGACAAGAAGTTTCAGTGACAAAATGTCTGGTGATGGGCACATGGACGCGTATTTGGACTCAAAAGATGCATGAAAATAAATAAAAAAGGATCCGTGAATAAAATAAACACGCATTGCCAGTCAAGAAAAGCAAAATGGATGGTGTTTTCTGGTCTAAAACGCATCGCTTTGCTCTCTATGAACCTACAAATAAGCACACCTTTTGTAGTCTCCAATAAAATCATAAAGTGAAAGTGAAACCCTTTCCTTTCAAACTTCATTCATGCAGAAGGCAAATCAAAGCCCACTTTTTACGAAAATTATGTAATCATTTTTTTTTAACCTTCATGATTGAACAAACCAATGTGAAAAAGCATTTTTCAATGGTATTATCCGCTGAGTATCGCTTTCAAGAGCATCGAAATGCCATCAAAGCTGTTCTTGGATCTTAAAATATCTGCCGGTCAAAGTTCAAAAGCAGGTACTTAGCCCATATTACTGTACGGAATAATGTTTAGAGGTGGAGGATTACATGGGCTCATCCACTAGCCCATGGACTTTTTGTGGTCCCCAAAAGACAGCAACGATACAAGGAAATGCATTTTTTAAGAGAAACAAAGTAAATATCTTTAAGATATCTTTTTTCTCGTCGGACGAAAGTGCCCTTCGCACCTTTGGCATAAAGGGAAGGGGTTTGCAGTGATTATGATTAAAGTACATGGTGTTTTTCGAGTCCTGACCGTTTCTGCTTTTGGGCGAGTGATAAAAGGCATGGGTGCCTTTCAATGCCGACATTTGTGTATTTGCTCAATGTTTGAAAGCATGTTTCTGGTTTAAGATGATTTTAAAAGTATTTTTTATTTAAAAATATATTAAAATAATATATATTTTTATTTTTTAAAATTAATACATAAAAATTATTTAAAAACATCAATAAATTTTAATTTATATATAAAAAAATAATTTGAAAAAACCTTTAAAACACAGTGTTAAACCGTATTCATGTTTTTAAGGGACCAAAATGCGTAGACAGAACTTGTCGTCGATCTTTTGTTTGAATTATTGTGGACAAAGGTAACAAAGAGGATTGTCGAGAGAGCAAATTGTTTCGTGCCTTATCAGCAATTGCCTTCACTTCTTTCACAGTGAAACAACTGGGCTATTGATTTTTACATACAATTGTTGCCTCTTCTGATACACGGGAGGTTAAATAGAAATATATATAGAAATATTTTTTATTTTATTTTATTTTTATAAGTTATTGTGAAAAATAACTTTTTTAAGAAAATATATATTTTTTAACAGCTGTAACCTAATCCAAGCAAAGCATTTGAGGCGAGTCTAAGCCAATATTTGTACTCTTTTGAAGCAATCTTTCCCCGGATCTCTGCTGGGATCTCTTTTCGGTGGGCTCCGAAGTACGAAATAAAGTACACCTATGCCTTGTTTGTTTGCTGGAAACAACTTTCCTGGAAAGTTGTTTCCTGTGTTTCCGGTGTTTGTTTGCTGGAAACAACTTTCCTGGAAAGTTGTTTCCTGTGTTACCAAATACCGGAAACAACTTTCCAGGAAAGTTGTTTCCAGCCAAGGAAAACCTAAGGCTTGACAAAAGGAAAGTGTTTTCCTCTTTTAAGCACCGGAATACACTTTCCGCGAGCTAGCTAGTAAAGTTTGGTTTTTGGTTTTTGTATGGTTGACTTAAAAAATTGTTGGACCGGTAATAGTTATTTTTTTTTAAAAAAAAAATAGAAACATGTTAAAGTATTATTTTTTATAAAAAAAAATAATAATTCTGATATTAACAATTAAAAAACACAAAAACTAATAATTTAAATCTTAAAAATTCTATTTTTTTTTAATCACCCTAAATTAAAATTTTGCATTGAGATTTTGATTTAAAATTAAAAAAAACTTATTTTAAGCTTTTAAAATTGGAAAAAATATATATTAATAATAAGTTTTACTTAAAAAATATTTCACAAGCTTATTTCTCTATAATATGATATGACATATATTGTTATATTTTATAAAATAAGCTATGTATGAATATAGGATATAATAAAAAAATTCATCATTATACTTTTTAGATTTCATTTTTTTATTTTAAGTGATTAAATATTTTATATTAAATATTTTATATATATTAGATAAACTTGAAAAAAAAATTAATTTATTAATAAATTATTTTCCAATTCCTTTTCCATAACACAAACAAACACTGGAAAGTGTTTTCCAGTTCATTTTCCATAACACTGCCAAACATCGGAATTCACTTTTCAGGAATTCACTTTCCAGGAAACCACTTTCCAGGAATTCACTTTCCAGGAAACCACTTTCCAAGAATTCACTTTCCAGGATTCACTTTCCAGGAAACCACTTTCCAGCAAACAAACGGGGCACTAGATGGAGCTTGATATGCTAGCATATGGAGCTGCCTCTCTACACGTGGCAACACTTAGGACTCCGATCGAAATCGATCGCATTTAGATCGAAGGTTTCTCAATTGAAGTTGACTCTTTTTTGTAATTGCGTCTTTGTTTCGTTTGAAGAAATATTAATTAGTCTTTTTTATAGTGATGTTAAAAATAAAAATATATATTTAAATAGATTTACAAACAAAAAAACATTTTTAAAAATGCATACATATACACCAAACACACATATAAACACACATATAGCAAACGTTTTGCGACAGCCCCTGCACATTTCTACTTAATAATTTACTGTCGAGACAAAACCGACATCACCGAAAGCCAAAAATATTTTGGGTAATTCACGGCAGAAGGTCTAAATGAAATAAGAACTTCACGATGGATTTGATGATAATACTGTTTAAAAGTGTTTTTTTTATAAATATTTTTATATTTTTTATATTTATTTCATTTATTAATATCAAAAATATTTTTTTTAAAATAAAAAATATATATTATTTTAATTTATTTCTAAAAAAACAATTTTAAAAATAAAGTAAACCATAATAACAGTCAGCTACCATATCTGCTATGAACGTAGCTAGTGCTGTCTTTGCCATTTTGCTTTTGTCCCGTGTTTTAGACCCAGACATACCTTACGGCTGAGGATAGATAAAGACAATAAAAGTACTTTTAGCCCTGGAAAAGATAATGGCATTCTACTTGCTATATATGGCAGACACCTGTCTGAGGCTTCAGCTTTCACTATGCTGCTTCAGGGCATGGCTTAGATTCCGTTTTGAAAAGGCGTTGAATCTATGTTTTTAAAATTATTTTTTATCTGAAAATAATTTAGATTTTAGACGACTTTTAATATATTGATATTATAAATTTAAAAATATATGTATTATTTTTATTATATCACGTTGCATCACATTTCACAAACAACTATTTATACCCAGTTATAGTGGATTCAAGTTACCACCTATATAGTTATTGTAGTCTAAGAATACATTTTAACATTTCGTAATTTTCTATTGACCTATCTTTAGTTTGCAAGTCGTGAATGATACAATATAACTGTTACTCGTTAAGTATTTTTAACTCGAGAAAAGAGTATTATTCCTTTAATAACATAGTTCATTGTTGGGTATATTTACTTCTTATCTCATTACAATTTAACGAATGACATTGAAGTTTATCGGTAATTAAATATTACCAATTAGCATTAAAAAAATAACTTTAGAATTTATATATTAAAAAACAAATAAAAAACGTGATTGTTTTACTATGTACCTAGACATGGATTAATGTGAATTCCAACAGTAAAATTATCAATTTACCTCTTGGATCAAAAATTTTAACTTTTAGAATCTAGGGTATTTTAGACATTTTTAGTGGACATGCATGGTATTTTCAAATTGTTTGGGTTTTTCTGGTATTTTCTTATTTAAATTGCACAGTGAAATTACCATTTTACCCCTAAGAGCTGGCAAAAAAAAATGAAACAATGGGGTGTTTTCGGTTTTTCACATATTTGTGCACGGTGAAACTACACAAATACCCCTAAAAAAAGACAAGAACTAAGGCCTGGAGCTGGGGGCATTGTAGTACTTTTGTTCTCGATTTTTTTGTGGTCATTGCTAAGACTAGGAGTATATAGGTATTTTTTACTATTTTTTTTCATAAACACTTTGGGCATATTGTACGGATGCACAATCAGTGTTTTACGTGCACTCGCTTTTCAAACATCATGTATGATGTTGTTTGGCCGTGAAATTTTTCTGGTCGTCGTGTTCCTTAATACGTCACAATGTTTTATGCCTCCTGATACGGCGTGTGTTGTGCAATGGTGGTGGTGGGTTGATGGTGGAGGGAAAAAGAGAAGGTGCTCTTATTGTTCCAAAATGAGACGTGTACGTAAAAAAGTTCCTATCATCGACTTGGAGAAGAATCGCAGTATGCGAGGGCTTGTTCTTGTTATGCTCTATTGACGAAGCTCTTTTTTCTAACTTCACAGTTCTTGACAATTTTTGTGAAAATGTTTTTATGAATTGATCTTTTATAGACAAGGTGGAAGAAAGATGAATGGTCAAACATCAAGGAGAAAAATCTAAGTGAATCCTAGTGTATCACGGATTCAAAATTAAGTTGAATAGTAAATATAGTAAAATTAAGTTGAATAGTAAATATAGTAAAATTTTATGTAGTTAGATGAGTTTTTAAGATTTTATTTATATTATTTTTTATATATTATTTTAAATAAAAAAAATTGAACTTAGTTGAATAGTAAATATTTTAATTATTTTTAATTATAAAAAAAACCAAGTAATGAAATTTAAACTCTCTTAAAATTCTGAAAGCATAATCAAATAATTATTTAAATCTTTTAAACTTAGCTGAAGAACTAACACTTTATATTACAATTTAACAGTTAATGATAATAATAATTTATATTGCACAGGGTACAAGAATTAGCTCTCGTCGTCTCATGGACAACGACTAAACTGTTCTATTTGAATACCATAGAGAGAGGCAAGAAAATTTTAAAGGATCGAAAACTAGGATCAATGCTTGGCACGTGTCCTGTTATGATAGCTTGTTTCATGCCGGGGAGAATTTTTTAGTTGACTATCCTGGTTTAGTTTTCGTTTAATACTATCTTTACAAATTAAGCTTTTGACTTGAAAGAAACCATAAACATATTTAATTAGAAATAATCTTTTGTCTAATACATAATTTTATTGTAAAAATGAGTTAAAATTCTGATTTATTAAATATTAGAATTTTTAACTATAGAATCTACTTCTCTTCTTATAAAAAAGTGACATTTTCATCGTTTTTATCAGAGATACTTTTATTTTATAGTCATTTTCAATATATTTTTGTCATAATTACATTTGGAAAAACAAACTTTGAATCATGATTCAAAGTCTATAACTTATTTTTTTCACAGATAATCTCAAACGGACTCTTTGTAAATACGAAAATTGTTTTATATAATAAATTATGATAAAAACAAGTTAAAACTGTTCCATAGATTTTTTTCACAGATCATTTCAAACGGCCGAATTATTTTTAAACCATTGCTGTTTCTTTCAATTTAAATCAATTTTATATGATCATCCAATATTCTAAATGACGGAAGGGGATACAGATAAAAGTGCTCGGGAGATCATGATGAATCTCAACCAGGTCACCATCGTTACTACTTACTGTAGACGGGGCTCACATGACATGATAGGAACTTTGTCCTATTAATGATTGGTAGCCTTCCGAACCTATTTCAGAGAAATGGAACAGACATTGTTTTTTTATTTAAAAATATATTAAAATGACATTTTGTTTATTTTTTTAAAAAAATTGATAGCTTAAAACGGATCACCTCGGACAGATTTTTACAAGTGAGTTACTGTGGAAAACATTGTCCCTCATACCACAACACATCCTTTTCTTTTATATTGATTCCTAATGCCGAGAGATGGAACTATCAATGGAGGCACAATCGAGCAAGTCCAGGAAGATGCAAATATAGCTAAATAAGAGCGATGATGGGTCCCGCCACACGCTCTCTTCTTATCCAGAGGACGACATTTTACTCGGGAAAATCCACCCGACTGTCATCTCAAATATGCCTCTAATTTGTCCACAAATACGCTGTATTTTATTTGTATTTGCTGACAAAAACAAATCCCAATCTCGAAAACAATACAAGCCCCCCATACATGCCCTTCCCAAAGTCACAGTTCCCTAGGGCTACATATAAAATGTAATCTCTCACCCCTCGTGGGGGTAATGATTTGGTGCATTCATGGTGCTGTGGAGTTCTGGGGGCTTGGCCACCAAAACCATCCACCGATTGTCAACAAAATCGAATGGGGGTGGTGAGGTTTGAACTCGTGATCGCTGGATCAATAAGGCTCTAATACCATGTTAAGGAACCATCCCACCTAAAAATTTAAACATATAAGTAAAGCCCTATAATATGATTTATATTATTTTCTAACACTATGTTCGCTCATGCTTGTTGATCGACTCTCGTTGAACGGTGTGGATCTATATGCGAGAATAACATTGTTAACTTTTGAATCCTACCAATCAAAGCAACCAAATGCCATAGATCTGTTTGTTGAAACAATAACAATCAATGTTGAGGGAGCAGATCTTAAGGGTTATTTTGGTATAAAATTTTCAGCAATAATTGTAATTTTTTTTTGTCAATGGAAATATTTTGTGAAGAAATAAAAAAAACAGGCAAAACAACTAAGTTCTATTTTTTTTGCAATTAAAATTGTGATTGTAAAATAAGCAAATGAGTATTAAACTGATTTTCCTCAAACATCATTCGCATCCACAATAGAAACGGCCACATAGACCAAGTGGCACTGTTGTCTCTATCGTTGACTATCGGCTGCATGCATGTATGGCACTCTTCAGTTTTTCATTTTAAAATGATGGAAAACAAAGGGGGCTGGATATGCCCTTTTCTTTTTTCCGTTCCTGTTCTTGATAAGAATCGATGAGGCACCTTGCCCCTTAAGTGTAGTTGGAAAGTGTAATTGCGGTTATTTTTGAAAATATTTTTTATTTAAAAATATATTAGAGTAATATTTTTTATTTTTTAAAAATTATTTTTGACATCAATTCATTAAAATGATAAAAAAACATTAAAAATTAATTTAATATCTGGGGCTGGAAAACAGATGCATGGCATCGTGGCTATGAGAAAATTAAACGCATATTCTTAAGAAATGAAGTACCTATGTTCACGAGTAATTATGATTGTTTTTTAAAATATTTTTTATTTATTAATATATTAAAATGATATATATATTTTTTTAAATAATTTTTGCTATCAGCATAGAAAATAATCTAAAAACATTATTTTTTTAAATTTAAAGTAAAAAATAAAAATAATATTTTTAATATTTTTTTTAAAATACTTTTAAAATACATTGACAAACACCCAGAGAGGCAGAGTCAAAATCAAAGCATCAAAACTGGGGGATTCACAATTGATCGTCACAGGTTACTAGCAGATGCAGGAAGAAAACGTTACTTAGAGCAAGGCTTTAAGATTCCCCCCACCATATATAAGGACCGAAAGTGCTCATATACAGTGAGTTTGCCACAATGAACTAGAATGGAAATAGAGATCTAAGAGATTCTATGAATTTTGTGAAACAATTCACCATGTTTAAGTGAGTGTCAACTTCCGTTTTTATATTTATTCTAAGAACGTATTTTATTTGAAAATTATTATATTGGTTTTTTCTAATATTTTCAACTATTAAAAAGATTAATTTTATATATTTAAAAAATAAAAAATGTAGAAGAATACCAAAACCACAAAATAATAATGCACTTACCAGCAAGGGTGTAGCCCGGTGGTTAAAGGGGAACTCCCTCCTTCACAGGACCCAGGTTCGAGTCCCAGTGGGAGTGGGAGCTGGAGGGGTCCTCCCCTCTTGTTCCTGGATCCATCCCTGCACGGTATGCCTGTCACTCCGTGATGCCTTATATGCTCATTGAGCTTGCAGGATGTTCAGTGGATCCAGGGAATAGTCGAGATACGCGTAAGCTGGCCCGGACAACCCGGTCATTAAAAAAATAAAAAAAATAATGCACTTACAGACCTTGTAATTTCTTCTGTCTTGCTGGCAAGGATTTATGTTACTTGTATACTGACCATCATTGCTTGCGGCACAGGAGCGACAGTGCACCTCACAAGCATTTCAAACTTGGTCAACAAAGCAATAATCCCACACCAGACCACCCAATCACAACCATCCAAAAGATAATGAATGGCTTGCATCCAACTTTATTATTATTTCCACCAGGAACATATCTTTGGTGGGCCCGTTGCCCCTCCCCAAGTCCAGGATTTCATGATACACTACTATGACTACTCTGCTTTACCACCCATTCTCTCCCTCTGTTTTTTTTTTCCTGTCTTGTTGTCCAAAAAGTCAATTACTTCCCTACCCATTAACAAACCTATGAAATCATTATCATGATCAGTGTTATTAATTTTGTTTTGTTTCGTTTGAGACAACTGGAACAATTTGAAACAATCAATAAATAAGATAAAACACTGTAGTTTTTATCTTGTTAAAAATTTCAGTTTATTCTAGAATTTTTGTTCAAATTTTGCCCGAAAAATTTCAGTTTTGTTCCGCCCATTTTGTTTCTGTTAAATAATATAATTTTTTAAAATAATAAATAATTTTACATTATCACTCATATCTCTTAATTCAACCGTTAGATTGTGATGGATGTTTACGAGGATGCTCTTAACATATTTATATGTATTATGTTAAAATTTCAGAACAATAAGAGAATATAATGACCTTACGAGATTGATAATGATATTCTCATAATATTATACATGTTCATAATTTTGTTCAGAAAAATCATTTTACTGTGTCTTTTTTTAGATTAAATTGTACAATTCTAAATAATTTTATTTTTGAATTTAAACTATTTTTTTAAATTAATATATTTAATTATATATATAAATAATACAGCACTAAAACAATATACCAAAACACTCTTAAAATCAAAACATTCCGAAAAATCGAATCACCAATCAAATTAGAATTGAAAACCTTGATCATGACCATTCCCTCCAAACATCTGATCCTTTTACTGTTAACCAGGAAGCAACAAAAACCAAGCACTTCGCTTTCTTAAGTCATCAAAGCCCTCAAAATGGCGCGGGCCAAGGCAGTGAATCAAAGGCAGAGCATGATGCCCGCTAGATCATCAGGTCATCAATACAAACGGCCACGGGGAACCACACCGAAAAAAGAAAAGGTGGACCCCGCAGTTCTAAGGGCCCATTGAATCTCCCGTTTAAGATTTCACCGAGCTCGTGATGATGATGGGGGCGTTGTTTGTTTATTGGTACATAAAAAAAAGGGTTTTGTAAGGCATTGCATAGGGACTAGAGAATAAGAGAAATTAGAAAAAATGTAGAAAAAAAATAAAAAAAGAGAGAGAGAGAGGGAAAGGGAACATACGTACAAATCTGCAGGACTGCAACTTCGAATTATTCTTCTTCTGTGTATGGTTGCTTTTATATTTACTCGGTAGCTCTTTTGGACTATATGCATAACAACAACAATATTAGTATTCCCTTTTCTCTCCAGCTAGCTACATTTCTGTAATTTTACTATAATCTAAAATTTTAAGTTGTTAGTTGATATTTTAAAATATAATTTATATTAATTTTTAAGATATTTCTTAAGTAAAATTTATTTGATTACAAATTCATATTATCTTGTATTTAATTTTTATAAAATAGTATGAGTATGGTGAGATTTAAACTCATGACTGTTAAGTTAACAATACTATATTATTGTATTTAAAAAACCATCTCATCTATAAATACAAAAATATAATTTATATTATTTTATAACAATTTTTTCACGATATGAAATACATATTTGCTTGTTATTATTTTTTTATAAAAAATATTATCATTATTTCTAGACAAATGGTACGTCCTCGCGGCTGCGCAATTCAGTCATCAAGAACTGAAACCGAAGACAGGGAGGGGCTAAAAGCAGGGGTGGTCGTAATATATAAAGCAGCAAAGATGGGGGGCGGCATGGCATGGCAGGGGCCTCACTCACAAAGCCTTTACACGTGATAAAGAAAACACCAAAAGCACACTTGCATGCGTGTATAAAGATTCATCATCATCATCTCTCTGCAATGCTCCCACTCTCTCTCGCCCTCTTTTATATCTAAAGCCAGAAGAATTTGAAGCCTCCATAAAACCCCATCTTGATTTCCACTTTCCTTACTCCTTTAACCCATCATTTCACGTTCTTTGTCTCCCTCTTTCTCTAAACTCTAGCGTTTTGGTTTATTTCTTCTTGGCTACCGAGTGTCTGAATGAGTAGGTGTGTGTTGTACACTAGTAATTCTTTCTTTCTTCCTTTTTTGGAGTTGTTGATGGTATTTATTGTGGTGACATCTTTGTCAAAGCAATAAATTATTTCTGGTATGATAGTGATTTCACTGCTCTTTTCAAAGTTTATTCCTTCTCACCTCCTCCCTGTTCTTTTGTTTCCTTCCATGTGTACTCTCGTGGGGGCTTCAAATCTCTGTTAAGGATGAAATATAATTTTTTTAATGCTCTTGCTGTGTTTTTGTCTGTCTGGTCTTCTGCCTGATCCTTTACTTGTAAGCTTTCAGTATTGTGTAACGGACTATATCTAATCTATTTTGATGAGCTCCTTCGATCAGTATACTTGATTTTCATTTTGCACCACTGCTCTGTTTGCCTGTTCTTGTCCTCTTGATTCAAGCTCATTGGGTTGCTAAATAGAACCATCCATAACAAGATTTTGGTTATTGGTTTGGTGATGGTCAGTTTTGTCTTTGCATCTTGCATCATTTTTCGAGTTGCAGAGCTGATTTCTAGCTGCTGGTCTGATATGGGATTTCGTGTTTTCATTCACTCCCGTCCTTTTGCTTTACATTTTAAGCAATAGATTTTGAAGGGGGGGGAAATCTATTTTTAGTTTCAACAAATAATCTTTACCGTACGTATGCCTGTGATATTAATGCATTGTGCACACTCATGTTCTGTCTTCTCCACTTCAACGATTCACAAGCCGGAGAAACTGTAAAACTTGTTTTTGGGTTTGCAATTTTCTTCTACCTTTTATTTCTTTATGGGTTTACATGCTGAATCGGAGGACTGGATAGTTTGGTTTCAAAATTTGGGTAGGAATAGTAACGCTTGTGACGTGCAAAAAAGTCCCGGCCTTTTATCCATACCCGCTTACTTTGCGTATACAACTATGTTGAATTGCACCGTCATCATTATTATTCCTATTTCCTTTACTGTATCTGCAATGTTTTTGTTCACTTTGGTGACATGCATTTTCCTTGGTATTTTGTACCTTTTTTGGTTGCAGAGGATAGGTGGGCTTACATCCAAGTCTGAAAGACAAACAAGCGTAAGGATAAAGATACATAAATTATATTTGTGCCATTTGGTGAATCTTTACTATTTGAAGACAAAGTATCTTGGTGCGATCATATAAAGTTTCAGTGAGTGAAGGGAAGAAAGTGTAAGAAAAGGCCAGCAATGCCTGTAAGGCATATGAAAGAGAGCTCGGAGCAGCACCTAGTGATAAAAACCCACATGCAGAACTCCATGAACCAACCACAAAAACACCACAAACCTGCTCTAAATGGAAAAGGAACACCGCCACAAACACTCCAAGAAAGTTCCAACACTAAACCCCAAAACCAGACCTCACCTCCAGCTAAGAATAGAGGGAGGAGGAGAGGCAGAGGCGGTAGAAAGTCTGATCAAGGGGATGCATGTATGAGGCCTAGTTCAAGGCCTTGTACAGTGGCACATAAACCAGTTCTGAATCCAACTGGTGATCTCCTGGCAAATGCTTCTAAAGGGCTTATTGAGAATGGTAAAAATGTTTGTGAAATGGAGATGGGTCCGGGGTTCCCTACCTCAAGCAAGTCTTTGAGTTTAGCTCCTAGGCCTGGTTATGGTCAAGTTGGGACCAAGTGTATAGTTAAAGCCAACCATTTCCTCGCAGAGTTACCAGACAAGGACTTGAACCATTATGATGTAAGCTCCATTCTTTGAATGCAATGAAGGAAATATGTTGTCTTTTGTTTCTTTTCCTTCCCCCCCCAAGTTTTGTTTATTGAATTTGGGATGTTCACCATTTGGGCCCTTAATCTGACACTGAGCCTGCAGATAATTTCCCCCCCTTTTGTTTCTGTTTCCTGGATGGATTCTTACAGTATTGAACATGGCTGCTAATATAAGCTTCTTTAGAACATTAAATTTTTTAATTTCTTTACTGAAGAAAATTTGTGTCATTGCTAATTTGTGGCCCTAAATCTGACAGCGGGCGTGTTTATACTGTTGTTTCGTATCTTTTGCTGTTGCATTGCAAATTGAATAGGTTCTGTTTTTACTTCTGTCGTGTTAAATTTGGCCGTTAATTTGTTCTTTTTGCTTTTAGCTCTTTTCATCATCTGTTCCTTCTGATTCTTACAGGTTACCATAACTCCTGAAGTGGCATCAAAAACTATGAACAGAGCTATTATGGCAGAGCTCGTGAGGCTTTACAAAGAATCTGACTTAGGAATGAGGCTGCCTGCTTATGATGGCAGAAAGAGCTTGTACACGGCCGGTGAGCTTCCGTTTGCTCGGAAGGAGTTCATTATTAAACTTAGTGATGAAGAAGATGGTATCAATGGTCCCAAGTAAGAGTTTATTATCTCTGCTTTGGTTTTTCATTTCTATTTTACTCTGTTTTTCTTGTGCTGGATTTCTCTCTTTCCACTGACTCAATTTAAGGACTTGGAAAATTGAGGGGGAGATATAAATTTAAGAGAAAAAGAAAAGAGATAACTTTCATGTTTTATCACATTTAAAATTTAAGCTAGATTTTCCATCTGTTTATGTGTGGATATGAAGTAATTGTTTGACCCTTATAAAAATTCAGGAGAGGGAGAGAATACAAAGTGGTGATCAAGTTTGTTGCGAGGGCCAATATGTATCATTTAGGCCAATTCTTAGCTGGGAAACGTGCTGATGCCCCGCAGGAAACTCTACAGATTTTTGACATTGTACTGAGGGAGCTCTCTTCAAAGAGGTACAGTTTCTCATGGAATCCACATCTCATTTAAAATTTTGTCGCCTGTAATTTTGCAATTCTTGAATTGAGCTTCATTATTTCACGGTGTCTTTCTTCTGTGTAGGTATTGCCCTGTTGGAAGATCGTTCTTTTCACCTGATATAAGAGCACCACAACGACTCGGTGATGGCTTAGAGTCCTGGTGTGGATTTTACCAGAGCATAAGGCCTACTCAAATGGGACTGTCCTTAAATATTGGTAAATTGATTACAAGAAATTGTAGTGTGTTGAATAGAATTTTTTAACAGTTTTGTATGAAGTTTTCTAAGGTCATATTTTTATGTTCATCGTGTGTATTTATTTATTCTATTTTTTAATGTGCTGTGATGTAGATATGGCCTCAGCTGCTTTCATCGAGCCTCTTCCTGTGATAGAGTTTGTTGCCCAGCTTCTAGGCAAAGATATATTATCAAGGCCATTGTCTGATTCTGATCGAGTTAAGGTACTTTAACATGTAGGGGTGAAGTAGGCTATTTTTATTTATAATATTTTGGAATTTAGTTTAACTTTAGCTGTCGTTCAAAACATTTTAACAGATTAAGAAGGGTCTCAGAGGAGTGAAAGTTGAAGTAACTCACAGAGGGAGTGTACGAAGAAAGTATCGTGTCTCGGGATTGACATCTCAGCCAACAAGAGAACTTGTGTAAGTTTTAGTTTTTTCTTGTGCACTTGCTCTTTAAATTATGTAATTACTCAGGCTATTAAGATTTTCAATTATGAGAAAAAGGTACAGCAATTTATCAGTCATTGAGGTGATCCAGCTAACAAATAGATTTTTTTTTGAAGATTCTTGTTTTAATCAATTAACTTATGAATTTCTTTGTGTATTCTAACTTTCGAAGGTCTTCTGGTTTAGGTTTCCTGTTGACGATAACTCTACCATGAAGTCAGTTATTGAATATTTCCAGGAAATGTATGGCTTTACCATTCAACATTCACATCTACCTTGCCTTCAGGTCGGAAACCAGAAGAAAGCAAACTATCTACCAATGGAGGTGAGCGGAGTTTATTTTTTTCTGCTCAATTCTTTGCTTGCAGTTGTCTTTCTTCAACTCTTGTTGACTTGTGGATTCCAAATTGGTTGATAGGCTTGCAAAATTGTGGAGGGGCAGCGGTATACAAAAAGGTTGAATGAGAGGCAAATCACTGCCCTCTTAAGAGTTACATGTCAAAGACCCAGGGATCGTGAAAATGACATTTTGCAGGTATTAATAATGTTTTGGTTTCCCTTGTCTTAAGTGTGCCCTGTTTGTGTAGACCAAACAAGGTGCATTTGTGAACTTGAGCAATGCATGTCCTTCACTAGAAAACATAGAAATGGTGCAATCCTAGAGCTTACAAGTAATATCCCATGCCATGCCATGCCATGGTTCCACCTAATGCTTTAATCTTTTGAGTTAGATATGATGTCTCTGAGAGAAATATAAAGTACTGTCATTTTAGTTGAATAGGCCCTGACATTGATGAAATGAATGCCACCAATTTAATGTTAAAATAATTTTGCAAAGTATAAGTTCTACTCCTGCTTACAAAGAAGCATAATTGTGCTAAAAATTAACATGTGGTCTAGTGTCCTGTGCAATTGCAATAATGTTTTGCATGGTGTTCTCGTTTTTTTTTACTGTTTTAGTCCTTTTAAATTCCTTACTCTGAGCACTTTGAAATACAAGCAGACAGTTCAGCATAATGCTTATAATCAAGATCCTTACGCAAAGGAATTTGGTATCAAAATCAGTGAAAAGCTAGCTTCTGTTGAGGCTCGAATTCTCCCTGCCCCTTGGGTAAATATAAAATCTTCAGTTTTTTAGTTATTTATTTAGAGAAAGATGGCATTGTCACTTGTTTATCATCTCACATGACACATGAACCTCTAGCTGAAATACCATGAAACTGGAAAAGAAAAGGATTGCTTGCCTCAAGTTGGGCAATGGAATATGATGAACAAGGTATTGCACTTTTACTTAAATTAAATGTTTGATTTGCTGCTGCTTTTTAATCTCTTGTTACTTGTTTGAATTGATTTTATACTCTAAGCTGCAAATGGACTTCGAATATTGGAATGCATTATGTAACTGATGAAACTCCGCTTTAGAGAAGTTATATTTTAGAATTAAGAAAAAATATTTTATTGTGTTGTGAACTAAAGTACTTATTTTTCCCCCGAAGAATTCAGAGTTTCAACAAGTCTATTATTTTAGTTGACTCTTATTCATTTGATGCCTTCTAACAATGATCTTATGGTCTGTTGATTCCCATATACATAGAAAATGATTAATGGAATGACTGTAAGCCGGTGGGCATGTATTAACTTCTCTAGGAGTGTGCAAGAGAGTGTTGCTCGTGGCTTCTGCAATGAACTTGCCCAAATGTGTCAAGTTTCTGGAATGGTAGTTTTTCTATAGCCCAGACTGCTTTTTAGCACTGTCCTACCTTTTCCTGAACAGTTATCAACTAGATAATTTGTTTGTCTGTAGGAGTTCAATTCAGAGCCTGTGATCCCTATCTACAATGCCAGGCCTGAGCATGTGGAGAAAGCTTTGAAGCATGTCTATCATGCATCCACAAACAGAGCCAAAGCAAAAGAGCTAGAGCTTCTCTTAGCTATTTTACCGGACAACAATGGGTCCCTCTATGGTATGCCATTTGTGTTGAGGGTTTAATGGCTGTGATCTAAGTCATCTTACGATTGTTGTTTATTTTTTATTTTTTTTATTTGATGAAGAACAATGACGATATGAGCCAGTACTAGAAGTTTGTAACATGACTTATTTTTTAGGTGATCTGAAGCGAATATGTGAAACTGATCTTGGTATAATATCTCAATGTTGCCTCTCAAAACACGTTTTCAAGATCAGTAAGCAGTACTTGGCAAACCTGTCGCTCAAGATCAATGTAAAGGTTAGTTCAACTTTCTGATTTATGAAAATAGCAATATTGTACAAATATCTGGAGCATTCTTAAAGTTATGAAGTGACTCTTATCAGTTGAATATGTATAAAACTACCACCAAATACTTGGTGAAGTTATAGAATTACTAAGGAAAGAAGGAACATGTATAGATTTTTCTCATATATTTATAATTTTATTGGTCTGTGCATATTCTTTGCCCTTTGAATTTCCTGATCAATGTGTGAAGTTTGTCCAGAACATTTAACTAAATCAATCATGGTCCCAATACTTATTTTTCTCCATGTTCTTGGTGCAGATGGGTGGTAGGAATACCGTCCTTTTAGATGCTATTAGCTGCAGAATACCGTTAGTTAGCGACATACCGACAATTATTTTTGGAGCAGATGTGACTCACCCAGAGAATGGAGAGGACTCGAGCCCCTCGATTGCTGCTGTAGAATTTCTTTACCAGATTCCCTTGCTTGAACTTGTTTTTCAAAATTGTTAAGATCTGGTTGGTGATAGACATGAGCCCTCCTGCAGGTGGTTGCTTCTCAGGACTGGCCTGAAGTAACGAAATATGCTGGATTAGTATGTGCTCAAGCTCACAGACAGGAACTCATACAGGACTTGTACAAAACATGGCAAGATCCTGTTCGTGGCGCTGTTAGTGGTGGCATGATAAGGTAAAGAAAGAAATTTCGCTTCCCTTGGCATGTTTTTTGCCTGAATTCTTAATTCTGTTATCTATTTGTTAGAAATGCTGCAATTTAACTTGTATTCTCCTGTGCAGAGATCTCCTGATTTCTTTCAGGAAAGCAACGGGGCAAAAGCCACTAAGGATCATATTTTATAGGTGAGTATTGTAATCACATGCAAAAAAATTCTAATAACATGTATGGACTACTGCATGTTCCATCAGCACTTGGATTCAAACCAGGGTTGTGTCCAACCTTTTTGATGCAAGCACCCTACAACTACTATAATCAGTTATTTCTAAAGCCATGGTTAGCCGAGATGACTGCACATGGTTACATGCATCGCTGCACTTATTGTCAACTTATTTGATTTTCAAATGCCTGAAATGCTTGCAAATCTGCCTGCTTGATCTGCTATATGAAGAAATGAAAGATACATGTATTGTATTTAGACCTTTATGCTTCGGATTTATAAAGTGATGGCACGTAACTTGTGCAGGGATGGTGTTAGTGAAGGACAATTTTATCAAGTTCTGCTTTATGAGTTGGATGCAATTCGGAAGGTCAGCATTCAAATTTCAGGGTCATTTTTATTATTCAATAAAAATGGAGACTTCTCTGAACTAATAATTTCTTTACAGGCCTGTGCTTCTTTAGAGCCGAATTATCAGCCACCTGTGACTTTCATTGTTGTACAAAAACGTCACCACACTAGATTGTTTGCTAACAACCATAGGGACAGGAATAGCACAGACAAGAGTGGAAACATATTACCTGGTAAAGTTCAGAATATCCTATTGGCTATATATGTGCTCAAAGACGCAGTTATCTACTTTTTATCTTTTCTAATAATTTATGTTATACAAATTCATTTCTTGATATTTTTGTTTTTTAGGCACCGTGGTTGATTCTAAAATCTGTCATCCAACGGAGTTTGACTTTTATCTCTGTAGCCATGCTGGTATTCAGGTAGAATCTCTATTTCTTCAAAGTAATTTTTCTCAAAATGGTTCATAAATCATAGCATATAAATGTTTTAGCCTATCCGCCTCTCTGTTTCATGATGATCATGTAAATGGCGGGGGAAGTTATGATAGATGAACTCTTTCAAAGAGAGGGGGAAAGTACGGGGTCAGTTGCTTGTATTTCTTTTCCTATCCAGGTGATTAGAGATTAAAAACCAAGTTGGATGAACTTTCATGGCCAGATGGTTTCTTATTCCCAGGGATGTCATGAGCTCTGCAAAAATGACCATGGTAGCAATTGTGATTTACCCAACTATCCTGAACAGGCTCAATTTTTTGAGTAGGACTCTGAACCTTGTTAGTTAGGCTTGGAATAAGCTAGGTTCATTGCCACTTGCCAATGGACTACAGGCTGGATCACAGAGTGTCGGTCTTTCTTGTACCACCTGCCCAGTTGAATGGAGCTGTGAGGCAATTTTTTTTTTGTGTCGAGCTAGATAGAAACTTGATGCCCCTCAATGGGTTGGTGGAATATTAGGTTGGATTAAACTGAAATCAGATTGGTTGACAGATCAAAGACTTATGTAGGATATAATTTCCAAGCAGTAGTGGATGCTGCCAAATTCTAGATTTAGAGCAGTGATTTGTTGATTGCTTTTAACTGATTCTGTTAAATCCCAATGTGGTGTGTTCTTTGCCGAGGATCTCTTGCAAATGCTGACTGAATTTAGGATGATTTATTTGTTCCAGATGTTGAATATCAGTATATTTACAAGCATGTTTGCACACTATCATGTCTTGTTGTCCTCGTGATTGATATGAACTCGTTTCTATCTGATCTGACAGGGAACAAGTAGACCAGCACACTATCATGTTTTGTGGGATGAGAACAACTTCACAGCTGATGGAATCCAGTCCTTGACAAACAATCTTTGTTACACATATGCAAGGTGCACACGCTCCGTATCAGTGGGTAAGTCCTGTGGACAATAAATTGTTACATTTGTCCATTGAGGTTAACCTCTCAAGAGTATTTTGCAAGAACTAAGAAAATCTTTGGAGACCCCTTTTTTTTAGTGATGTATTGAATTGTCAAATGTAGCATAAATACTTCAGAATTTTGACTAATTGGATGCTTTATGAACTTTTCTCTTTTGGAGATGCAACAAAAAGAAAACTATCAAGTTAACCCCTTGTTGTTATTGAGGTTCCTAGATGGTGAGTGAAACGTAAGAACGACCAAAGAAATTTGTTTCATGATTTTTCATATGCTCCCCACCAAACCTATAGATGAATAATTGGCTTTTAGCTATTGTACTACATTCAATGTGAAACAAAATATGGAAATGTGTTGAATGCATTGTTCTTAGTTTTTGATATCTTTAGCTGTATTGCATTACATTGTTTTACAACATGCAACTCAAGTTGCTAGTGGTTTTTGTGCAGTTCCTCCCGCATACTATGCACATTTAGCTGCTTTTCGAGCTCGATTTTACACGGAGCCAGTGATGCAGGAGAATGGCTCAGCAGGCAGTGGTGCAGGCCATGGTACTAAGGGAACACGGACAGGAGAATCTGGTGTCCGTCCACTTCCAGCCTTGAAAGAGAATGTAAAAAGAGTAATGTTTTATTGTTAGGAGGAGGGAATGGAAGTTGGATTCAGGTATTAGTTAGTTCGAGTGCTAGAATTGAGAATTCTCATGTACATGTAACAACAAAAGAAACATGATAGCAGGATGTTTCATTCCAGCTAGTGATTAGAACCCCCCAAAAGCCTATGGTCGGTGGTTATCTTTAACCATGTCAAGAGCGTAAGAAACACCCCAAAACACAGGTGATAGCTCTAGTCCTCCAAGTAGCCATAGATGATGGGAAGAATGTCAAAGTAGGCCTTGTAAAGAAATGTTCTTTTATAAATTAATCATGTAGGAAATTTTGCCACATTGAAGAGCATATTTGGTGACACTGAGTATTCCAAGTAGTCGTTTGTTAGTGGTGAAGTTCTTAAGATGTATCGTGTGCAACTAGTATTATTTCATGACATGTAATCCAAGTAGAGAATTTGCATCAAAAATTGACTTGCAGCAAGCTCTGCTTGCTCTACCATGGCCTTGGTCTGCGTCCAATGGTTTTGGAGGGGTCCAATGTGTCAATATCTCTAATGATATGTGATGATAATTTGTCTACAAACACAAGCTCAAAACACGTAGATTTGTTTGTCCATCCCTTGACCATAATAAAATCAATAAAAAAACTCCTTTAAAACTTAATCATAGCCATTAAGTCCGTTCCGTTCAAAAAACTGAGACAACGTCGTTTTTGTCTCGGTTTTAATTCCGGTCCGTTCCAGAAATTCCGTCCGGAACATCTCGGTTCCATTCCGGGCGTGCCGTTCTGGGTTCAAAATCTATTTTTTTTATTTTTAAAAAATTATTTTTGACATCTATACATCAAAATAATTTAAAAACACCAAAAATATTTTAAATAAAAAAGAATTTTAATTTTAATTATGCTTGTTAAATTAATATTAAATATATAATTAATTAATTAATTAATTAATTATGAACAGTAAGACACCGAAACGGCACGCCGGAACGCTCCAAAACAAGAAAACATTCCGTTCCAATCGAAAAACCAGAATGGCGACCGGAATGATATTGACAACTATGAACTTAATAGAGGCCACAAAAACAAGTTAGTTTATCACAATACCACTACAGACTAACTTAACCCATCTAGCATCTTAAAATATGCATGGTGGACATAGCATCAAGCAAAGAGGTAAGAACGCATGTCAATTTCTTATCTGATTATTTAGCTGTGAACTCTGTTTTTTTCGATCCTGATATATTTCTTTTATTTTTGACAAAGATCTCAATAATTTCCTTATCTACTATTAAGCATTTGAATTTCAGTAATTCCTCGTTAGAAAAAAATGCATGGTTAATTAAGTGAATACAAAATTATTTCATATATAATTCTTAGCAATCAATAATAAAGAATTATGAATCCGGTTAAAGAATTCAGTTTACCTAATATTTAAAATACCTAAAAGTTATAAAAAAAATAAAAAATAAAATCCCTTTCAAATTGCGAAAGAGAAAAGAAGAGTTGGACAGTCACTCAAAGACCATATCTATCTATCTATCTATAGTCATATGGGTGCATTTACCCTACTACCCCACCTCATTTCAGGTTAGGGCAATTTCAGAGGAGTAAAATGAGGATTAGACGGTTATGTTCTTATAAAATATAGGCTAATTTTGGCAATTTAGTAATATAGAGAGGATTGAAACTTGAACTCGAAGGTAGAAGGGTTTTTGGTGTTTATCTTATTATGTGATTCAAAATTTGGATAGAGTCAGAATGAAGCAGTGTTTCTAATAGTAAATTTTGCAATTAGGGCAAAGTTCTTAGGGAACAATGGAATTTGTATTGTGTCAGAATTCTTCATAATTATAACTATAACTTTACACACACACACACACACACACAAAATTCTAATAGTAATTTGTATTGAACACAAAATTTGTTCAGTGGAGGATTCAAAAGACTTTTCAGAAATAAGTCTTCTAGAGTTGATAAATGCCTTACAAGCTGTTGAGGAGAGACAGGCCTATAGACACCAAGAATCAAGTGAAGAAGTACTTCTGGCAAAAGTTAAAGACAATCATCAAATTAAACCCTTTTACAGAAACAATCCTAAGAGCAGAAGAGAAAAGGGAAGCAGCTGGAAGTCAAACAATTGGCAAACATCTAACAGAAAATTTATCACCTCAGGAAATGAGAAAAAAACTTTCCTCCTTATAAGTTGCCAGAAAACAACTCACCTTGACACTTGGTGCTGGCTCAGGAACACTCAATGTCGAAGGTGTAAAGAATTTGGCCATTCAAAAGTTTTGCAAGAAAACAAAAGTTGCAAGACTAGCACATACTGCAGAAAATACTTAGGAGAAAGAAGAGCAATTATTCATGGCAACCATAGAACATGTGTGCAACACAATTGAGGTAAAAAAATCATTTTGGCTTATTGATAGTGGATGTACTAATCACATGACAGCAGACTTGAAGTTATTCATGGAATTGGATAGAGAGTACATGTCCAAAGTCAGAATTGCTAATGGAAATTATGTGCAAGTTGAAGGAAAATGGGCTATTGCAGTAGACACCATGACAGGTACGAAAATTCTAAAGAATGTAATGTATGTACCTCAACTGAAACAAAATCTAGTAAGTGTGGGGCAGCTATTAAAAACTAGACATTCAGTATCTTTTAAAAATGGACTGTGCAATATTAAGGATGATAAGGGAGTATTGCTATTATCTGCTAGAATGATGAATAGAAGCTTCAATGTTAATTGGAAGAGATCATATTCGAGATGCTAGAATTGAGAATTCTCATGTACATGTAACAACAAAAGAAACATGATAGCAGGATGTTTCATTCCAGCTAGTGATTAGAACCCCCCAAAAGCCTATGGTCGGTGGTTCTTTTTAACCATGTCAAGAGCGTAGGAAAAACCCCAAAACACAGGTGATAGCTCTAGTCCTCCAAGTAGCCATAGATGATGGGAAGAATGTCAAAGTAGGCCTTGTAAAGAAATGTTCTTTTATAAATTAATCATGTAGGAGATTTTGCCACATTGAAAAGCATATTTGGTGACTTGGGAGTATTCCAAGTTTGTGTTGTCGTTTGTTATTGGTGAAGTTGTTAAGAGATGTATCGCGTCATGTCTCCAGACTGCAACGCTGAATGAAAAATGAAAATTAGTATTGTCGAAGACCAAAAGATACATGGTTGCCTGGTGAGAAATTTATTTTATAAAACTGACTTGCATGAGACCAAGCCGAAAGCCCTCGTACTGAACAACTTCATGAAAGGTAATCTAGGTAGAGAATTTGCAGCAAAAACTGACTTGCAGCAAGCTCTGCTTGCTCTACCATGGCCTTGGTCTGCGTCCAATGGTAATGGAGGGGTCCAACATGTCGATTTTTCTAATGATATGTGTACAAACACAAAGCTCAAAACACCTAGATTTGTGTGTCCATACCTAGACCATAAATAAAATCAATAAAAAAAAACTCCTTTAAAACTTAAAAGAGGCCACAAAGACAAGTTAGTTTATCGCATTAGACACTGGAGTAAGCACGACCAAAATCATAAAGATCGCACCCAACATTGTAAAGATCACATAAATTTATTTTCCTATGCAAATTTTTAGAACCAAGGCAAACGATTAGTCATCTTTCAAAACTACATTAAAAAACTTATAATAAGTATTTAGACAAAAACATAGTTTACTAGCATTGGTCGTAGGAACAGTTTTTTGTAGTAATCATTATTGTTGTTGTTGTTGTTGATATTGCTATTTTTATTGTTATTATTGCTAATATTATATTTACCTTCAGTTTATATCCAATGCACGATATTGTTTTTCTTCAAAAGATACATTAGTTAGTTATGTTAACTTGGTATAATTAGGTCACGATTCATTAAAATATGCACGCATATATTTTCATATAAATTGTATTAAAAACTTATATTTTATTTATTTATTTTATCAATATTTGATATACAATATATTAAAAGTTTATTGATGATATCTCAAAACCCAAAATATTCAAGTAATATATTATCAAGTATATGGATAATGGTTAATCAAGAAATTCAAGTAAATTTCTTAACAAGGAAACACCAAGTCAATGGTAAAAAACTTTTAGGGCCTGAAAAAACAGTCCCAACCGGTGGACTTAAAGATTTATAAGGCCAATAATTTTATAAGAAAAACAATAAATGACTTAAAAATACCTTAAATTCCAATAACACGATGCTTATACTTGTAATTTAAGGTAATTAATGCTCTAAAATATATGCAAACTATTGAGAATTTAAAAGGTTATAATTTTTTTACTTGAATGATTTACAAGATATTTATATCCCCTTAACCTTGTGGTTTTCAAAGAAAGAAAGAACTAAAAAACCCTTTTGGTTTCGGTGGCATTAACAAGAACAAACTATGAATGAGATGATAAGTGTGGTAGGTTCCTTAATAGATTTTTTTAGATTTATAAATATAAGAAGATCATTGCCTCTGACATAAATAGTTCATGCTTTTTTTCTAGAGGTAAGATTCCAGAGTTTTTAATGGTCAAGACTTTGGATGTAATACCTTATCCAACTCATAATACTTTCATTTTAGATGATCATCTAGGACTTGATATATTGTCTCGGGCTCCATATCAATTGAACCCCCCCAAGGTTTTTGTAAGCCCGACAAATTAGGACACCCACCTTGTTCAAGACTTTTCAAGTCCAAAAAAAGATATGATAAAAAATAACTACCTTGTCATTTATAAATTCACGGAATACAAAGTTGAAAAAAAGAAAAAAATTGACCCTAATTTTAAATAAAAGTATAGTCAAAGAAAATTTAAAAATCACCATTACCTAGATGAAGTATTTAATCGATTAAATATTTTAAGAATTTGACTGGTACGATGGTTGTGTTAATTTCTGGATTGAATTTGTTTTTTTAAACCTCAAAAGATCAGTTGAGCAAAAGAACGCCATGCCATCAAATCCTCTAATTCATAAACGGAGATGTAGAGAAGGAGAATTGAAAAATTGTTCAAACGTGAAGGGGGTGATTGAGATAAAATAAAGTTTTGGGGCTATAACGAGACATTGCGTAAACAGATCTAAGACTTGGAGAGAGAAAATTAACAAGAGAAAGGCCTAAGCATTTTAAATTGAGAGCATTTATTCGCATGGCGTTACTCGAGCCCAACCCTGAAATTATATTTTAAAGGGGTGAGCTGGAAATGCGGGCTGGAATCGGATTGTCTTGCTCTAAGCCCAATACGAAGCCCAAATACTTTATATTTGGGCCATCTAATCATGAAATATTCCCACACCCAATGCCCTTTGCCCAGTAAAAACTTCTGGCATTCCACGAAACGACTCGGTAGGAAAAATGGATCGCAGCAGAGCCAGGGCTATATGATATTCTCCCCGGCCCGGCCCTGCCCAGTTGCCCACGGCATCTCATGTATACCAGTCTGGAGGAGAATTCTTCTATCAAGCTATAACCCGTGTAAAATCAACAAAACCGCAGTCTCCACCTTGCTTTAAATAGCCTTGTTCTTCTTCATCCTCACCGTACTCTTTATTTCGATCCGGGGTTCAAAAACCATCAATTGGCTCGACTACATTCTTCTTTTGTCTTTAAGCTCGAGTTTGAAGGTGATCGTGTTGTGGGGTCTGGAGAAACAAGGAAGAGAGGACGTATATAAAAAAATAATTCCAGCTTCTAAATTCTCTTGAAAATGGTTAAATAGAATTTTTTCTGTTTATGATCTGAAAGTTTGTGATTATATATATATAAATACATTTATATTATAGATGGGGTTGGAAAAACTAAAAGTGATAATCTGAAAGTTTATGATTATAAAAGAGCAAACACGATAATAAAGCTGTAGAGTAATATTGGTGGAATTACAATTATTACAACTGATAAATGAAATTCCAACACAAGTTCATGACTATTAGCCAGGCACTTTATTAAGGTACACCTTCGAGAAAGTATATTTTATGAGTTCAAATAAACGAGTAAAATCTTTATTATTTCATATTTTTATAAGAAATTCTCAATTATCACGTCATAACTTTCCAGGTGAAGTTTAATTGGTTCTTGGTGAAATTGAAATGTGTCGATACTAATTTGGTCACAATCACAGTGGTAAATGCACAAATAATCAGCCTTGATGTTTAAGTAGAAGGATAAATTACAAACTAGTTATTAGATATTGAATGAGGCGTTGACTCACATATTGTGTTCATATTTTAAACTTGATATATACTTAAAGATGTGGTGGAAGTAAATGAAGACGGGGTTGAAAGAACTCGTCAAAAGTACCATCTTTACTGCATGCATGGTTTCCCCTAAGAGAGAAAATTCCGAGGAAACAACTCATCGTGTCCCTATTCTTGTAACCAAAACTTAAGTTCGGCCTTGACCATCCGACAAATTGGAACTCCGCATGTTTATGTTTAAGATTTCTTTGATTATAAAGATGTATTTGCTCAACTTAAGCAACGTAAATTCTAATTACAGAGGTTTCTTTCAAGTGATTAAGATTAAACATATCAAATTCCTTGATATAAAATACTGTATCATAAAGTAAAATCACTATACTTTTTATTAATCAGAATTTAAGATCAAGGAAAGTGCTTAAATTAAAGGCATAAAATTGTTCCTAGATAAGAAAAAACACACATTTTTACATGGTTTCTTTTTTCAAATCCATGTCTAACAGTATCCAAGTTTTCATCTGCATCTCTTTCTTTTCTTTTCTTGTTCTTCAGCGATTTAATTACGTTATACTAACTTGGTTTTAGGTGAACGATCGACCACCTTTCTTAATTTCTGCTTTCACTTCGTTTTGCACTAAAGCTAAGCATAGTTACATTTCTGAGAGAAAGTGTCATCAGTCAGCTATTACAACAGAAACACAGTCGAGTAGCTAGGCAAGATAGAGACTTGAAATTGGAACTCGTATTGCAGTAAGCCAACGTTCGAACACAAAAATTCTCAACTCGTCTCTCTCTTTCACCAATTGAACCCGATCGAGCCATTCCTGAGCCCCTTTAAAAAAACAAGTCACTCGTATTGTCGTTGTCTGGCAAGCATTAGGGTCTCCCGAGACCATCCTTAAAATGGCATGTAACAAGGCCTTATCAGCGGATCCTCCACCCAACGTCCTTGGTGAAGATGACAGCTGCAACCTCTGGTAATAGTTGGGAGTATCAAACCAGTAACGCTTTTGCTTATTTGGGAACTCTTTGGAAAAAGGAAGGCCATGTGGAATCTTGTCCGCATGGAGATTAATTCCTACCCGAAGAGGGTGCCAGAGACTTGAACTAACAGAGGACCCAGCCTTCGTGTATCTAAGCATAAACATCTCCCGTGTGTTTGTGTGTATGTTGTGTACTTGAAATTTTTTGCCAGCGAGTAATGTTGTTGACACTTTTTTTTGTAGTGTTAGTTCATGGGGTTCGCATTCAAGCTCAAGTGAAATGTCAGTTTAATGAAATACAGGCACTAATCACAAGCTAGTCAAAATATGTCAAACGAAGTCCGTGTAGAAATAAATGTGAGAGAACTAACATTTTACATCTGAACTTCCTTGACAAATTCTCTATCAAAATTCAAAGGCTAATTTACTGTCACCTGGAATTTAACTAGATCGATGAAATATAGGATGATAAAAGAAAAAAAATTAGTATGAAATCTTATATCAGGTTTGGGGTTGCGGTTGTCTCAATGACAACATAAATCGAACCGTCGGATTTTCACCATTGATCCTTTTCTTCTTCTTCATCATCATCAAACATGGAAGAAATATACAGGAAAGTGATCTAATTAATATCAGGAACTATGTATGCCGTAAAACTCATGCTTTCTTCGTATTGAAACTGTAAGTTAAAAGAGAGGAGATCCACATGAAGATCTATAAATGTTAAGGAAACAACTTTTCTAATAGGACAATATTCTTACCATTCTACTACTGTACCGCATATATTCTCCAGATCTCAAGTAGTCTCCCCACCTTACTATTTCCATGAAATCTTACACTACTCAAATTAAGTTGCAACATCACACACACACACACACACACAAAAAAAAAAAAAAAAAAAAAAAAAAACAGGAGTTTGAGCGCTCTCTTCTTGAGCAGTACTCTCAAATTAATGATGATATCTTAGGATCTCAATTCCTTTCCACAAAACTTAAGAGAGTTATTAACTTTGGGTGGCGTGTGGTGTGGGTATGCAACTGAGATTTAAGACAGAAAAACGACCAAGATCCAATTCACAAAGCGAGAAGAATGAATAAACCAACCTTATGAGAACCTGGAAAAGGGAAGCAACAAAGGAAGAAGGAGCAAGTTCTTCAAAACATAAGAATCATAATTTGGTTTCCTGTTTCATGAATCTATAACCGGATCAAATGGCCCACTAAACAATATACTGATCAGTGCAAATCGAGAGGAGAAATGATAGATTTGAAGAAAACTTGGGCTCCTCTCTTTTTCTCTGATCTCACACACACATGCACGCTTTAATATGAAAGTAGTTAAACTAGCAAGGAACGACTGCACAGAAACCCTAGCCACGCTATTAATTAAGGTGAACTTTAATTCCTAATCAACTAAAAATGAAGGTGATGCTCATATGAGAGGTTTTTTGAAACCCTGATGTATGCTATCATTTTGAAATTTGTAACCCTAACAGAAAAATAAGATAATACATAATTATAAGTAATCTAGAGGAAATAGAAGAGGCATACCAAATTAATTAACAAGATCCGTACAACAGGCTAATTATAGGAATCTCAGGGCTCAATCACCAAAGCATCAGGAGGGATCTTGAAATCGTGGAACTGTACCGAGACGCAAAAATCCTGTCACCCAAAACCCTAACAAACCTTAGCACTGGAAATTTTCCGCATACATCTCACATAATAAAAGAGCAGAAACACAACAATGAATACAGTACTAAACACGCAAAAAAAAAAAAACCATTTTTTTAGTGCGAACACAACAGTACTGAGAAGCAAACCCCAAGAAACACAGATGAGCCTAAATGATATATCTTCATAAAGAAGATCACTCACCTTTCTAGGGACTGGACAAGGAAAACCTAATATTAGCCAGCCATATAAGAAAGTACAAGAAGAGGAAATTAATTAGGGTTTATTCAGAAATAGGAATTAGGGTTTCTCGTGATACCAACTTCAGGTGAAACTGCCATATGATCTTTTCTTTCCTCGACAAAGGAGGGAGGTTAAGATCATGCTGGCAGCTTCAACTGATAGCGGTGCACGATAAGAGGATGCACAGTCTCGTCTAGAAGAGCTAGCTGGCGCCGTATGACATAGATTAACAATAATTAAATACCAGGAGCTGCCAATTTTATACACAACCACAAGAGTTTTTCTGGTGGTGTTGAAGTGCTTTGATGTAAGATCAGGAGAGGATGAAGGAGGTATAAATAGAAGGGTGAGGAGAGGGATTGAACGGGGATTTTGAACGAATACGTTTATTTTCATTATTTATTTATTTTGGTAGATGGAATATACAAATTAAAAAGCTATAGCTATAGTGAAAACAAATATTAAAAACAAAATTTAAAGATGGAAAATGTAAGAAGTGGTCCCTAATGACGCTATTTGAATATTGTCACGCCAAGAACAGCACCATGCAGTCTTACAGACAGGTTAGTGAGAATTTCTATATATATTGTAAGATCATTGGTAGCTTTTTAGGTTGGGGCCTGATAGATGGGGGACTATCTCACTGAGAAGTAAAGCATCAACCCATGAGCCAAAAGGGTGGGTGTACAAATGCTGGTGAGCATTCGAGGGGACCATATCTCTAATTATCTAATATTTGCAGGGTTACATCGGCATAAGGTTCACAGATAAAAAAGAAAGGAAACGGCGTAGCATCTCAGCCGAAGAAACGTTTTTGAATCTCTCTCTCTCTGACGGTAATGTGATGTGCATTTAATCCAATTCCATATAAGCATCTTTTCTTGGCTCCCTGGCAATAGCCTTTTTCCTAGCAAACTTGCCATATCTTGGATATTTGCCGATCCTACATCTGATTGGTGCCAGCTACACATCATCGCCAGTTCTTAGAAACGTATCTGATTTGGGTAATCAGGAAAATTACTTGCTTGTTCAAGTGTTTCTTTTTATTTAGAAATTGGGCAGATCTTTTGCATGCACCTGGTGCGATGATGGAGGCAATGCGTACGCAGCATCATAAGTTTATGATGCAGTTCAATTATAATGGAGTTTGATTAGTATTCCCAATTAAACCCTGATTCGATTTGCCAACCTTTTGAGATATCATCTATCGATTCCAAAATCCCAACCAAACACCTTTTTCTGTTCTCAACATATGTTTAATCTATCCCATTGATGATTTCTTTAAGAATCTCTCGATCTCTCTCTCTCGGAATAGATTCCTTTTTGCTTGTTTATATTCCTCAAACGAATATTGATGCATGCTATCGCTAGAAGCTCACTGCAGTGGACGAACGACCACTCAACATTTCAATTATGAAGATCTAGCTAGGTTATCTACCTTCGTCTAGCTAGGGTTTTATTTTTATAGCTAACACACAAGCATCCATATTCTGCGCATATGATCTACGTATATATCTCGGACACGTAGTGTCCACCGATTTAGTTAGTTAACTACTCAAGATATGGTGCCGATATTATTTTATCAAGCTTTAAAAAAAAATCCATGCCATTTCCCTTCCTTTTGATTTTAACTCCATGCCATATTGCTTTCGGTATCCAGCCAGGATATCTAATATCTAGATGGTTGTAAATATTCAAGATATTAATATACAGCCATATTTGTAAACATCATTTATTTTATTTTTTTTGTGCAGTCGCTCTCTCGAATTTTGTGTATCTGACATTGCCTAGTGTCAATAATTGATCAGCCTGATTCCAGAACTCTCTCTAAAATCAATGAATTGTCCGTAACCTAGCTAGAAATATTTCCTTCTAAAATATTCTTTGAGCTAATATATTATATAATAGGAATTGAATTAATTACAGAATAAGATAGTTAATTTAAAAATCAAGTGTGGCATCAATTCCATAATAAAGGGTTGCCACGCAAAACAACAACATGCATATCAAGCATGGATTCAAAAAGTTTCTTGAATCATGATGATTTGATGCAGTAACCATATTCCCCTGACAAAATCTCAAAGATGCCCACTTGAGATTTAAATTACCTTAATATCAACCTCTGTCACATCTCTTCACCCAGCTTGATTAGTTGATGATGCAAGCTGCTAAGGGTGCATTACCTAATGTAAGGCAATATTTGTTGCATCAGTTGTTGCCATATATTTTAGGCCCTCGTTTCTTCTTCTTACTACTACCACCTCGTAATCCGACCAGCCAAACTCAATTTGTTCCAAACTACAACACGGCGTGAAACAACACAGATAAAAATCTATTCATGTAGAATAAGGAGTTTGTATTCTCTGTGATCTCAGGTTTGAGCTTTGTGGTTGCAAATATGATAACTACTAAAAGCTTATATGAATGTTAACTTCAGGGTTCATGGGATTAGTTGAGACGCACGCAAGCTAACCTGACCCCCTGTTAATAAAAAATATATATTTGTGTAATTTTATTTTGAATTCAAAATGTGATCTATAACCCAAATTGAAAGAGAAAAATCCCATAAATACTTCGTAATTCAAACATAGAGGATAGAAATAGAGAAGGATATTGGAAAGAGGAATTGGAGTGATAAAAAAACATTTGTTTTTCTTGGGATTTTTTTGGTTCCGCTTAAAGCAGGGGTTCTATAAATTACGATCCAATTTGGTAATAGAGAAAGAAACTAGAATTATTCAAGAAAGAGGCAGGAAACAAGAAGATCAAAAATAGAAGAGAAGGAAGAAACGCGGGAGAGGAGAGGAACTTTAACAACATTCAACACACCCTTTTACATGGTCTTCTAACAGTTTATATACAATATCAGTTTTATATGTATCAGGCTGTATGAGCTGGTTGTAAATGAGGAAATAAATGAAGAAGCAAGAACCTGTTTTTGGGTGTCAGGGCGGCAGAGAAGTGAAGGTGAGATGCAGAGAAGAAAATTATGTGCATGTATGGGAAAGGTGGATGTTTACAGCTCCCATGAGACGTGACGTGATGACAAAAAATTTATGATCTTCACAGTAGGTCTTGAGTTCAAGTTAGGATATGCACTCTTTGTAAGAACAACCGAGGTTTTACTCGCTCACAAAATATATTTTCGAGGATATGGAGTTTTTCCAGCATAAAAAAAAAGTAGTTGTTTAAAGCTATGGGTTCATAATTAAGTACCCAATAGCTACGGGTCGGGTTTAGCGAGCTTCTAAAATCATAGCCCGTAACCCGACCCTATCAAAAATTGAACGTTCGGAATTGGATTTCATCTGTTATATCCAGCAACCTGTTTAAGAAATGGACTTGGTCGGGTCAAATACAACAGATAATACGGATTCTTGGCACTTCCCTTGCACCAAACATTTGTTTGCTTGGTCCGGTATGATTTACTCATGATGAAGTGGCGTTACAATATAACATGAATCATCTGTAAAATTCGACCTCCATATTTCATGTCGGGTTCCTACGATATAATATAGTTTTTTTTTTATGATCGTGCATAGGGTATATATGTTGAAGTGATCAGTCCATGCCTGAAGTTTGTTTTTTTCAATCTGTTCCAAAGAAAACTTTTCAAGATTAAAAAATAAAGGCGAAAATATATACATATATTTTTATATCGTATACAAGGTAATTCACACCTTAGTGCATGTGGTTGAAAACAAATTACGTTAAGAAAAAATAAACTTTTGATATACTATCTATTGACAAAATTAATGGGATATATATTTTACCCCGTTCTTCCCTAAACAATATATGAAAGGTTTGGTGGGAGAATTGAGGAATTAAAATAAAACCACTTTTTCATGATTTATTTTGATTCTCATACCAGCTGATTATGGAACGTCTAAATTTCTACTTATTGGTTTACTCGTATTCTAACTAGTCCATTCTTCCGATTAATTTGGTAATTAATATAATTGGTCTAGATTCTTGAAATATCACGTCGACGAGAGGCCCTTGCAGAGCCACAGACTTTAATGGGCGGGTCATATTCTGTGGAGACCTAGATGTGGTCCGGTTGTGGAACACCGGCGTGCATGGTTTTGTCCTCTATTTAAAGTAACTGCTCCTCCTTGGCGGCTCTACTTGTCAATGGCTCTAGAGAACACATGATTCACCCATTGAACCACCATGATACCGCGTAAAACTCTCCATTTTGGAGGGTTGCAATCTTGCAGAGCCACAGACTTTAATGGGCGGGTCATATTCTGTGGTGACCTAGATGTGGTCCTGTTGCGGAACACCGGAGTGCATGATTTTGTCCTCTATTTAAAGTAACTGCTCCTCCTTGGCGGCTCTACTTGTCAATGGCTCTAGAGAACACATGATTCACCCATTGAACCACCATGATACCGCGTAAAACTCTCCATTTTGGAGGGTTGCTATCTTGCAGAGCATCCAGCCAGAAAATAAAAAATAAAAAGCCTTTTTATCAAGAACCTAGCTTGTACAGATTCCTGGTCTTACGAAAGGGAAGGCAAGTATATAATTATAATATACGAAACCAGGCAACTGATCTTGGGGGTCCACGGATCATATGATACCACGAGATACGTCAAAAACATGCGTGTAAACCCAAGAAGTATCTTCGTTGAGGGACCGAGGTTCTCTGCTCCCCGCGGGTGTCCGCCTGCTAGTTTTTGTTTTGTTTTATTTTTTTCATATTTTTTAACTGCAACTTTACACACAACACATGATACAGAGGGAGAGCCAGAGGTTTTTTTTATGTGCGCTTTCTAATAACCCCGATAAAGCCAAGATTATTGAAATCTCTTGTATCTTTTGGCATGCAGAATTGACGGTGCAATGCGCGCGGTAAGGTAGCTACAATGGTCCCCGGCCTTACAATATTGTGTAACATGACCGTGACGAGAAACACTCACTCCCTTCCTCTGCTAGCGAACTTGCAGGGTTGTTTTACCATAAAAGGTCAGATAAAATTAGATAGCTCCATAATAATACAGTTGAGCTGCCGGATGGAAATGGTTATCTTGTCACTGCAGGGCGCTGCACGGTGAAGCTGTCTGCACTCTGATTGGCCTTCCAAAATATATTGCGTTATCTCATTCTCAATCGCAAGAAAACAAATCTGAAAACATGGAAGAGAAAAAATGGTATGCTGGCAGACGAAATGGAACGGATGATGATCTTCTCCAATTAAATCTCACTTTTCGTTGCTTTTCAGTCTCTAGATCCGCACAGCATGGCACCATTGTCTCGAACAGAAGCAGTTGCAAAAGTGGAAAATGGTTGCATGATTACACATACCTGGTTGCTGCAGGTCAAAAACACGACGTAATCTACCCACATGGTTCCATCTCCATTCGGAACATTCTCAGCATGTGTAATCATCACTTCCTTGGAGATTGCTTTAGTTAACTACACGCCCACTCCTGCTTCTTTAATTCGTCATATTCAAGGAAGGAAAAACACGTCTACGACTAGGTTTTGTTGTGATCATAAGATTGAGCGTTTATTTATTTAATATTTGAAAAGTCTCCCCTCTCCTCGTGTTGTAACCTCTAGCCAGGAGCCGCTTCGAACATGAACTGCGGATTGGAAATTATTCTGCTGGGCCGTAAATAACAACGTTGTTAGGTAAAAAAGAACAAGAATTCCTTGTATTACATTACGTTTCATGATGTTTTCCCAAACACAATTAAAGGGTATAGCATTCTTCAGCCCACACATTCATCCAGGAGAGTTTATTATACAGAAACTGGCTATACAATGGAGTCCCAGCCCAGGTTCTCAACTCACTCTGCTCAGTTGACCGCATAAGATACAAAGAATTTCAGCATAAGTCGAAACGTGCAATGATGCAGGAAAGAGAATTCAAGCAGCCTCCAGATTAACCATACAAGTCCAGCTACCTACTAGCAGCTCTGGAAGTCAGAACAGCTAAAATTATCCTCTCCCAAAAATTAGCAATCAAAACCATGATCCAAAGAAGTTAATCCAAGTTTGAAACCCTTTTTTTGAGAACGTCAATTTATTTGAATGTCTGCTTGCACTGAAAAATACATCGAAGCCTAAACATCCCAACCAGACGGAACTACCTAGAAAATTTACAGATCTTCCACCAGATTAAAATGAAAACGAAATCGATATCAGGTGCCGAATTTGCCCCTACCTCCTGAACATGACTCGTAAAGAAAGTTGAACGCGCTGCTAATTCTAGCTCTCCAACTACAATGATGGTACATGACTCTAGAAAAAGCCCAAAGATATGATCCCGGAACCGATAAATTTTAAAATATAACATCACATCCCAGTGCTCGAAAAAACCCAAAGATTTGATTCAGAACCGATAAATATTAGATATATTAACACAGCATCCTAGGGCTACAAAAATTTGGGTTGGGAATATAAATCATTACCCAAAGATTAATCTACAACTTTTCATAACTCCCTCAACTAGTGAATGTTTGTTCGTGCAAGCAACAGCTTGTAAATATCTGAAGCTGTGGGACGGTCGGCTGGATTTTCCTTGGTGCATCGACAGAATAGATCAACAAGGAATCTCAATGTTTCTGATTGAGTCTCAGGTCCCTCCAGACTTGAGCCAGAATGAGTAACCAAATGCTTGTCCATGGACCCCAATGCCTCCAGCTCATCAGTAAGTGGTGGTCGTTTACCTGACTGCTTATATCAAGACCAGACAATAAAAGAAAACGGTACAGTTCAAGACCAGAGCTGGCAAATCAAACAGATTAAAACCCTAAAAGCACCATGGGAAAATAAAAATGTTGCTGATTCACCATGCGCACAGTGAAATGGTAACACTAGAAACTTTTGCTTCTAACTGTTATTTACCCTCTATTATCCGTTGGAAAGTTTCAGTGTATAGAGTGAAGTACCTGAAGAAGCTCTTGTATGCGCAATTCAGGTAAGCCAGCATATGGGACCTGTAAAGTCAACAATTCCAGAAGTAGGCATCCATATGACCAAATGTCCACTTCCTACAACAAAAAGACAAGTTCCATCACAATTCATACTATTAACCTGCACAAACTAAAGCATATGCAACGAAGTATGGGACCATAGCTCAAACACAAATTCATCACAGATATTGTACATAATTGACATAGTCCATCTTGTAAGTTATAGCCAATGCTAATACAATTTTATATTGAGATCAACATTTGAATCAGAGATTGCATATCAAACTCAGTGACATTTTTGGAAAATCAGAAATTTGAATCTTGCATCAGATGTTATGCAACAACCAGTTCCTCAAAAGTTGGTATTTGCTGATGATAAGTCTGTTAGGATGTATTGCCAGTCCAAACTCAAAGCGATAAACCCTCAATTTCATGAGTTCAGCAGTCTACACATTATGATGATAAGTAATGACTAACTCCACGCTTCATTGCAGTTGATAAACAACATTTAAAAGGCTACGCTGTTGTTAATATAAACAGCCATTGCATCCCTTCAACCTTCAAGGGCACTTTCTAACATCCATCCACTACTTTGCTAACAATCCCAAAAGATCCTCTTCATTCTCAATTCAAGGCAAAGAAAGCTAGATATGCGAGGGTTGTTTTTTTTACAGGGCATGTGTTTTTAATTTTATTTTGAGATCATGACTGATAAAAATTGCTCTCATTCCAAACATAGAACTTTTATAGAACCCACGCAACTTACAAAATTATACTCAAATGTTAATGATTACATGAGAAGAAAATATGAAGCCAAGCACTATGAAGTATTGATGTTAAAAATCTTTTTTCAAACTGACAGGAGAGGCACCATACCAGACCATAAGTGTTGCATTTATCCATTGTCTGCAAAACCTCAGGTGCCATCCAACGTGGAGTTCCTACACAAACATCAGGAGGTGCAATCCCCCTATGAGCAATACAACATGTATGCAAGAATGACTTGCATGGCACGGCTCTGTCAAAATCACAGAGCTTCACTACAGGCATGCCATCAGCTCTCTTATTTTCTAAATCAATCAAAATGTTTTCACTTTTTATGTCACGATGAATTATGTCTTTGGAGTGAATCTCTGCCAGCGCACATGCAACATCTCGTGCTATACACAATGCCATTTCCACTGGTACATGCTTCTCACCAGTTTTAGATACCTCCTCTAAATAATTCTGTTGCATCAAGAGAACAATAATCAGCAAGATGTATGTGGAAAGTGATCAGATGACTACATAAGAAATACAACTAAGCTCAACCACGTCTCAGTCATAAACTAGTCAGCAAGCTATGTGGATCCTATTTCTCATTGTCATACTGTTAAGGTCAAACCTTTCTGCGATGTTATTATACTATCATATTAATGTTTGAGTGTTGAGGAATGGATGGCATGTGGCTACTTAATGCTTAGGTGCTAGATGAAGCTTTGAATGGCACATGGTACAAAGTTTAGGAATCTGAGGGTTTAAATGTGTCCGTAAATAGCTGGTTTTTAAGGGCAATCTTGTGAAATGGTATGGGTTTTTTTCTTCAGAATAGGCAAGTCTATAATGCAGTTCATGTAGTCTTTTAAAAACTAATCCCACTACCAATACCATTTAAACATTTCCAGTCCCTATATTTAAAAATTTACTTAATCACTTGCATATTTTAAAATATAGATGATGAATGATCATAAGATCATAATTTAGTTGAGACTAATTACCAGAACCATGCATGAATATTATGACATGTTTTAAGTTGATTTTACTAATATGACAAGTTTGATTAAGCCTGTTTTATATTATACTGTTAAGGTTATTGATTGGATAATGAAAAACATCTTGCAAGGTGAGCAAATTGAAAAGCAAACGAGGCAGGAAAACACAATAGATTTGATTGGATAAGGAAAAAATAAGTCACTTAAAAAGAAAAATAAATGAAGAAATCAGACATATTTTGTCAATTAACTTTCTAAAGATGGCATGAGACTATATAGTTTTTATAGAATTATTTAGTTGCTTCATAAATAAATAAAATTGTAATGACTAGAAGTAATGAATGATTCATAACTATGGTCTGATTCTTCTTAGCAGCCTAAGCAAAACCAGGGCATGTAATTAGTTCTGATACTATCATGTTTGCACCTGCTAATTAAAATTAATAGGAAAAAAAATACCTTTAAAGAACCCCCATCAACATACTCCATAAGAATTACAGACTGTAATATGCGGCGTTCTGGATTTCCATCTTCTGATGGAACCCACTTTGAAGATAGCTGGTGTCCATACATTTCAACTATGCAAGAGTGTTGCAGAGCACCTAAAATTCTTACTTCTCCAAGACAAATATACTCAAAATTCCTAATTTCACCTGCTGATGCCTCACATACCTCTAAAGTACGCACCTGCAGCATCAGAAAAGTTCAAGTGCCCACAATCACTGGATGTTGTAAACAGGAATCTTTCTGCTTATCGCAATACAAACCACAAAAGGTTGCATACCTTTGCTGCAGCTTCAACCGATCCAAATTTGCACCGAATAAGAGTACTGGAACCCACCTTTTCTATCTCATCAGAAGTTGACATGGTAGGAAATGAACGACCAGGACCATGAACACTCTCGGTTGAAAGGGGAGCTTTAGTCCGACTAAGAGGAATGTACCTGTAGCAAGGCAAAATTCATGAAAAAATATAAAATCAAACGCACAAGTAGACAAATAGATATGGACGAAGAAGACAATCTTGTTTTTGGAGGTTGTTTGGGGAACAAATACTTAGTTTGTTCCTGTATTTGAGTATGCATTGAACCACTAAACTTTCATACAGTGTATGTTTTGCTCTTTCGTTTCTTTTAGAATCCCTCAAAATCTCTGTTTATTTTATTAGATGAAAAAAAAATACCATTATGACGTGGTTGTACAAGAGATGACTTGAAAATAAATCATACTCCAAAACAGAAAAATAAGACAAAACACAATCAAAATAAAGGGCATTTCAATCTTTTAACACTGATATTTCTGCTGGAGTGCCCTTAAAAGCACCTGCCTCATGGTAGATAGAACCAAAACACTTCAAAATATAACAAATCTTTAAATATCACTAAAACAAAGCTACTAATTAATTATGCAAAAGCTTTCTGCTCACACTCCATAAATTCTTGATTGTTTAGTTTGTGTTGGGAATGGGGTGAATTATTAGGAGTTGGTTTTAGGGTGTGGTGTAAAAAAAATTTTTTTTTTAGGGTGTAAGAAATTATTTTGTTTGGTAACTTTCTCAAATCACTTGCAAATATTAATAATAATGAACACCCATTCACCCATTCTGTCTCTTACGATTTCTTTTTTGCTCTTCAAAACACTTGTTTTTTTTTCTTGTGTAAGTGGCAGATTTGTCATATAGGAAGCTGGATACAGGTTGGATGTGATTACAGCATACCAGGAGAAGAAGGCGGATTTTTGTAGATGGAGGATTGGGCTAGGATAAGGCATTAAGCTATAGGAGGTTGTGTCAAACAAATCCAAGAATTATGTGTGGGGATCTCTGCTTGAGGGATTATGAATAATCACTAGGGTTGGATGGGGGACAGAGGAGAGAATGCAGAAGGAGAAAGGAACGTCAAGTTAGAGGAAAGATAGTCCAGTGAGAGATAAGAGGGTCAATTTTGAAAAAATAAAAGCTAGAGTAAATCTCATAACTGATGACTAGGGAGTAATGTTTCACCTCACTTTTGGAGGTGAAAGTTAAACCCGCAACAGCTTATATTACCAAACAACACTAAAGGAGGAGAAAGTTTATAGGGATAGGTTTTCACCTCCTACCAAACATAACTTTACATAAAAGAATTCACACCAAGGGCAAAATCAATGTTGTGTGATATTATAGACTTTTGAGCATATGAATTAAACTATAGCATCCACATGCACAAAATATTGGATGAAAAAAAATATCATAAGCACTTTGAATAGCAGACTAACCTGCAAAAATATTCTGGATCTGTCTCTTCTCTAATATCATGTGGATGGCATGCGTCCACCACCATCCGGACCAATGAATCACCCCTCTTTCTGAGAATGACATTCCAGGCATGTGGCATGAAGTCCAAGTAACCCCTGACAAGTTCACAAGGTACTGGAGGATCCATTCGGTCACATAGATACTGGAGTAATATCAATTTTATTAGATCAAAATAACTGAAAATGTAGCGCAAGGAACATTAGCATTCAATAGGTACAGTAGAAAACAGATGTATGACAAGAAATACCTTCATTAGCAAGGCTCTGTGTCTGCAAACACCAAACTGCAAGCTCCCTAAAGGAATCACAATGGATCCTCGTCTTGCTTTAATAGATCGCAAAGATCTCTCACAGAGATCAGAGAAAATAATATCTTCTACAGTTTCCAAAGTCTGTTTAGCTGAACTAATACTTTCATTGTTTCCAGTTGGGCACGTGCAAACAAAAGGCTTCCTGTAGTTTGAACCAGACACTGCTTTTCGAGTCCTTTCAACAGAACCACTTCTATCACTCCCCCCAAAATGATCAGAAACAAAAAGTGCAAGCAATGAAGCAATCTGCAAGTTATCAACAGCAACCTTATTTCTCTCCTTGGTAGAACCATATAATCTCTTAAAACGAAACACCAATGCTTGGGCAGAGAGAGCTATTGCATCCAACTGTTCATCCTTCTCCCTAAAAGAAACAATAAGTAACCAGGGTTATTCACACTAAACAAACATTATCCAACCACAAAATAATAGAGCACTTGTGATTCATATGAAAACGAGGTCATGAAAAAGAGTTGACCTGTCCAAAAGAATGACCTCGCGTGAGTCAAGAGGCAAAATTTGCTCAAATCTCCTTAGTGGCATGAAAGGTCGGTCACGTCCTGCATCATAAAAGCCATCTGGTACTCGGTCCCCAATGCTGCAAAATGAAAGTTCACTATATTTGCAGGACAAACTTGAGCTATCTTCTGTTGGTCTCTGATATTTGCATGGCTTCGGATTATCAAGATCCCTATCATAATGCCTTTTTGACTTGCAAGTGCTTTTGGATTTTTCCGAAGATGAACTTTCATCCTGACTAGCAGCTTCATCCTGTATAGAGGCTAAAGGTTCATCTTGCCCACAACATACTTCCTCACTTTTATTTATAGACCCAGGGTCACATGAGCAGCTTTCTGCAGAAAAAACTTTTTTTGAGCTGATTTTATCATCTTCAACACTGGCATGCAGATTTTCTCCTTCAGCTTCAACAGAAAGTTCAGCTTTTTCATCGTCATCATCCACACCTACGTCTGATGTACCCTCTTCACGTACCTCAGGGGTAAGGACATCTAGATTGTTCGATTTGAAACTTCCACTGTCCTTTAGAGCCAAAGCTTCAGCACACCCCTCACCTTTCCACTTCCTACTGTTGTTTAATCGTTCTTGACGAGCTTTTTGCTGCAAATAATGGCGTCTTTTCCAACGCTTACTAGACCTCCGAGATGCAAATGACCTGCTGTTTGATGAAGGCCCAGTCACTATGCTTGACATAGAATGATTGGAACCTGCATCACATTCTTGATCATCAAAAAGTTCATTTGAGACTAAAGTAGAGACAATGCATAAAAAAACCCTAGATATCTTTATAAAAAAAAACCTTTTGAAGTGCATAAAGAGAAAATAACTCATCAGTCCTCACCATTACAAGAAAGATTTCTGTCATCCTCCTGAAAGGAGGTTTCGTACACATCCATTTCAACTGATGAGCTAATGAACTCATCATTTGACAAGTCCTTTCCATTTCCTTCCAAATTGCAGCATATCCATGAAGGTATTTGACAACAGCTAAGAAGCTTATTGTACTAGAAAATAATAAATATTAAGAAGATCAAAAATCATGTTAGGTTTTGGACATGCAAACTTTGCACCCATGAAAGCATAAAAATTTAAAGAACTTGACAGTGTGATTATCCTTCCATTACAAAGTTTGCTGACATGTCAAAATGACTATAAAAAGAAAATTAACCCATGGACATCATGTTCTTGAGATCAAGAATGAACTATTGCGGCCACCATTTGACATGGCTATGAGTGCAACAGCACAGGAGACGTGATTGATAAAAGATCTAAAAGCTAAGGCCATTAAAATCTTTAAGGTATTATAACATTATTGAAGAGCTCTAAACTAAAAACAACAGAAAAGGAGATGAAAAAAAGCAGAAGTTAGCATCACAAGAGAAAGAAAGAAAGAAAGAAAGATAAACAAACTTAAACCTGATATAAAAATAGAAGTGTATGAATTATAGATGTTCTGATGGAGAAACAGAATAAAAATGAATAAGAGGTAATGTGATAATAAAGTGAATAATTAACATTTTGACAAGTGATGTGGCCCCTAAACAAAGAACAGCCCTTTACTGATAGCTGACCAGACGTCCAAGGGTTAAGGTTACTTATAAAATGGTTAGAGTTGCTTAATGCAAAAGGTTTGGATGACATGTTTAGTAAAGTAGCAATGACATTTGTATTCAGCCATATTAGGCAATATTTTGGAGAGCAAATTACTACATCTCAGAGCAATCAATGAACTGAATGTTGGGAACCATTAAATGCTTGGAAACTGAAAGAAAATCACATCCCACCCTAAAAGTTTTGTGATAGAAATGGATCTTTGTTCGCTCATAGAAAAATACCTGAAGATTTAAATACTGGAGGCTATGCATTGAAGTAAGTTCAAGAGATCCCAATGATGTCAGCCTGTTATTTGACAGGTCCAAGCTCTCCAGTGATTGCAATGAGGACAAACTTGAGGGTAGTTCGACTAACTTATTATTAGATACTTTTAATGATATCAAGGCATTTAAATAGGTTATTTCATTTGGCAGACTCTTAATCTTGTTGAATGAAAGATCCAAGTACTCCAAGTTACTCAAGCAGCCAATTTCAGGAGGAAGATATCTGCATGAAAAAGTACAAAATTAAATATTATTCACTTGGAGGCCAACAGTTTAGATAGGTTCCAAAATCTAAGGGTAACACTAATAGTTATGTGCTATCTACCTTTCCAAATAACATAAAGCAATACCAATTGTGTTGTTTAATCTATCACTTTCATGCGACTATGCTCCCTTTTTCTTTTTTCTCACTCCTACCTTGATACTTTCTACCAGTTAACTTTTCGACTATTTCTTCAGCACTTCAAGCATTAGCTACTCTATCTTGTTTCATTGGATTTGGCAAAGCCCAACATGTCTCAGAATGTCCGATCATAATTTTGAACATGATAATTCTATTACTTAACATATAGAAACAAAAGCAGCTGAACATAGATCAAAAAATCTTGGGATATTGAAAAGGAAAAGGAAAGGGGAGTGAGGCACCTAGCAAGCTAATTTGACTAACTTAACAAGTTCCTCGTTTTTCATTTGAGCTAAACTATTAAGGTTTGGACAAAAAAGAACTTTGTAAGCTTATTGAATGCATATCAAGCAGACAATTTCCATGCTTCATTCTTGTAAAAAAAAAAGTGATACCATACAGTAGCCTCGAACATGCAGCTATTAAACCTATCCTTGATTGTAAAGTTGTATCATAAAAGAAATGATCATTCAACTACACATTAATTTTCTTACAGCCAATATCTTTATTGTCTAACTTTTTGTGTGAAACTCTTAAATCATATAATTTGAAGAAAAAAAATGTTCTATTACTAAAGCTGACAATACCAATAAAGGAGAGCAAATAAAAGAATCACATTGTTAGATACAAACGCAATCTCTCTTTGGCCAACAACCTCCCTTTACTGCCACTCTTTCAAGAACACAAAGATTAACATCATTTAAAATCAACATACCCAGCATAAATTATAACTTTCACTCAAAATGGTGATAGTATTTTCTTTTTACTATTAATAAAGCTGACGGTAGCAATAAAGGAGAGCAAATAAAAGAATCACATTGTTAGATGCAAGCACAGTCTCTCTTTGGCGAAAACCGCCCTTTACTGCCACTCTTACAAGAGCATAATAACCAACGTCATTTAAAATCAACTTCTCCAACATAAATGATAACTTTCACTCAAAATGGAGATATTATTTTCTTTTTTACTATGCCAGCCAAACAATAAACAAACACATAAATCAACTATTAATTTAACTCGAACCCGTAACAACATAGGTGCACAATTTAATGTCCTTGTCTTTTTATTGATAAAACAAGATTCAGTTTCTTTCACTGAAATTTTCACATACCTGCATCCTCTGAACATGGAAAAACAGTGCATAATTCAAAACCCACATGCACAACACTTACCTTACAGAGAAGTGGCAAACAGAGAGCTTCGTCAAGCACTTAATCCCAGAAATCTCGCTCAAGATCGTCAAAACCGAAGGTCTTGGAGGCACTTTCGAAAGCTCAAGCTCTTTCAAACCTTCCAAATTATTAAAACTCAGCCCATTCAACCCCGGCGACGATATTTTGACTTGCAGGCGCTCCAATCCCGCCAAATTCCCAAACTCTGCTGGAAACAAATTCACTTCATTCCCGAAAAACTTGAGCGTCCTCAATTTCTTGAAACCCCCCACGGACTTGGGCACCAAACTAAACGCATTTTTATAAATATACAAACCCTCCACTGAATCGTCAGCTTTTTCTAATAAATCAAATTCCAGGCTTTTTCCTATAACATCAAGAACTACTTCATCATCCACATTTTCACTGTTTTTTTCGACACTGCTGTTACCGGTTGCGGTAACGGTCGTAGAGGTAGCACTGAATTCGGTGGTGGGGGGTTTAGGGTTTTCGGGGTTATCGGTGGAGTTAGAGTTGGGTTCGGTGGAATCGGAAGGCTGCATTGGATGGAATTGAGAGAAAATAAGAGGGGAATTGAACTCTTGGGGGATTAATTTTTGTTAGCAAAAGGGGGGTTTAGAGCATGTTGTGACTGTAAGAATAAAGATGAGATTTTGGGGGGATATTTGAGAGAGAGATGAGTACCGCTCCCTTTTGCTGTGTAATTTTGTTTGAGCAAGAAAAGAAACCCTAGAATCTAGAGGAAGGTGCTGTGAGGAGAGAAGGGCGGGGAGGGGCTTTTCTATAGGAAAAGGAGGGAACTAACAAACAATCGGCCCATTTTGTAACCCGAGTCTCTGTATTTACGCTGTGCCAAACCGAAGGGAGCCCTCACGCATTGGGAAAGTCGACAAGGGATGGACATTGATTTTAAAAAAAACAAATTACCTCCTCCTAGAATTTATTTCTCACATAACAATAATTTTTCTATTGATGAAAAGTTTTCAAACGATGAACCATAAATCATGATTAAAAAAGTAGGTCGAGGGCTGAAAGAGTAGCTCCACGAGAGATTCAGCATTTATAAGGCACATGCTAGAAGCATGATAGCGTTGGTTAAAGCACAGACTGTTTTACAGTCTAATTAAAAAACATAGTGATTTGGATTTGTAACGGCACCGTTTTAAGCAGCTGCCTTGTCAACTGGAACATCGCTGGCTTGACAAAGGGATGACATGGAATTCTTGCTAGAAGGATCACCATAAAAGCGGTGGAAGAAGGATGACACATGCAGGGATGGTGTCCCCCAGTTACGGAGTGGATTACAATCCTGTTTAGTATATGATTAACACTGTAAAATTTTAATTAAAAATATAAAACTTTTAATTTTTTTCAAAAATATACTCGACACACGGATGTGGCTTGTATGGTGTTGTAATGATGGCAGCAGGTGAAGAAAATCTCTCAGCAACTCGAAATTGCAGCTAAGGATTTAGCGGCGCCCGATTATGGTTTGTCTGTAGCCGTGCAGATAGGATCCGGCCTGGTTATACTAGACACGGACAAACTTGCTCGTTGATAATGCTCTGGCATGGATCCTGGTTCGGACTCCCACCTCTGCCTCGTAGCTGATGATATTTTTACTCAGTTGATGAATTGTTTCGAGGATTTCTCTTTTGGATACACTCCTAGGAATTCTATATGGTTGCCATTTGTTAGTAACCATGACTATGTTTATTCTACCCTTGATCATGTTTCCTCGCATGTATACAGTTCTAAAAGTTCAGGCAATTTAGAAATAAGAATCTCGTTAGAAATAAGATTCCGAAATTGAATTATGAGTAAGTTAATTAGTTTTTATAATACTTGCTTGAATAATATCTTTTAAAAAGATAAAATATAATAGTATTTTAGAGATAGTTGCTTTTAAAATACACATGCACTTGAGAATTAAAAATTTTGTTTTTAAAGTTTCATGGTGTATTTATAGTCCATAAATTTTATTTTTTAATTAATAAAAAAACTTTGAAGAGTCATATACTTTTGATTACATCAATATAAAATAAATATCTTATATATATCATTAATAGAAATAAGCTTGCATACACCTATGATTAATTATTTTCTTAAGTGCAAAAAAATCATCACATTGGAAATACGATAATACCAAGTCCAAGCCTTTTGGTTTCAACATGTTATCTAAATTCATGTTTTTTTAAACCTAGTTGACTATCACGATAAAATTCTTTGGGTCTGACATGTTTGTTAGACTCGTGTTTACATGGATCCTACTAATTATCATGTCCAATTATTTTGGGTTCGATCTATTCATCATACCTATTTAAAGAGATTTTTATTTATATAAATCTTAACAAAAAAAAAACTTATTCCATCAACAATATCATTTCTTATTGAAAATGGTTATGGGTTGTCATAAAAAAAAAGGACACCACTTAAGATTTTATAGCCGTGGTTGAGAAAATGAGCAACATAAAATAAAAAATTTAAAACTTTAAAAGCTTGATGTATCACTATATAATATGATTCATTACACCATTAAATGTTGTCATGTAATTATATTTTTATCCTTCACGACCAAAGAAAAGTAAATTTAGAGGTGAAATAATATTCTAACAGGTTTTAATTGATATTTTTAAAATAAATATGGACAAATTGGTTTTTTTATATTTAAATGCCCCAAAATATCACTAATCTATCTTTAAAATATATAAAAAATTGGTTGACAAAGGCTTCATGGTCTTTTCACCTTTTTAAAAATAGTTAATTTTAAATTTTAAATTCACTTTCTTAATATTTCATATAGATATCAGTTAAAAAAAATAAAAATATTATTTTAATATATTTTCAAGTAAAAAATATTTTAAAAAGTAAATGCTAGTAAATTTTTAAACACTCCACTAAAAAGCAAAAAATAATGGGACGAGGGCATGATATATTTACACTGTCTCAATTGAAATAAATCCTACAATTTTCATACCTGCTCCAAACATAAAAAGTTAACTTCGAAATCAATTCAATTCAGAGGCTGTTTACTGCCGTTTCCCTAAAATTTGAAAAAAAAAATCATTTTAAATGAATTTTTTTTTATATTTTTAAATTATTTTGATGTGCTGATATCAAAAATAATTTTTAAAAAATAAAAAATATTATTTTAATATATTTTTAAATAAAAAGTACTTTAAAAAATAACCGCAACCGCCTTCCCAAACACTTTCAATCTACTCGAAGGTAGAATTGGTTTCATTTCTTCGAGTAGATTGACGCAGCAGCCTAACCGCTCTCCTACACCTGTGAATTGTGTGGTGATAAATAGAAAACAAACGGAGAGCCAAATGGACGGCAACGGATTGAAATAATAGCGGATCTCAACCGTCGGTGTGAAATAAAAAATAAAAAATCCTCCCCTGAATTCAGTTCCCGCCTCTTTAAATTCATGCCTGTTGCTCACACATCTCGCATTTCAAATCAAAATCTCTCTCTCTCACTCTCTCTATAAAAAATTAACAAACGCTAAAGTTGAAGTTTCTTCTACTGCAAACCAGCGAAGATGACCGCTACTCTCAAGTAAGTCTAGTCGATCATGCTAATGAGTACTTTCTCCCTCCTCTGATCGTTGATATTATTATCGTTGGATTGAATGCTTGGCTGATCAGAGACATAATCAGTACTAGTGATTATTACTTACTCCTAAATTTGTCTGTGCATGTGATGGTTGTTTTTAGAGCTGAAGAGCAAAACCAGCTACAGCTGGTGGAGCGAGAAGAAATGGATGACGAAGACGATTTGTTCGAAGCCATCGACAAGTGTAAGCTACAAATTATGAGCTCTCTTTCGATTCTCGACTTTCTTCGCCTTTTCTGCTTGCTCGTGTTGGTTCATGTGCACATGATGATCTGCCTTCTGTGTCTGTGTTGACTCTTAAATAGCAATTTCAATTTCACTCATATATCATTGTTTTCTGTTCATCACCTTTGATTCTCGATTTCGCTCAGCCTTCATATTCTTAGATGAATTTCACTTGATTTACTTTGAACATTTAACTTTTTTTTTTGTCATTGCTCAATTCCCACTCTCCTTGTTTGTAATTGTGATGTCTGCAGTGATCAATCAAGGTATTAATGCTGGAGATGTCAAGAAGCTTCAAGATGCAGGCATCTACACCTGCAATGGATTGATGATGTTCACGAAGAAGGTATACAAGTTCCGATACTGATCGTTTAAATATTAGGTGTTTTAGCACCATCTGATTGCGATTACCTTGGTTCTATTCAGAACTTAACAGGAATCAAAGGATTGTCCGAGGCTAAAGTTGACAAGATTTGTGAAGCTGCTGAAAAGATAGTGGTCTGTGCTCAGTTTATCGGATAACAATCATCATCTTTTTTTAAGCTTTATTTTATTGCGCTTTTTAATTCTTTTTTTTTTGGTCAGAATTATGGTTATATAACTGGAAGTGATGCTCTGCTCAAAGTAAGTTTAAGTTCCTCTTGCTTTTATGAATCGAGGAGATGTTTAAATCACTTCTGATTGCTTGGTGCAAATCCTGTAGTTCTAGCTTCTGATCTGTATCACCTTTTTAAGTTTAAATCTCATTATTGTTTTATCCTGCAGAGGAAGTCTGTGATTCACATCACAACTGGAAGCCAAGCCCTGGATGAACTCTTAGGAGGTGGTCTTATCACTTTTAGATTGGCTAGAACTGTCTGTGTTAGTAGTGCATATGCTTTCTCATAATGTGCTGCAATTTGTTTTTTCTGTAATTGTAAATGGTATGATCATCTTGATTGATTTTTAAAGGTGGGGTTGAGACTTCGGCTATCACAGAAGCCTTTGGAGAATTCCGGTAAGAACAAACCATCATACCTTTTTCCCTATAAATCACAATATCTTCTGTTGGCATCGTCTCACACATCCTAAAATCTGTCTACTTCTACATCGGCCATTGCTATATTATTTTTAGGTCCGGGAAGACACAGCTCGCTCATACTCTTTGTGTCTCTACACAGGTTCCTCTTTCAGTTTGCTCCTTAATGAGGTTGTTGGTATAATGTCTGTGGCTGTGGTGTCTATGCTAAATGAGAACATTATTTCTTGCTTATCAGTGTTGTTAAAATATTATGATGGATGATGCTGTTTCAAGGAAAATTGGAACTGTCTTCAATTAAAAAAAGTACTATTCAGTTTTAGAAATAGACAACATTGATTCATCCATCTCCGAATTGTCTCTGATCAAAATGTGGGCATAGCACAATTTTCTTGACAATTATTTTCTAATAAAAGAATTCCAAATCATGTGCCAGTATCAATTGTTTTTTTCTGATGAAGAAGTCCTGTGAGATTGCATAGTGCAGTGTTGGTAGCACTGTCTTTGATTTATGCAGACGCCTCGTTATCTGGATTTCAGTTTTGGAAATGACAATATGTGCTCTAAGCTTTGCAAAATATGCGTTCCTATTGCATTTGCAGCTCCCTATAAACATGCATGGTGGGAACGGAAAGGTTGCTTACATTGATACCGAAGGAACTTTGTATCCTTTCTGCTCTCACTTCCCTCTTAACATCTTGCAACATGTACAGTTCCTTATTAGCGAAAAATTTATGGAGAATTATACCCATATGATGCCTTGTGAGATTCAGCATTTCCTTAACTCTATGCTCTTACAGTCGACCTGATAGAATTGTTCCAATAGCTGAAAGATTTGGAATGGACCCAGGAGCTGTCCTTGACAATGTAAGTACGGATCTCTACTGTATTATCTATAGACTCATGGAAGATCTCCTTGGTCACCCGTTTTCTCTGTGAATGTGGAAGATCATTTATGCCCGTGCATATACATATGAACATCAATACAACTTGCTTCTTGGTCTGGCTGCAAAAATGTCTGAAGAACCATTCAAAATTCTGGTGAGTCTTCCCCCCTATTCTCTTAAGATCGAGTTGCCTGCGATGCTTGTACTATGAGGCCTGGCGTGATGAAGTTTTTGTGTGTACCTATGAAATCAGATTGTCGATTCAGTTATCGCTCTCTTTCGGGTGGATTTTACTGGAAGGGGAGAACTTGCAGAGCGTCAGGTGAATTCCAAAGTTTCTCTAGAGTTCCTGTAATATCATATCTTTTCAAAGACATCAACAGCTACCCTTTGCAGCAAAAATTGGCTCAGATGCTTTCTCGGATGATAAAAATAGCTGAGGAATTCAATGTTGCAGTCTTCATGACCAATCAAGGTATCTTGACTTGCATATTATCACTCATGGAAGTTTAAGATAACAATCCACTTAACATTGACTCCGTTGCTATAAAGTCTGCTCTGAAAATTATGCTGGTGTATCACTCGCCAAGTTATCTTGTTATTCTGTCAGCAGTCATAATTTTATTTCTATTTGAATTTTAGAGATGAAATAAAACATCAATTTGTTGGTTGCAGTCATAGCTGACCCAGGTGGAGGAGTTTTCATATCAGATCCGAAAAAACCAGCCGGAGGGCATGTGCTTGCTCATGCAGCCACTATCAGGTTGATGTTCAGGAAAGGCAAAGGTGAACAGCGGGTCTGTAAGGTGTTTGATGCCCCGAATTTGCCCGAGGCCGAAGCAATATCCTTAAGTTCGATACCATTGGTTTTGCTTTACCTTTTGATCTTGGTTTACTTAATCATGTTTCCATGAAAAAAAATGATATGAGGGGGTCCTACCTTGATAAAATGTGGTCCAAAGTAGAATAAGGCACCGGCATATCCTCTGATCCTAATTTCCATCCAAGTGTTAAGATTGCTATAGTTATTGAGAAGCTATTCTTAACGGAAGCACATATTTCAGATAACGGCAGGAGGTATTGCAGATGCAAAGGACTAACAAAAAAGGTCACTGCTAGATGTGCTTCTGCGTAACTATAGGAGTTAGTAGTGGAACGTCTCATTTCCTTCTTCTATCTACGAGTAGATAGCAGGAAGGGTTGCAACAGATGGTACACGTGTTGGATTAAGATTCCTTCTCTGTGCTCTACATTTATCCTTGCCGTTTTTAACTAGAGAGATATACCAGCCTTTACATGTAAAAAACGCCATTGATAATATATCCCACCTATCTGAATGTTTTTTAAACGTGGCTGTTCTTGTTTATGCTTTTGAGTTTCTTTACCTCTTCGGCAAGTGTGAGCTAGACGTAGTGTAGCAGCATCCCTAGAAAACTAATAGGACCAATATTGTTTCCTAAACATAACAAGTCCTTTGATTTGATGGCACATCCATGCCAAAAATACCAAACAACACGGGGCCAATGCTTTTAATCCATTGATGGTTTGAAAATTTGATTAAGATTGTTTTTGAAATTTATTTTTGTTTAGAAATATATTAAAATAATATTTTTTATTTTTTAAAAATTATTTTTGATATCATGAAAATGATCTATAAATATTTATTTATTTTTAATTTAATTTTTTTTTTCAAAAATACTTTGTAAACACATCTTGTTTTGGTCACAAGCACAGCGAGTATAGGTTGAAACTATGTTATCAAATGACATGTCATGCTCCATATTTACAAAGGCCCGGGACGAGTTTGACAAGCCATATTCTGCGCTCAAGAAAACACGGGGAAGTGATTTTTACATGTTGTTTTTTGCACAAGAGGAAGAAGGGCAGAGAGCATGAAGCCCTTCTGGCAGCATGTTTAACTTCTGAAATCCCAACACTCTTCCTTTGTTTATAGAAAAGCATATTTGACTTTTATACTCCCTACAAATCTGCCTTCAGAATCTTCAACATTCAACAGAAGCGAATCAAAGAACAAAGAAATACTCATCCAAGGTTTCCATAAAAAGAGACGATTAAATTTCGATCAGGAAACTAACACCTTAGAGATCTTTTTATGTAATGTGGAAATTTTATTCTGTTGTATCCAACAAAGGCTCGTGATGGTGTGAGAGTTAACAACACATACAGCTGCGTCAAATGCCTTGAAAGTACGAATAACAGCACGAAATTTGGGACACATTAGTGCAGCAGTGTCAAGAAAGATAAGAGATGAAGTGGAGAAAAAAGAGAAAGATATGATCCAAAAGCCTTGCCATAAACGGACTCAGGAGCTCAGTAGTTCGAAGACCAATTGTAAGAACTATCAACTCTTGGCATGCCAACTGATTCCTTCTTAGTCTCTGCATCCACCTTGAAAGTTGCTCCGCAGACCTGACCAGAACTGTCCACTCTTGGCACGGGCTTCAACTCATTCAGTGGGTGCTCAAAGCTCCTCAAACCTCCAGAAGTTGTAAAGAAGCATCCTGAGAAATAAAACAGAAACTTTTAGATTATGAAATGGGTAGGTAAGGGCATGAGACAATTCAAAAAGGAACTTGGCAAAATAGTCATTTATCATAAAATCAATGCCAAGGGAGCTTGATTGGGCCATCCAAAAGTTCAAGGGAATAGAAAAAGATAAAGAAAAAAAGAATTAATAAATATTCCAGTGCCTATCCATGTGTTGCCCTTGAGATTTTTTTGTATACATCCTCGCCACTCTAAGGACAATTTAACCATGCAAAAAGAGGCAGAGATAGATTGCTATAGATCACAAGCATGGTGATTAAACCAGAGTCAAAAAATTTACCTTTAGGGAATGGTGCAAAAGATTTCCCACAGCCTTTCTGCACTATCTGAACATCATCTGAAAGAACGAGATTGCCTTCAGAATCACTTCCCCAGAAAAAGGGTACACTTCCATCAGCATCCTGCAAAAAGGTAAACTTCGCATGATTTAAGCTGCTGGTAACAGATGAAAGAAGAGATCAGAAATAAAAATTATAAGGACAAAAAACAATACAGGAGAGCATTCCAAGCAGAAAGGATCACTTACAGCAGCAACAAATGTGGCTTTTGAAGTGCTGTCATATAAAATAAAAGCAAATTTCCCTTGGATGTCTTTCACAACCTGATCGGCAGGATAAGGGCCTCGATCTCTGAGGGTTTTGTAAGCTTCAATGACAACGATCACCTCGTTTGCAGTTTTATTTAAACCATACTGCTGCTTGAGAACAACAACATTATCTATGTGGCCTTGGAACAAGCAGAAAATGTCATCCACGACAGCAAATAACCTAGTCGGAGAAAAGAGGCATTACCTATGTTATGTACAGATAACACTAGCAAGAGATTTACCGATATATATATCTTTCTAGATCCTACAGAACTCTCGATCCAAGTAACGGATCTAAGTTGCACGATTAAAATAATACACAGAAAAGTTTCCAAACAATAAATAAATGAATAACAAGATCTACTAAAAAGTCATTAAAAGCTGAAACTTTATCCAAGCAGATCACCAAAAATCATAAAATAGGCGCAGAAAAACTAGCACTAAATTTCTTCTACCTAAAATCCCATAAAGCTAAAACTCAAACATGAGCAACCCTCAAGCGAGCAAGGCCAGATCAGTCCCAAAAATCAACCATAGAAACCAAAACAAAAACATGGGTCGCAGTTTTAAAGGAAAAGGAAATACCTTGGAAGAAAAGGGTTTTGCTTATGAAGAGAGTGAGAAATGTGACCAGAAGTACCAAGATTGACAGTGACGGAGCCAGGGTGCAGCGAGGCAAAGTGGTTAGCCAAGAAGCCGTCTTTCAATGCAGAGGATGCCGGGGCAGAGTGCGGACTCTGCAAAGCATCAGGGCATTTTGCAACCGTATTGTCAAAAACTGCCAGCATTTTTTTTCCTTTCTTACCTTTGATCGATGAAAGGGGAGAAAATGACTGATTTATATTGTAGGATTTGGTGATAGCAAAGAGAGTGAAAGAAAATGAGAGAAAGGTTTGTGAGACGTAGCTAACGTTTGATGCAGTGGATAATTTTTTTTTTTATTTCTAAAGACTTATTTTTAATATCAATATATATAAAATTTTAATTTAAAATAAAATTTTAATTTAAAATAAAATTTTCATTTTATTTTTTTATAATAACACTTTTCTATCACAAAGACAAAGGGGTCGTAGTCGTTTGCAAGTATTTTTTTATTGATGAAATTGTCCTTGTGAAAATTTGATTTGATTTGACTTGTAAGTTCAAATCAGTAATAACTAATTATTAAATAAAACGTGCCATGATTTCACGTGTATAAAATATAGGGTCATGTGACAATTAATTATTAGTAATTTGGATTAATAGATGAATTAAATTAAATAAACAAAAAGTTCGCAAGAGAGGTCATCCACCTTTGGCTAGGACGGTGGATCGTTGCATCCGAGCATATTCGGGATGATATTTAGGGTGTTTATGTTATTGTTTTTAAAAATATTTTTTATTTAAAAATATATGAAAATATAATTTTTTTTAAATTATTATTGATATCAATATATTAAAATATCATAAAGTACTTAAAATTATTTTATTTAAAACAAAAAATATTGTTTTTTGGAAAGTACTTTTCAAATATTTCCCAAAGGCCTTAACCATGTTAAACTGTGTTTATTTTATGTTTAAAAAATATTTTTGAATTAATTTTTTAAGATTTAAATACTTTTATTATACTGTATCAAAAATAATTTTAATAAAATAATAATAATAAAATAATACTAAGAGTACAAGCTTTTGGTTATTTATGATATTTTTAGGATATTTGAGGGTAAAATAATAATTATTTTATAAGTATTTTTTAATATATATATATTTTTTATTTTTTTAATAATATGTATTTGCTAATCTCTCGTCCCCGCTCAATAGAGAGGGAGAATTATGAATTCCATGATGGCTCCATGGTTTTGCATTTTCCAGGGCCCAAAGAAAGCCGGTTCCTGGATAATGACCATCGCAGATACACATCATGTCGAGATTTCAGTATCCAAATGATAGAACCATAGTTGAAATAAATAACCCGAACGCCATGATCCAACAGACCATACATCTGTGCAAAAGGTGTCTAAACTCATCTATTATCTTATCAAACTCAGCGTCTTATAACTCAACTGTCAATACTATGTTTGTAAATTCCGTTTCAGTTAATGATTTAATTTTGAATTGTTTTGTTATTCCAAATATTTAGAATTGTGCAATTTAAATCTCAAACATAAATAAAAAATAAGAGTTAAACTAATATAACTCGATCGACTTGATGAACTCAAAGATAACATGAAAATTGATAAAAATATAGTTTAACTAAAAAAAATCAAGTTGACATCTTAAAAAATATTGAAACGACGATATTGGATCAACTCGGGTCACCCCTAGATTAACTTTTCAAATGTGTGAATAAGACCATGATAACTTTAAATAAAGCAAATTAAAGTAAATTATGAAGTTCAATTCGTAATAAACTTATTGTTGAATAATGAAATCGAGAAAAATTTAATATAAAAAAAGACACAATAAAATATTTTTTCTGAAAAAAATTATAAATCTGGATAATATTACGAGAATATCATAATCAATCTCGCAAGGTCGTTACATTCTCTGATTACTCTGAAATTTTAGCATAATATATATATAATGTATGTTTGAGAGTGTGATTGTGGTTGTTTTTTAAAGTGTTTTTCATTAAAATGCATCAAAATAATGTTTTTTCAAAGAAAAAAATATTTTTGACATCAGCACATGAAAATCATCTAAAAACACTATTTTTTTTAATTTAAAGTAAGAAATAAAAAAAATCAGATTTTTTCAAAAACGTTTTTAACACAGTACCAAACATCCCATAAATATATCAATAAACTCCTCGTACAATTTTATCTCAATCTAACGGTCAGATAAAGAAATATGATTAAAATTGTAAAACTATTTATTATTTAAAAAAATATTATTTGGTCCGAATAAAACAAACAGAATGAACGGAACAAAACTAGAATGTTTCAAGCAAAATTTCAAGAATAAACTAAGATTCTGAACGAGATAAAATTTGTTCTAATTTATTTTATTTTTTGAATTGAAACGAAATATACCGGATATTTCAGACAGAGCGGGATATAATTGACAAACTTGATCAATACAACTTAACAGGGCTCAATCCCTGTTATATGCCACTCACTTGCTGAAGAGACGCCGTGTATTTACAACTTAGAGGGTGCTGGCAGAGGCCAGTAAAAGGAACTCTCCAACTATGTAGAGGCTAGATCCTCTAGTAGTCGACTGCAACAATATTTGATATGAATGAAACAATATAATCGTAAAGATATTTTAGTCTCAAAAAACTGAAAAAATCTATGAAGGGTTAAGCTGAGAAAGAAAGCACGGGTCTGTGACCTAAATTCTTAAAACAGAGCATATGTATTGGTCCAAAAAAAACATATATCCAATCTTCAAATTCCAACACACATAAAAAAGTCTCTAATCTAGGATGTTGTCTTTTTCTGTACCGACGCCGGCCACCTCCACTCTCCAACTCCAAGCCGTCACCTCCACTTTTATTCTTTTTCACCCTCCTTCCTTTTTTCCTTTCCTTTTATCCCGGTTGTTTTTTCTTTACAACCCAACTCATATATTTCTTATTGAAAACCCTTCTTAGGCGTAGATTTTTTTTTTATGATTTTAAATATATTTAATATGAAGATATCAAAACTATTAAAATAATACTTCAAAAACAATCATTTAGATAAAAACAAAAATTTACAAAAAAATATACGGTATTACTAAACTCATTTTAATTATTTTTAAAGTATTGTTAGTTTAGAAATATATTAGAATAATATTTCTTTTCTTAACAAATTCAAAAATATTAAGACCATTAATTAAAAAAATATGTGTAGATAAAAAATAAAATATATGGAAAACATGGTTTTAACCAATTTCGAATCACAATAATCATCCTCCAGAAAATATTTCATTTTTCTTGTTTTAAATTAAGTTATTTTAATATTTTTAAAATATCTTGAGGGGTTGATGCTATAAAATTAAAATATATATTATGACTAACACTAACTCAGTGAACGTGTCAAATGCAAGCGATAAAACCGTGGCTGGGTCCAGTTCGATGCTCTGCCCTGTTGTGGCTCAGCTTAAAAAATCTAGAACAACAGTGGGCTCAGATATACTAAAACGGGGCAGGGATCCACTAGTGACTGTGAGGAGGCCACGCGACCCAATTGACCATGTGAGGACAACCAACCCCACGTGATCCAATCACCTTCTTAATACGATATAGATGACGTGGAAGAAAAACACCCTCCTCTCGTGCCCCAGCGGCTATATAAGATCCTACCGAACCACTGTCAATTTTATCATTTATCACTGCAAAGCAAACCTCTCCACCTACAATTCACCGGTTTTGATAACTCTTATTGAACGTTGCCTCCAGCATTAGATTAGCTTTCAAAGTTTAGATACTGATAAGCTTCACAATTCGTTTCTCTTGTAAGCCAAGGAGTCAAGCTCGAGTGATAAACACTGTTCTAAGTTATGGCCACATCAGCAGTCATGCAAACCGTCCTTGCAACTCCGGTATCCGGTAGTCTAGTGAAAAACCAGTCCCGTGTGTGCCACTTGTTTCCTGCTACGTACGTGCCACGACTACGTGGCGGTGCTAGCAAACGGGTGCAGTGCAAGGCCGAGCTGGTGAGTTTTTGATTCTATTTCCACTTCCTTTTGTATATATTTTAGGAGCCCGTTCTTAGGACTGTGTTAACATTTGATTCAATTTGCAGGATGAACAGAAGAGCACAGCAGAGAGAAATTCCGCTCGTAACCAAAAGGTACATGATTGATTATATGGAATGAGTGGTTTCGGAAATATATACTTTTAACTATTTGAGTGGAGCGTGGACTTTGTGATTGCATTTGTATTTACACTTGTAATTAATGTAGACACACGTCGTATTATGATGTTTAACAGGCCAGCAGAAAATTCTCTGAAGTGTTCGCATTTAGTGGACCCGCACCGGAGAGGATCAATGGCAGGCTCGCCATGATAGGCTTTGTCGCTGCGATGGCAGTGGAGCTGTCCAAGGGCCAAGATCTTTTATCTCAGATATCGAACGGTGGAGCCTCATGGTTCGTCGGAACCAGTATCCTGCTCTCTGTCGCGTCTCTGATCCCACTATTCAAAGGGGTCAGCGCGGAATCCAGGTCAGAGGGAGTTATGACATCTGATGCGGAGATGGTGAACGGCAGATTTGCCATGTTGGGTCTGGTTGCGTTGGCCTGTACCGAGTATTTCTCGGGTACAACCCTTCTGTAGTTTCTGCTGTATATATCATTCAAGCCCTGGCTATATGTGAACACGGGTCCTTGAATCAATGTAATTTCAGTAGCAAAACATATCTATAAATTACAAATTATACTTATGAAATATGTTCTCTTGTCCAAGGGATTCCAAACCCAAACCCATAAAAAAGGCACAAGGACTCATTTGCTTGCTTCTAAAAACCCAGAGGAAAACTGCAGTGCTAATTAATAGTAAGTTTGCCGCACGCACGCATGCAGACACGTTACGATAACATGGCGTAGAATTATCGAGGAGCAAAGTTTAAAACCATTCGTTCTACTAAATAATTGAATTCACAGCGGTACAGAGGGAATAGACTTGTTAGTTTTTATTTTATTTTATTTATATTCCAACCAGTTGATACGAATAAAGCAATATAATCGTAAAGTTATTTTTTATTGTTTTCTATTAATTTTTTTTCTTATGATTTCCTACTAGCTTTAAAACATCAACATGAACACCTCATTGAATTCTGAAAGTCATGCCAATGAATTCGCTCTCATCACCATCAATATCTCGGCTGAATCATATCTCAAACTCACCTCTACCAACTACATTTCTTAGAAACTTTAATTTGAAACTTTGGATAAGAACTTCTAGGACACATTAATTGTTCCACATCTTGTCCACCAAACACAATAACCGTCAACAATACCACTACAATAAAACCTTCTCACAAATTTTTGATTCGATATGATCAATTAATTTTAAATGCATTGATTAGCTCTTTCCCTTACAATTATATCCTTCACCGCACGAAGAAGCACTTCTCAAGAAGTATAGACAATTCCTTCTTCTCAAGAAGTATAGACAATTCTTGCCAATACGTAAACTTCTCGTGGATGGATTAAACAAATAAAAAAATCACTTAAAGAATTTGTCAAAACGCATTATGACTATAATTGAGTATCTTTATTTTGTCAAACCTCATGCTGATGAACATGCTCTACCTGGTGCGCTAATGGATGAAGATCATAGAGAAAAGATCCTGAAACGCGGAGGAAAATTGCAGTGCTAATAGTAAGAGTGCTGCACGCATGCAGACGTTACGATAACATGGCGTAGAATATTTATCGAGGAGCAAAGTTCAAAACCATTCGTTCTACTAAATAATTGAATTCACAGCGGAACAGAGGGGCAAAATTACTTTGCAAAGCATTACTGATGGTTATCTAAGTTAAAATTAAATCTGTTATTATCTAAGTTAAAATTAAATCTGTTATTAGAATTAATAACTTAATTGTTTAAAATCTTATCCGAATATCTATTGGCAATTAATTGATTAAGTTTGTCTAAAGATGAGGACTCATTAAATTACTTGACTCTTTGAATGCGTGTTAATTATTCTGTAATAAATGGGGGAAAACACCATTCTATCATGGTATCCTAGCAGTATTTTACTCTCTTCTATTATTTTTTTTCTTTTTTTATGATTCTCTACTAGCTTTAAAAAAACAACATGAACACCTCCCACTCCAATGAAATCCCTCTCATCACCATTAATATCCCTGCTCAAGCATCTCTCCAACTCACCTCTACCAACTACATCTATTGGAAACTTTAATATGAAACTTTGGGTATGATCTTATAAGATACATTGATGGTTCCACATCTTGTCCACCAAACACAATAACCGTCAACAACATCACCACAATAAATCCTTCTCACAAATGTTGGATTCTATAGGATCAACTAATTTTGAATGCATTAATTAGCTCTCTCCCCTACAATTATATCCTTCATCGCACGAACATGCACTTCTCATGAAGCATCGAAAATTCTTTCCAATACGTATGCCAAACCTTCTCGTGGATGGATTAAACAAATCAAAAATCGCTTAAAGAATTTGTCACAAGGCATTATGACTAAAACTGAGTATCTTCATTCTGTCAAAGCTCATGTAGATGAATTGGCTCTACTTGGTGTGCTAATGGATGATGAAGATCTCACAAAAAAATCCTAAATGGTTTGGGAAGTGAATACACAAAGCTTGTTAGGGTTGTTCAAGCTTGGGACACATCTATTTCCTTTGATGAGCTTCATAAGAAGCTTCTATTTTTTGAAGCATTTATTTTTACAAGCATAAATGAACAAGCACACCATCCAATTATTGTCAATCCAACACAAAAAACCAACCATATTTGTCGGCCACCAAAGTGAAACTCTACCTAGCATCCCTTATTTCACTCTACAAACTAGTGGAACAAATTGACGTCTCTAATATAACAACAACATACATCCTCCCTCGCTTCCTAATCCATGACCTTTATATCGCAACAACCGCACTCCATCATGACCATATCTAGGGTTCTATCAAATCTATGGCATTTAGGGCCACACACCAAGAAATGTCTCTATTCTGGCGATTCCAATTTCATCATCCACCTTGACATCTTTATCATCACATACTTTGACACCTCCTCATCAGCCTCTAGCCAACGTTACTGTCAATACTGTCTCAGCCGATCCCACTTGGCTACTAGACAGTGGTGTCTCTCATTATGTTACAGAAGACTTGACTAATCTAGCTCTTCATTCACTCTACATTGGATCTGATGATGTTATGATTTGATATGGTAGAGGTCTCTTCATCACACAATGTGGTTCTACTATTCTATCCTCACAATTGATTGAGGTTGTTTTTTAAAGTATTTTTCATTCAGAAATGCATCAAAATGATATTTTCTATTTTTAAAAAATTATTTTTTGATATCAGCAAATCAAAATGATCTAAAAACATCATTTTTTTTAATTTAAAGTAAATAATAAAAATAAAAATAAAAAATTTCATTTTTTTTCAAAAACTGAAACGAACACCCCCTCAATAATGTTTTGTGTTTTCCAAACATGACAAAAAAAAAAACTTATTTTCATTTCTAAATTTTGCATTACCAATAATGCATCGATTGAACTCTTACCTCCCGCCTTTAATGTGAAGGATCTTTGTTTGGGGGTAGCTTTACTCAAGGCAGTACTAAGGATGAAATGTATGTATGACTGGTTTCTAAACCTGTGTTAACCCTTTCTTGCCTTTTCCACTATTATAACAACCTCAACCAATTGGCATCATCTTTAGTCTCCTCTATCTTGCAACAAATTCTCTCTTACCATCATTTATAATCTTCTTCTTATGTATTACAGTATTTTTTCTCGTGTAAAGTAAATCTCTACAATAAAAGTCACAAGCTATCCTTTTCTATTTTATCTTTTAACTCTTCACGACCTTCTCAAATTGTTTTCAATAATGTTTGGACTTCTTGAATTGTGTCATGTAATAGCTTTAAATACTATGTAATCTTTGTTGATCACTTTACAAAATACATTTGGTTTTATCAACTAAATTAAAAATCAAATGTTCAAGCAGTGCTTTAACATTATAAAACCATTGTGGAAAATTACTTTCAATACAAAATTATCACCTTTTATTCTAACAATGGAGGCAAATTTCTAGCACTCCAAGATTACCTTTCTAAAACCGGTATCACTCATTTAACCACCCCACCTTGCACCCTTGAACATAATGGTCATTCTGAAAGATGACACCATCACATTGTCAAAATTACCCTCACAACTACTCTCTTATGCTTCCTTTTCTCTATCATTTTGGTCTCCTTCCTTCACTACTGTTGTTTACTTGATTAAAAGATTGGTTACCCCTACACTCAATCTTTCATCTCTTTTTGAATTAATTTTCCACACCACGCTAAATTATTCCAAACTCAAAGTTTTCGATTACTTACTTTATCCCTGGTATCTCTCTTATTCCTCTAATAAACTAGTCAATGTACACCATGTATCTTTCTCGGCTACTTATTATATCATAATGTTTACTTATGCTTCGATCCGTCTATTTCTAAAACCTTTGTCTTCCATCATGTGTAGTTTGTATAATCAAATATTCCTATACATTGATCTGCACAATCAATTGCCTAGTCCTTATCCTTTATAGCTACCACTTGGATTCCATATGCACTCAAAGCCTCCCTTTCTACTCTGGCACCACAATATTCCAACACTCCTGACATACATGCTTCAACCTTATCCCCCGTTGCTACCTCTTTGGCATCTTTTTCACCACCATCTTGCCAATCAACACCTCATAGACAATAGTTGCTCCCTGCCCCTTCACCCATCTCAATCGCAAACTTCTCTACATTGCCATATACAACCTCAAATCACCCTTCCCATCTAATGACCATCCTAGCAAAAAATAAGATCAACAAGCCCATTAAAAAACTAAACCTTCATAGTAAATTAGTCCATTTTAAAGACCCCTCATTTGTAACTCAAGCACTCAAAGATCCTCACTAAGCATTGTAGTAAGCAATGGTTGATCACTTCGCTAATTGGATAACAATAATGCATTTCTTCAAGATCATGCATCTAAAACTATTTATATAACTTTACCTCATGGCCTCATTGATTCTGATCATCCTACTTGTGCTTGCAAACTTCATAAAGCTATCTATGATTTTAAACATGCTCCTCAGGCTTAGTGTAATGAGTTGTGCCAATTATTTATGCACTTAAGGTTGATTATCTTGAAACATTCAATCTGATTATTAAGCCTACTATTGTGAGACTTGTACTAAGTATTGAAGTAAGCAATGGTTGGTCACTTCGCCAGTTGGATATCAACAATGTATTTCTTCAAGACCATTCATCTAAAACTGTTTATATGACTCTACCTTATGACCTCATTGATTCTGATCATCCTATTTATGCTTGCAAAAACAGGCTCCTCAGACTTAGTGTAATGAGCTACGCCAATTATTTATGCATTTAAGGTTCAAAAACTCTTACTCTAACACATATGTTTTCATTTCTAATAATGAAAATCACCTATTGTATTTACCGGTCTATGTCGATGACATTATACTCACTAGTAGTGGTGCAAAACTAGTTTCTCTGTTTATTAATTGTCTTGCACAATCTTTTCTCTCTGATGGATCTAGGCATTTTGTCATAATTTCTTGGCATTGAAGTTGTTTCCCCATCAACATGGTGTTATGTTTTCTCAACACCATTACATTCAAGACCTATTTACTCAGACTCACATATTTGATGTTAAACTAGTCCTCACTCGTTTACCAACAAACTCAACTTCATTTATGCTAGCATCAGGATCCCCTCTCTCTAATGCCTTTGAATTCAAAACTGTAGCGGGTAGCCTATAATATTTGTCTCTTAGTCGTCCAAACATCTCCTTTGCACTCAATAAAATGTCATGGTTTATGCATAAGACAACTATTGAATATTAGAGTCTAGTTAATTGTATTTTACGCTATTTATATGGTACCTTAAATAAAAGAGCTTCTTTTCCACCGTAACTCTTCTGTTTTTGAACTGTTTTTGGGCTTATTATCTCCTATCTAAACTTTGTACTCCTCTGTCCCATCCTCTAGTGGTCTACTGCGATAGTATTTATGCAACCCAATTGAGATCTAATCCAGTATTTCATTCCTGAATGACACATGTGGTTGTTGGTTACCACTTTCTTCATGACCAAGTTCAATCTGCTACTTTATGTGTTACCCATGTTTGACCTTCTTCCCAAGCCTTTGCCTCTGCCATTATTTCAGGATTTCAGCAACAAGATTGCAATCTCAACAGGTGGCCTCTCTCTTGACAAGGGATATCAAGGTGGCTGCAATAGAGAAAAATTAATGTTTAAAAATTATTTTTAATATCATCAAATTAAAAAAAATATAAAAATATGTATTAAAATAGATTCAATTTTTTAGAAAACATGTCACAACCTTAATCATCCTCCAGAAAATATTTCATTTGTCTTGTTTTAAATTAAGTTATTTTGATATTTTAAAATATCTTGAGGGGTTGATGCTATAAAATAAAAATATATATTATGAAAAACACTAAATCAGTGAACGTGTCAAATTAATGCGGGAAAACCGTGGCTGGGTCCAGTTCGATGACTCTGCCGTGGTTGTTGCCCAGCTTAAAAAATCTAGAACAACAGTGGCCTCAGATTCTAAAATGGGGCAGGGATCCACTACTGTCTGTGAGGAGGCCACGCAACCCAATTGACCATTTGACAGGCCACGCAACCCAATTGACCGACAACACAACCCACGTGATCCAATCAGCTTCTTAATACGATGTAGATGACGTGGAAGAAAAACACCCTCCTCTCTTGCCCCAGCGGCTATATAAGATCCTACCAAACCATTGTCAATTGTATCATTTATCACTGCAAAGCAAACTACTACACCTTCAATTCACCGGTTGATATAATTCTTATTGAACGTTTTCTGCAGCATTAGAATAGATTTCAAAGTTTAGATAGTGATAAGCTTCACAATCAGTTTCTCTTGTAAGCGAGGGAGTCAAGCTCGAGTGATAAACACTGTAATTCTAAGTGATGGCCACATCAGCAGTCATGCAGACCGTCCTTGCAACTCCGGTATCCGGTAGTCTGGTGAAAAACCAGTCCCGTGTGTGCCACTTGTTTCCTGCTACGTACGTGCCACGACTACGTGGCGGTGCTAGCAAACGGGTGCAGTGCAAGGCCGAGCTGGTGAGTTTTTGATTCTATTTCCACTTCCTTTTGTATATATTTTAGGAGCCGGTTCTTAGGACTGTGTTAACATTTGATTCAATTTGCAGGATGACCAGAAGAGCACAGCAGAGAGAAATTCCGCTCGTAACCAAAAGGTACATGATTGATTATATGGAATGAGTGGTTTCGGAAATATTTACTTTTAACTATTTGAGTGGAGCGTGGACTTTGTGATTGCATTTATATTGACACTTGTAATTAATGTAGACCACGTCGTATTATGATGTTTAACAGGCCAGCACAAAATTCTCTGATGTGTTCGCATTTAGTGGACCCGCACCAGAGAGGATCAATGGCAGGCTTGCCATGATAGGCTTTGTCGCTGCAATGGCAGTGGAACTGTCCAAGGGCCAAGACCTTTTTTCTCAGATATCTAACGGTGGAGTCTCGTGGTTCGTCGGAACAAGTATCCTGCTCTCTGTCGCGTCTTTGATCCCACTATTCAAAGGGGTCAGCGCGGAATCCAAGTCAGATGGCGTCATGACATCTGATGCTGAGATGTGGAACGGTAGATTTGCCATGTTGGGTTTGGTTGCGTTGGCCTTCACCGAGTATGTCTCGGGTAGAACCCTTCTGTAGATTCTGTTTTGTGTATTATTCAAGCCATAGATGTTAACATGGATACTTGAATCAATGTAATTTCAGTAGCGAAATATGTCTATAAAATACAAATTATACTTAAGTAAATATGTTCTCTTGTCCAAGGGATTCCAAACCCAAAACCATAAAAGAAGGCACAGGGACTCATTTGCTAGCTTCTAAAAACCCAGAGGAAAGCTGCAGTGCTAATCATGACTACTAAGAATAGGGAGATATTTTATACCGCGCCTGGCAGAGGTCAAGCAGAACTCTTCGTTCTGACCTTCGCGTTTTGCACCTTAATTTGATGCTCTCCGTCAATCATTTGGTTTCTTTTATTTCCATGACTATTTCTCTCCCTCGTTGTTTTTTTAATCTATTAGAGGTCTTCTTTGTTTATCATGTCTGTGTTGCTTTACGGGATTCGCAATCAGAGAATATATAGTTAGATGAATTTACAGCGGTACAGAGGGAATAAAACAGTATAATCGTAAAGATATTTTTTAGTCTAAAAAACAGTGAAAAGATTTTTTGTCAAAGTATAACATGTTGAAAGACAACATCATATGAAAACTGACTAGTAACATAGTCCCGCGATGCCGCGGCCATTCATATGTATATAATACTATATAATTAGATTGATAATGATTAACTTATAATATGTACGGATTTATAACTTATCGTCCAGTACATAAAAAGGTTTGTTGTGCAAACACAGGTTACATCTTATTTTAACCAGCAAAGCAAGTTCCATTTTTTCATGGTTCAAGAAACCAACTTCAGGTCGAAACCAAGCACATATGACATGAACCCACATTGTTTCAATATCACTTGGCTTGAGAGCACCCCCTACTGAAGCAGGTCTCAAATATAAGAAAAAACCACAGCATTGAGCTATAGTGAACTTTACAGCATGAAAGCAGATAAAGGTCACTAAATAATATTGTTTTAGATGAATGGCTTTGGTAGTTTGGTGTAACAGTGCAAAAAATTTGATTCAAATAATCATCAGTTCATTATTTATTCTGTACTGGAATCAAACCACCAAATTCTAGGGTGCCAAAGTAAGACAGTAAATTATATTTCAGCAGCAGAATAATATTTCTTTACTTTCATTGTCAAGAAAAGGAAAGAAGCTAACCAAATCAGAACTTCAGTCATCCAATGACTTTGGGAAACCACATGTAAATTACTACGACCTATCAAAACTTAATGCAAGAGAACATGCCTTTTACAGGGCAAAGGCAGCACTCCTCAACTTCAGGAGATTCACATGCTCTGCATACCCATGAAGCAAAATCCTGGACATTCCTTACCCCGTAGTATTCTTGGTGGACAGCTATTTGACACCTGAAAATAAAATTTATAAAGGGAAAAATAGGTCTCGGGCAATGTTAAATGAGTACATAATTCATTTTTAAGCTTAAAGCAGCACTTAATTTCACTGATCACCCAAATAACACTGAACAGGCACAAAGAAATAGGTGAGACCGGGCCTTACCTGTTACAGATTATAATTTTGTTATCATCCCAATCTTCAATCCATCTACAAACAACACATCTTTCTGATGTCCATCTGGCATATATAGGTTCATACATCTAAGGAGGTAGTGAAAAGGTGGAAGTTCAATCTCTGATAAGCAAACAATAACTGGTCGCCAAAGAATAGCTAAAAAAATTTAACATGTACATAGAAACGTAAGAATAAACAAATAGAAGCAAAGGGTGTCAAGGACAAAAACATCAAAGATTGTCCAAAATCAAAAGCTAGATACGAACAACAGGCAATGCAAAAGCAAAGAAATTGAAGGAGGAGAAGAAACTCACAATGGAACAAACACTAAGGTTCAACGGAAATTTGCGAAAATAAATAGAAAATGTAATTTGCCCAATCTGAAAAGAAACTCTGCCAATTTCTTCTCCCTGCCAGGTGTAAATGAATCCTGGGGGTAAAAAATGACTCCCACAACCACTTTCCCCACTCAACACCCAATATGGAAATAATTTAAATATCAAAGGTGGAAAAAACACGCCTTTTCCACTCTAACCGAAATTGTAATCCTCCCCCGAACACAAATGAACAATAACACAATCTCAACAAAAGCTGAAAAATCTGAGTGCGAACCCAATACAAATGAACAAAGTGGATATCACCCGCATCTCAAAGACATGTCCTATCATATCTGTAACTGTTTCAACTCACAGTTTAGGCTACTCTAAGGTAGTGATTTTCTAAATAAATTAAACGCGAAATTCTTATAACTTATGTAAGTGTAACCAATGGAAAGTTAACAAATAAAATCAGCATTGGCTACAATAAATTCAGGTCTCAAAATAACAGTCACACCAGAGCAACAACCTATACAATAAAAAAACATCATCATAAAATCTTTAACATGCTCACAACGCAGGAAATCTTTATTAGCATGCCCAACATTTCTATGTTATTAACTGTTTCAAGACTTGGAAGCGTAACTCGATGTACTAAAGTGACAAAAAAGAGTAATCGGGGGTGGCATACTGATTTAGCAAGCAGTTTGGAAACAAAAACAATCTATATATGCCGACGTTGCAAATTAAGATTTGTCATCATAGAAAGCAGTTTAGGAATTGGATGGAGAAATGCATGGAAAATGCACTCTGCATATTTATAGTGCACTTAATTTCTTTAATTTTTAATTTTTTATAGTGCAATTAATTTTTAATCACTTAATTTCCTCCCTTGTTGGTGTACACAAAACCTGCATGAGAATACATAAATTACAGGGGAGAAAAGATCCTACAATGGAGAAGAAAGCTTGACATTTCCAATCTCAGCTACATAACCCAAAATGATCCCTCTAAGTGCAATATAAATGCAACAATACATATTCACCACTTCACCAATTGTTCAGGTGGGAATAGGCTCATAGGATTAGGAATTGTAAGGAGCATCCCACTTTTCATGACATCTATAATCAAGTGACGAATTGAAAATGAATGTTTTCTTTATACAGACCAATCTAACACCTTTTTGTGAGAAGCATAGTTCCAACCCTTCCTTCCTGCTCCCTCCTTACCCCCAGCCCCGAAAGTTTTTTTTCTTTAATTTCATGCCATTACATTTTTTATCAAGGTATTGTATAGGAAACAATTATTACCTTTATAATTTCAACCAGCTGGTCAACTCAACTCTCACCCGGAAAGAGAGGCTGTCATGAACAGAAATATTGGAGTTACTTGTATAATTTACTAACAAAACATACAGGAAAAAAACCTTGTAAGAAAAAAACTATCAACCTGTCCAAGCAGTAATTCAGTCAGTACACATCCTATGGACCAGATGTCAATGGCAGAGGTGTACTGAGTTGCACCAAAAATAAGTTCAGGTGCTCGATAGTACCTGGAACATATGTAAGATATGTTTAGTTCTCATTTAACCTGTCAAAAACAACCAAAATTAGAATGATTTGCATTATGTGCATTGTATCTCAAAATTATGACACAGTTCCAGAAAAGGTAAATACAAAGCAAAAGTTTTGCACTTCCAAAGTCACATAGCTTCACTTGGTGCGTATGTGGGTTCACCTGTTCCAAATAAATACAACAGATTCACAATTAGAGAGTAATGTTGTGAACACATAATAAAAAGATGACAAACTAGGATTGACATATAAAAACAATACTAAAATGTCATAATAAAATCATATTTACAAACATTCACCATTGGAGGTGCTACTTCAAGTACGACAAAAACCAACTACCCTTGTTAACATACCAATAAGTTTTGAGGCTTTATGTCTCTATGGCACACTCCAATACTATTGTGAATGTAAGCAAGAGCTCTACAGATCTGTCCATGAGTAAGGAAAAAAGGTCAAATAAGAGTCATAAGTTGATAAACTGGCATCTACTGAACCTCGTGTTTATCATGTCTTTCATTTACCACCACTTTCTTTTTGCCCGGACAACATGTTTTTGTTCATAAATTTCTTAATTTGCATTGCTAAATGCAGATGACGATAGCATATTCTGCGCTTTTCTCTAGTTTTACAGCAAAGAGAATGGGGGAAATGGCTGGATTGAGTTGTTTGTTTGGATTGCTATTTATTGTTTTGCTCAGCACAACATATGCAAGCTTGGTTTCTACTTCCTGGTTTTAATGCTAAACCAGTTGCCTAATCGATTTTATCTCTAATTTCAAGGAATATCTCAAGATTTCTTCTGAATATGAGTCGCTACTTGCTAGTTTGTTGCAGAACATTTAATGATCTTTGATAATTATGAATGTGGATGATGATTTTTTCAAAGACTTTATTGAGATGAAAGTAAAGTGTGAATTCAAAATCTAACCAGCTCAAAATGCAAAGGCAGTTTTTATAGGAGTAATCAAATACTATGAAACTGAAAATAACATTTTTGTGGTTAGCAAATAGAAGTAGATACCATTCAGATAATCCTCAAAGCCAAAATCTTCCAAACTTCCTGTCAAAGCCTCTAGTCCAAGCATTGAAGATGGAATTGGTCCTGGTGGCCTCTGGAATGTGCAAAGTTCACAAAGATAAATAATGCAAAAATAGCAGCACGATCTGACAACTGTAAAACTTCTAATAAATTATGTGTGCATTTGTGTGTGAGCGAGCCCGCACGTGGAGAACCAAAGCAAAAGAAAAAGAAGCCCCAGCAATTTGGAACAAATTTGGGATACAACATGCAAATGTGCAAGTAATGAATGAGCTTCTATGATCTAGTTTTCAGAAGAAGCAACATTCCCATACCTTGAGTCGATGTATCCCTTTCAGCATGAGTGCATAGTAATAACTATACAGTGCCAACCCATTTAATTTTCCAATATACAGTGTGTAACATGCTATTCTTAATTCATGATTGTAAAGATAGGTCAAGAAAATATACTCCTGTTTTTAATAATAAATATGAGCCCCTCAAACCAAGTAGTAACCCAGGATGACACCATAGACAGAATTTTACAATTCCAAATGGGAAGGATTGAAGTGCAGATGATCCAAATTCACATCAATAACGTACTCAACCCTACGAAGTTGAACACTCCTGCCTAATATGGCTCTAAGTGTAGCACCATGAAACCCTCACGGCCCCCTACCAACAGCCAAACTATATGTGAAAATAACAACTCCATACTAATTGTTACTCTCTTTAACACACTGTTCAGATCTCCAACCCTGAAGTTCACATCCAATCACTACACGATAAGCATCTTCAATAAACTAAAAGTAATGTTCAGCAAGATCCACCACATTTCAGCCTTTATGCCCTTATACTGATAACCTAAAGTTAAACAAAGCACTTGAGCTAAATTTCCCCTAATAAGCAACTTAATGCACAATCTTGTTGCACTTTTCAGATAAAAAAAGGTCTGAGAATACAATAAAAACCGAAATTCACAACAAAACAAAAACCTTCTTTCAATTTTCTACAACACGCACAAAAAAGAAGCAAAACCCAGGAAGCAGTCACCAGAGAAAGGTTATTTACTTAACAAAGAGTCAAATCAGTCAAAAACACATACCTAGAAAGCATCTGCCTTTCGATACCCATCTGAACAGGAAAAGCTGCCCCATAAGCGTTTGCAAGCGTTATTCTCTTCATGTCCTCTTGATTTTTCTCCACCTAAAGAAAACCCTAAAATTATTACCGTCTTAAACATAAGGAAACTAACTTTAATTTCAACAATCTACTTCAGACAAAACCCTTAAGCCCCATTATATGACCTCTAAACCGAGAGCAACAAAGGCAACATTTATCAACCCGAATTGCAGAAATAAACCAAGAGCAAGCAAGGCAGAATTTATTAACCCTAATGCAGAAAAACCAGACCGAATCGAACCAAATCCAAGAAAATCGAACACCCAGCACAAACAATGACAAACCCAAAAAACCGAACATGAATCGAAGGGGAAAAAAAATACAATCAATTAAAAATACAATCAATTAGCAACACCCAGACCAGAAATAACATGAATCGAAGGAGAAGATGGAAGAAAAATGAAAAAAAAGAACTGAAGAACCCAATGCAAAGAAACCGAGCAAAACCAAAAATTGACGCAAAGAAGGGGTGAAAACCATACCTCATCGAACACCCAGAACGACCCGAAACCAACCCGCGAACCGCCATCCCCGACCGCTCGACCAGCCCTCACCAACCAGGTCGCCGCTCGCTCTCTGCCAGAAAGGAAAAAAACGAAAGAACCCAGCCTTTTGTTGGCTGTGCTTTCGAAGGAATGAAAGAGACGAAATACACCCCCAATAAGCCACAACAGGCGCCGCTCATTAAGGGCAAAAGCGCCCTTACACTGCTCGAATCCACAGTCCACTGAGTCTGGTGCTACAGTGTTTTGTCCACACGTTTTATTTGTTTTGTAATGTGCAGGAATTCATCTGATATGACAAAATGATGTATTGTAATGACAGTGGCTAATTACATCAGCAAAATTACTTTGCAAAGCATTACTCATGGTTATCTAAGTTAAAATCAAATCTGTTATATGAATCGATAATTTAGTTGTTTAAAATCTTATCCGAATATCCATTGGCAATTAGTTGATTAAGTTTGACTAAAAATGAGGATTTCATTGAATTGTCTGACTCTTTAAACATGTGTTGGGTGTCTTTAGTATTCCTTTTGTTTTTGTGGATGAAGTTTTAAAAAAACAGTCATGAAAATCATTTTAGCTGCGATTCAAAATAAATTTTAAAGTATTTGGTTAAAACTGTGGTTAAGTTTGAGGTTAATGAAAAGCAGTTTCAAGTGTGTTTGGTTACTAAGTTTTTCATATTGCTTTCAACTTGTGAAATTACTTTAAAGTGTGTGTGTGTTTGTGAATTGTTTTTTAAATATTTAATAATTATAATAATAAAATATAATTAATAATTCAAGTAAATTATACACTTTTTTTATTCTCCCATCAAACTACTTGTAATTTCATCACGAACTATAAATCCATACGTGAAGGCCTCTGCAATCCCGGAACAACATATAGTAAAATATCATCTGAAACAAAATTAAGATTGTGAGACAAAAATTATATTGTGATCTCCTTCTAATATATTTATTTATATTTTAATTAATTTTTAGATTATTTTAATATTAAAAATATATTTTTTATAAGAAAATATAATAAATAATAAACTAAAAAATACTACGAGCCCCCCAGCTCCCCCTCCCCAGATGAAACGCACGAAAAGCAGCAATTTGTTGTTTTCCATGAAACTCCGTTTCCACTTGTTTTATGAGATGGGACCCACATGATTTTTTCAACTTATCTACATTAATCAAACACCCAAAATAACATTTTTTTTCTACACCTCCGATCACACCTCACTCTCAAACACCCTCTTAGTTATTTTGTAATGATTATATATGTACTCTTCTCTGATTAATAATTATGGGGAAAACATCATTCTATCATGGTAAAAACTATTTTATCATGGTATCAATAGTATTTTACTCTCTTCTATTAATTTGTTTTTTATGATTCCCTACTAGCTTTAAAGCATCAACATAAACACCTCATTCAATTCTTAAACTCTTCACACCAATGAAATCCCTCTTATCACCATCAATATCCCTGCTCAAACATCTCTCAAAACTCACCTCTACCAACTATATCTCTTGGAAACTTTAACTTGAAAATTTGGATATGATCTTCTAGAATATATTGTTGGTTCCACATCTTGTCCACCAAACAAAAAAACCATCAACAACATTACCACAATAAATCCTTCTCACAAATTTTGGAGGATCAACTGATTTTGAATTCATGAAGTAGCTCTCTCTCCCTTACAAATTATATTCTTCATCGCACGAACAGACACTTCTAAAGAAGCATATAATTTTCTTAAATTTATTTTCAATGAATATAAAAAAAAAATTAATATGAAGTTGGAAAAAAAATAGTATAAAATTATAAGAACTCGAGTTAAAGAATTTTGAATGGGCATGGAATTTATTACTCATTTTATTCAAATACGATAAAAACAACATAAATGAATATAATAATGAATATAACACAAAACGATGAGCCCAATTCCACCATCACCGACCCAGAAATTCTAGATCCCCTTCCCAGCGACCCATCTTCGGCTCATCAACCACTAATTTCAATGATCTCACAAAACGATCCCCCTGCAGTTTCACCTCCTCCATCAACCCTTCCATCATAGATCCATTCCATCACAGATAACTCAGCCTCGCCCTCGTCAACCACCCACAATGTTAATCGATTCATCACTCGCTCCATGACCTGACATTCCAAACTCAAAACCTTTCTACATTTCACCTCTATATACTTGACTTGGCATCCTCAGCAGGTACTCTCAACCATGGTCACTGATGGTGATCCATCTACGTATACCCAAGCTGCTTCTTCTCCTCAATAGCGTGTTGTAATGGTTCTGAGTTTGATGCATTAATGGTAAATGGGACTTGGTCCCTCTGTCCACGTCCACGTCCACATCCACATCCACCAGGTAAGCATATTATTCGAAATAAATTGGTCTTTAAGCTTAAAATACTCTAAGATGGTAGTATTGAGCGCTATAAAGCGTGACTAGTTGCAAAGGAATTTGATCAACAATATGGCATAGACTATGTCGAAACATTTTCACCCGTAGTGAAACACACAATTGTTCGGATAGTTCTTGCTTTGACAGTTTCTTTTAACTAGAATATACATCAATTGGACATCTTAAATGTCTTTTTACATGAATTTTTAGATGAAGAAGTATTTATGGAGCAAACTTAAGGGTTTGTTGATGAAAATTGCCCAGATTATGTGTGTCATTTGCACAAATCTCTGTACTAGCTTAAACAAGCACCCCGTGCTTGGTTTTGTCGTCTATCACAATCTTTGTTGGAGTATGGTTTTATTGAGTCCACTGTTGATTATTCACTTTTCATCTATGATACAGATTTGGTAAAACTAAATGTGTTAGTTTACGTTGACGACATCCTAGTCACTGATTCCAGCCAGGATGCTATTGATTCTTTTATTTCATCTCTTACGAACTCATTTTATGTTAAAGATCTGGGTGAGTTGAGCTTTTTCTTAGGTGTCCAAGCTAGCCAAGATTCACATGGGCTACACCTACGTCAAACTCGGTATATCATTGATCTACTACACAACACCAACATGGTGGGTGCCAAGCCTCTCAATTGTCCAACAATCTCTAACCCGAAACTCTCTTCCACTGAATGAGAGCTCCTGTCTGACCCAACTGAATATCATCATGTCGTTGGGTCTCTTCAGTATTGCACCATCTCACGCCTTGAAATTGCATATGTGGCTAATCAATTATGTCAATTTATGCACAATCCAAGAGAACCCCATTGGACAACAATAAAAAGAGTGTTTTGCTATCTTAAGGCAAGTATTGACTATGGCCTCTATTTTTCTCCCGGTACTATCAACTTACAAGCTTATTGTGATTCTGATTGGGCTGACAATCTGGATGATCATCGTAGCACCACCTGGTATGGGATCTTTCTTGGGAAAAACCTAATCACATGGACGCCAAGAAACAACCAATTGTGTCCAAGAGCAGCTCAGAAGCAGAATATCTCAGTTTGGCCATTGTAACTGCTAAACTATATTGGATACAGATGCTTATGGAGGAACTTGGTGTGCTCTTATCTTTCACTCCAACAATTTGGTGTGACAACATCGGCGCCATTGCTCTAGCATCAAATTCGGTGTTTCACGCTCATACCAAACATGTTGAGGCCGACTATCACTTCATCAAGGAAAAAGTTCTCAACAAAGACATTCAAGTGAAACATATTTCGACACAAAATCAAATTGGTGATATGATACGTGATTGTTCATGGGGGATGAGGACATGGGTTGTACAGGTAGTGGGACACATCCTAAGCTAAGGGGTGCAGGAGTTCTTGTATGTAATGGGACACGTACTGGGGAGTACAGACTCTACAGAGTGCATTAGTTCATGCATGGAGACATGATGGCCTTGTTGATAGGTGCTAGTATAATGGGTGGTTATTTCCTTATTGTTATTTTCATACAGTTATCCATGTTATTTACTTTTCCAAGTTTAGTGGGCTATAAAATATAGCCAATGGGTTGTTTTGGGATTACGCAAACAATAATACAGAAAACTCTTCTCACTTTTGTCTCTTCTTTTCTTCCTATGCAATTATTTACAATTGTTTGAAAAATCCATATCATGATATTTTCACCAATGGTCATACTTTCCCTCGGTTTACTTCACCTAGGTCCAAACTAATGGTGATTTTAATCTCCATTAATTTGAGGGGGGGTGTTAGACCAGCTATTCCTGGAGATGATCCTACAATTACAATATATTCCAAATCTGCAGCAACAACTCAATTCTCTACATAACTAGCGTGATCAACGTCTCCTTAATTCTCAATTTCCCTTCTATTATGCTAAGTTTTATTTCAATTTTGTATATTTCCATATTTAATAACTGTAAATCTGTAATTCTGTATTAGGCTGTGTAAAGCTCTGCTCCATTTAAATGCAATGAAGTATATGGAGAAGATAAAGTTGGTATTTCAGTTTTCAGTGTCATCTATTGTGTTTTGTGTTGTTTCATATAATATTACCTCTACAAATTTGCCAATACCCCAGTCCCATTGATTGCTCTACAACGAAACACATAAACCACTCGACTGTGCACAGTTGGAAAGATAAGTGTACATGACTGATTGACATTTTTTTTAATTCAGAGTGAACTCTTCTTTTTTTTTAATCTATTAGAAGTCTTCTTTGTTTCTCATGCGACCAAAAAGTGCTTGTCACAGTTAGCCTTGAAATTAGCTATTCAACTAGCTTATAGATACCTTAAACACGGGATGTCTGTGTCGTTTTACTGGATTCGCAATTAGAGAACGCAGTTAGATGATTTAACAGCGGTACAGAGGGAATTTTATTTTATTTTATTTTATTTTTATTCCGGCCCAGATTTGATACGAATAAAACAATATAATCGTAAAGATATTTTCGTCTGAAAAAAATCTATAAACTGGGTTTAAGTTGAGAAAGAAAGCACGGGTCTGTGACCTAAATTCTTAAAACAGAGCTTATGTATTGGTAAGAAAATATATATATATATATATATATCCAATCTTCAAATTCCAACACACATAAAAAAGTCTAATCTAGGATGTTGTCTCTGTACCGACGCCAGCCACCTCCACTCTCCAGCTCCAAGCCGTCACCTCCACTTGTTCGTTTTGTCACCCTCCTTTTTTTTCCTTTCCTTTTATTGAGGTTGTTTTTTCTCCTGCGTGACTCTCTCTCTTTTCACTCCGACACGATCCAGGTCATGAATCAATCTTGTTAACACTATAATTTAAAGATCAGGATAATCGATCAAATTAGTAAGGGAGTGAGAAAGGTTAAAATTGGCACTTTATTTGATTAGCAGCCGCATTTAACGATCTGCTGCCCAGGAACGAGCATCTACAGGAAGGGAAAAAAATATTTAATTGAATTTAGAGAATTGATTAAATTAACACAAATGAACGAGGAGAAACGTTTTTATCTTATTTACATAAGATAAAAAGTTTTTTTTTGTTTTTCATATTGGATAGAAAGACTCACAGTTTTCTTTACAACCACACTCATAGATTTCTTATTGAAAACCCTTCTTATGCGCAGAAATTACTTTTTTTATGATTTTAAATGTATTTAATATGAAGATATCGAAACTATTAAAATAATACTTATAAAACAATCATTTAGATAAAAAAATTAATTTTACAAAAAAAATATACGGTATTACTAAACTCATTTGAATTATTTTTAAAGTATTGTTAGTTTAGAAATATTTTTTTTTCTTAACAAATTCAAAAATATTAAGAACATTAATTAAAAATATATATTTAGCAAAAAAAATATATTTAGAAAACGTGGTTTTAACCAATTTCGAATCACTACTTTAACCATCTTCAGAAAATATTTCATTTGTCTTGTTTTAAATTAAGTTATTTTGATATTTTTAAAATATATTTAGAAAACGTGGTTTTGACCAATTTCGAATCACAACTTTAATCATCTTCAGAAAATATTTCATTTGTCTTGTTTTAAATTAAGTTATTTTGATATTTTAAAATATCTTGAGGAGTTGATGCTACAAAATAAAAATATATATTATGACTAACTAGTCAGTGAACGTGTCAAATGCATGCGGTAAAACCGTGGCTGGGTCCAGTACGATGCTCTGCCGTGGTTGTTGCTCAGCTTAAAAAATCTAGAACAACAGTGGCCTCAGATTCTAAAATGGGGCAGGGATCCACTACTGACTGTGAGGAGGCCACGCAACCCAATTGACCATGTGACAGGCCACGCAACCCAATTGACCATGTCAGGACAACCGAACCGACGTGATCCAGTCAGCTTCTTAAGACGATATAGATGACGTGGAAGAAAAACACCCTCCTCCCTTGCCCCAGCGGCTATATAAGATCCTACCAAACCAATGTCAATTGTATCATTTATCACTGCAAAGCAGACTACTCCACCTTCAATTCACCGGTTTTGATAACTCTTATTGAACGTTTTCTCCAGCATTAGAATAGATTTCAAAGTTTAGATACTGATAAGCTTCACAATCAGTTTCTCTTGTAAGCCAGGGAGTCAAGCTCGAGTGATAAACACTGTAATTCTAAGTTATGGCCACATCAGCAGTCATGCAGACCGTCCTTGCAACTCCGGTAGCCGGTAGTCTAGTGAAAAACCAGTCCCGCGTGTGCCACTTGTTTCCTGCTACGTACGTGCCACGACTACGTGGCGGTGCTGGCAAACGGGTGCAGTGCAAGGCCGAGCTGGTGAGTTTTGGATTCTATTTCCACTTCCTTTTGTATATATTTTAGGAGCCCGTTCTTAGGACTGTTAACATTTGATTCAATTTGCAGGATGACCAGAAGAGCACAGCAGAGAGAAATTCCGCTCGTAACCAAAAGGTACATGATTGATTATATAGAATGAGTGGTTTCGGAAATATATACTTTTAACCATTTGAGTGGAGCGTGGACTTTGTGATTGCATTTATATTTACACTTGTAATTAATTAATGTAGACAGACGTCGTATTATGATGTTTAACAGGCCAGCAGAAAATTCTCTGAAGTGTTCGCATTTAGTGGACCCGCACCGGAGAGGATCAATGGCAGGCTCGCCATGATAGGCTTTGTCGCTGCGATGGCAGTGGAGCTGTCCAAGGGCCAAGATCTTTTATCTCAGATATCTAACGGTGGAGCCTCATGGTTCGTCGGAACCAGTATCCTGCTCTCTGTAGCGTCTCTGATCCCACTGTTCAAAGGGGTCAGCGCGGAATCCAGGTCAGAGGGAGTTATGACATCTGATGCTGAGATGTGGAACGGCAGATTTGCCATGTTGGGCCTGGTTGCGTTGGCCTGTACCGAGTATCTCTCGGGTACAACCCTTCTGTAGTTTCTGCTGTATATATCATTCAAGCCCTGGCTATACGTGAACACGGGTCCTTGAATCAATGTAATTTCAGTAGCAAAACATATAAGATCAGCTGTCAATCGTTTCTATAAATTACAAACTATACTTATGTAAATTTTACTTGTCCTTGCATGACGGTTGCATTTATTTAATGCTTGCTAGGGACATGATACAAATGAAAGCTGTTGTTGCATCCACCATGACAGTTGGTGTAGAAAAACTCTCGAACTCTCGAAATATCCTACCCCGTGGCAGATATTTCGGACGTGTAATAAATCACGCATCTTTCTTGTAGCAAAAAAAACATATAATCTATTAAAGTTATTTATAATTAAACCATTCCCTTGGCAGCTACAAAATAAATTTACAAACTTCAATACCATGAATTCCTTTCAACTCAGATTTTCTCAAATGATACATGATATGTCAAAAATGCACATAAAAACTACAGAAGTCCGATTGAACTGGATGCCAAGAGAAACACTTGCAGGTTAACAAGTTCTCTTGTCGAAGGGGTTCCATTGTTTGCGTCTAAAATACTTGCTTTAACAATCTATTGGGCTGAATGCTCTGTACAGCTCACTCTCCAACTTGTTCACATGCAAGGAAACAATAGTTGTGGAAAGAATGGTTGATAACAACAGTAAAAAGAGGAGGAAGCAGTTGCTGTTTTCGCTATTGCTTGGAGATTAAATTGGCTGGAGTTGCTCACGGTGGAGAGATGGAAAATTGTTGCTGCCAACGGCGAGAGGAAGTCCTGTTATTGGTACTCGATGGTGAGCTGAAGAAAGTTGTCTCTGGTGTTGCCGAGAGTTAAACGAGAAATGGTGATAGAGGTGACTGGACAAGGTAAAGGAAACGCTAGCGGAAAAAAAAAGAAAAAGAAAGGGGGAAGCAACTAGTTTTTATCAGAATTTGGCTTCCACTTTCTTCCCCTTGGGGACTTGGATTTCACGTTTATTTATAGTGATGAAATAAAGTTCATTTTGGTCTTTTAATATTTAATTGCTTTAATTACATCCTTTTTTTGCCAAAACCTTTCAGTTGCTTCGATTCTGCCTCTAGCAAACTTCAATGATGACCCTGCATTTTGTACTTTTTTCACTTTAGTCCCAGTCAGATTTATAAAATTTGACCCTCAATTAACCCTTAAATTTTGAATTTCCTTCAAATTCACCCCTCATTTCAGCTAATAGAATCTCTATAGTTCAGCACTTATTATAAAATGGTCCTTGGTTGCAGATTTCTTCAAACTTGTTTCTAATTGACCCCAAAATATTTATTTGTTTTGCAATTCGCCCCTAATTTCAAACAATCAATATGGTAAAAACTAAATTTGGTCTTCATAAACTCTAATATTTTCAATTAAGCCTAAATTAGGCTCTCAAACTCAATTTTTCATCAATAAAGCCCGTAATAAAAGTAATTTGATCGATTTAAAATATAATTAAGTCCTTAAACTTAATAAAATCTTTTAATTTGACCCAAATTAATTTTTAAACATAATTAAGCTTTAATTTAACCCATGATCAAATCAAATTGGCCAAATAAAAAATCTAATTATGTCATTGAACTTAATATTTATACAGATTTATCAGATAATCATTTATTTTAGCTTTGAATTTATATTTTCCTTTAATTTCGAGCTCAATAAAGGTGTGATCGGGCTCTTGAGACCGTTCAAATTTTCCAAGTTGATTTTTCCACCACGTCATCTTTTTTATTTTATTTTTATGATTTTTATTTTTTAATTTAAGTGAATTTTAGGAGTAACCTAAAACTGGATCATAACAGCTATAACAATTAATCCTGAGTTTAAACCATAACTCTGACATATTGTATAATGATTTTATTGAGCATATCTCTTTTATTATGCCTTTTATTTTCAGTATTGATCAAGGGCCTATGATCACTCTTCTGATCCTGGTCTCATATATCCCTTCTTTTTTAACCTACGGGTCAACTTTATGACCTATCTTTTCGTGTTTTTTATGAGCTTTTTGATGTATCTCTTTTTAAAAAGATCCTTTTTATCAATTCTTTGGTCATTCTTTACTTTACAACCTCTTGCTACTATATTTATAGCACCACAACAAACAATGAAGTTTCATGTGATTGCAGCATATAACAAAGAAGTAACTTGAGATGAGTGAGTTGTGATACCAACCAATACTGAAAAAAAACACAACAAAATAACAACAAACACAGAAAGATAGAAGATATATAAAATGAATTATGGTTAAAATACAAAGAGCTATAAAACCTTATTTTATTTCTAAAATAATAATATGGCCAAGTTTTCATCGTAATGGGATTTTAATGTGTTTAATAGGCTAAAAAACTCTTGGAATAGGAAAAAAAAAAAAACTAGAATCCTGACACATAAAGTAAAATAACATAAATAATAAATCCATAAATATATAGGAAAAATGATAAAACCGACCCAAATAACAACTTTTGGACCTAATATGGGGAGGTCTAACAACCTTATTAGCGATGAAATGGTTCCTTATAGGAAATCATCCTATGGATTCTTTTGTAAAAAATTAAGTTTGATTCAACAGTTGGATCTTGTATTATTATCATTTTAAGTCATTATCCTAGTCTAGCATAACCATACCTTCTATGATGACTAAACATACTCTACCAATCCATGAAAATATTTGTTAGGTCATTCATATAGTCTATATAAGATATACCTCTATATAACTATTTGTAACCCTAAATATTTATAAACCTAGTTATACCATTTTCAGGTTATAAAAAACTCATCCTCGAGTTCATGTCATCAACAATGATGAATCTTTGTCATGCAATCGATTCAAATAAAGTAGGCTAAAAATTAAGTCTCAAAACATCACATCTAATTTTAACAAAATCATTGTGACTTGTTCCACACCAGACCCTTACCTTCTCATATGGATTCTCTACCATTTTTCTCTTTTCTTTTTTATCATTTTTTTTATTCTGAGCTCTAAAAGATAAAGCATTTGAAAGGGCAAAAATATTATATAACAAAAGATTGATTATACTTTATTATATTGATATATTTGAACCTCAAAGTAGATCTCACATGTACCAAATTAGTTATATCAATTGAAAACAACTTTATGGACCTTGAGATCAAAACTTGATCCATTAAAAAACACATGACATAAATGTTTAAAACATAAAGTACACATAATCATATTGTACTGGTCCAAAAAACATATATCCTAACTTTAAATTTCAGCATTCCAAGTCTCTAACTTGGGATATTGTCCAGTTTTCTCTACTCATAATAATAGCCTTCACTCTTTAACTTTTAGAGCATCTCCTACGGGAGTGCTATAAGAAGAAGCAAAAATAAAAAATATATATTTTTAGCATTTTGTAGCAACTTTTTTCACACCAATGGGGAAGCTATTTGGATAGTCAAAAATAGTTTTTCCTAGACAAGTTGTTATTTATAGCAACTTAAACTAAAAAGTCATTTCTTTTTTGTCTTGATGGAACCTTATATGCCACATACTTCACATCTATTGTTCAAAAGTTGGTGTCAAATGAAATTTTGATGTATTTTTTTAATATTTTAAAATTTCAAATTTAAATTGTTGCGGGATTTTTAATTTTTAATTTAAATATAACTAAAAAATTAATAATTATATTGTTGGAGAGTTTTTTAGAAGTAATTATTTAATTATATAACTTATTCCTATTAATTATATAATTAATTGTATAATTAAACTATATACAAAATAATTACACTATTATCCAATTGGTCGACTTAGTATCCAATTCTCGTAATTGTTTTCTCTTTTATTTCTTGGATGAGATTTGGGAGCCGTTAAAGGGAACTGGTTATTTTTTGGGATGAGAGAAAATATTAAATAGTTTGTAAAAGAATTCCATGGGAATTGGAATTGAAATCCATGGGAATTGGAATTATGAAAAATAAAGGTGAGAGAAAAAGGAGTGGATCAAGGAAAAAAACAAAAAAAGAAATCAAAGCAATATATGTACATCGTAGAACTTTTGAATTTTTTAATTGAATAAAAATATTTTCTGTAATTCTCAAAACATAATATAAAATAAAATAAAATAAATATCAGATAATTTTTTAAAAATAATAATTTTACATGAAATATTTGTATTGCACTATAATCACAAACTTACCTTTTCTTACATTTTTAATTTGTAATTATCGAATTTTTATGGCATAAAACATTAATATAAAATGTAAATAAAATTATAAGCATGATAATTTTTTTGTTACTATTAATATTGGTTTGCCAGGTTATGATTGAACGTGTCAAATTAATGCGGTAAGACCGTGGCCGAGTCCAGTTCGTTAACTCTGCCGTGGCTGGTGCTCAGCTGGGAAACATGGAACAACAGTGGCCTCAGATTCTATAATGGGGTGGGGATCCACTAGTGCCTGTGAGGAGGCCACGTAGCCCACCTAACCATGTGAGGACAAGCGAACCCACGTGATCCAGACCGCTTTTTAATATGACGTGGAAGAAAAATACCCTCTCCTCTCTTGCCCCAGCGGCTATATAACATCCTACCAAACCGCCATTACTTTCATCATAAATCACTGCAAAGCAGACTGCTCCTCCTTCAATTCATTAGTTTTTGATAAATCTAGCTTTCAAAGTTTAAATACTGATTAATCTTCACAATCAGTTTCTCTTGTAAGCGAGGGAGTCAAACTCGAGTGATAAACACTGTACTAAGTGATGGCCGCATCAGCAGTCATGCAAACCCTCCTTGCAACTCCGGTAGCTAGTAGTCTAGTGAAAAACCAGTCCCGTGTTAGCCACTTGTTTTCTGCTACGTATGTGCCACGACCACGTGGCGGTGCTAGCAAACGGGTGCAGTGCAAGGCCGAGCTGGTGAGTTTTGTATTCTTTTCCGACTTCCATTTGTATATATTGTAGGCGATGGTTCTTAGGACTGTGTTAACATTTGATTCAAATTGCAGGATGACCAGATGAACTCAGAAGAGACAATTTCTACTCCTACCCCTACCCCTACCCCTAAGAAGCCAAAGGTACAAGATTAATTAAATGGCATGAGTTGTTTCGGAAATGTTTAGCTTTAACAGTTTAAGTGGAGTATGGACTGTGATTGCTTTTATATTTACACTTCTAATGTAAACACGTCGTATGATGATGTTTAACAGGTCAGCAACAAATTCTCTGATGTGTTCGCATTTAGTGGACCCGCACCGGAGAGGATCAATGGCAGGCTCGCCATGATAGGCTTTGTCGCTGCGATGGCAGTGGAGCTGTCCAAGGGCCAAGATCTCTTCTCTCAGATATCCAACGGCGGAGGCACATGGTTCGTCGGAACCAGTATCCTGCTCTCTGTCGCGTCTTTGATCCCACTATTCAAAGGGGTCAGCGTTGAATCGAAGTCAGACGGCTTTATGACATCTAATGCTGAGATGTGGAACGGTAGATTTGCCATGTTGGGTTTGGTCGCGCTGGCCTGTACCGAATATGTCTCGGGTGGAACCCTTCTGTAGTTTCTTTTGATGTATTATTCAAACCGCAATTATTCACAATTAAATGAAAAAATGGTAGTTCAAAGCGCAATACCTATACAGTTTAGGCCATTTTTAATCGCTTAAAAAATAGTTTATAATATGAACCAAAAGAATTATTCACAATTAAACCATTCCAAAGTTCATAAATCCATCAGAATCAGTTAAATAATCGGAATCAATCGTTGTTCCTTTACCTGATCTATTCTTGGATCCTCTTTTCACTATCACATCGTGTATCTCAAATTTCTAATTTCTTATCATGTGAACAAGAAAGAAAAGAATGCTTTAAAACTATTTCGTGTTTTACATAACCACTAGGTATGAATATGAATAGGAATATATAACATACGCACCAGCTACAGGTCAAGCAGAATTCTCTCCATTCAGATTCGCATTTTGAAACTTACTTTGACACTCTCCGTCATCATTTGGTTTCTGTAGCAATGTAAACAAACTGTCAATCTAAGGAGCTGATGACGTGGAAAAAAAGAGAAATATTTATGAGGAAAAGAAATAAAATTAAAGTCTAAAATTATCACTTTCCTTCAAAGCCAACAAAGAGTAGTTGCTCATAACAGTGTAATTACAAAAAAAAAAAAAAAGTAGAAACGCGAGCAAACAAGCATGACAGTGGGTATCCATAAACCTCCATGTTGTTTTCGATTTTATTATTTGATTACGAAAGACTTTGCATGCACAAGCTTCATATGAATGAAGTAGCCAGAAACCTCTTTATTTGGTGGTATGGTACTATGGTAGTTAGTTATATTAGGCTCTTTCTTTTCTTTTTTTCATTTTGATTCACCATTTTGGATTTTACTGAAGAAAGATGCGCAATGAAGTAGCCAAAACAACAAGCAAGCAAACCATCTAGCCTGCCTTAGCAAGCAAACCATCTAGCCTGCCTTCCAAGCAGGCAGGAGGAATCACCTTGCCAAGCGAAAACAAGAATTACTTCCACAGAGATGAGAAACTCCTCTCTGATTCCTTCTTTCATGCTGAAGTTTCAGGAGCCCCATCTTATCATTCATTGATCTGAATTCTACGCAAAACAGATCACTTTTTCTATCTAATGCTCGGATTCAACAGGTACTGTATCCTAACTTGCCTAGTTTGATTCTCACAACCTCCCTCGCAAGAAATCCTCTAGTCAAAATTAAGAGAAACCACGCCTGAATTTTTTTACAGGAAAACCTAAGAGCTCCTGATTTTAGAGGCCTTTTGGTCTGGGCAGGTCCCTTTCAATAAGCACTCAATTCTCATCACCTTCCCTCTAATCAGAAATTAAATGAAATCACTTGCAATTTCAACTGCTTCCTAAGAAACTCACGATTTAAAGGCCATGAATGGGTGCTCCTCCATATTTTGATTAATCTTAATTGGGTTATCTTTCAAGACATTAACAGAACAGTCGAGGTTATAACTAGTAACTGCTTCTGGTTGATATTTCATGAAAGCAAATCAAGAATTAGTGCAGCTTGACATGGATTCCAACACTGAATAGAGCAAAAGAAAAGTCTGGTTTAAACAAACAAACAAACAAACAAAACAAACACCACAAGACTCATGGCTCAATAGGTCTCAAGAGATGAAACGTTTGAAGAGTGGAAACGGTATGTAACAAAAGATGGACTATAACTTCATCACGTTGATATCTTTGAACTTCAAAGCAGACCTAGGACTTACCAAAATAGGTAGATCAGCTGGAAACAGATTTATGGATCTGGGATCAAAGCTCAGTTCACTTGAAAGATAATGTGACAAAACGTAGTTATGAGTAGTATTCCCAACCAAATCTAGCCCAGCTTAAAGCTACGTGAGAGGAGGGAAGGGGGGAGAAAAGAGTACCAACGGGACAAAGCTAGGCGCCAAATGTATGGTGTAAAGAACTCCTCTGGGTGACTCTCTTGTTCATATGAGAAATCCAATTGAGTAAATACCTGCCAGATATAACAAAGAAAAACTCGTTAAAATGTCAAAAAAAAAATAATCTTGAGATAATGCATTCGAATTAAGGGGAGATTTCTGATTTCCAAAGTTATTTTAACCTTCATGCCTTCAGCCCGCCAAGAGCAACAATTCATAATTATGAATTGGAGGACTTTTTCCACTGACCATTCACCATCATGTGATTGGGAATCAATGCGGCTATTGAAAAAATCTAAAACCTACAAAAGGCACAAGAGTCATGTAATATTGAAACACAACCAGGTCAAAAAGCTTGTTCAGATAATGGAAAAAGTTGATAGACAATCGCCTGGAGTTCTGCTCTAATGTATTCAGGAACATCGAAGTTCACATACAAAAAACTACAGATAATTCCATGTAAATATTTTCAATCAGTTCATGAAAGCATGGATGATTCTTGAATGGCTCAAAAACTTCTTGCCTGTGCATCATTCCATATACAACCTGCCCAATAAAGAAATGTGGATAAAAAAAGGGAAGTTACATGATTGTTCTTGTAAAGTTAGAGGATGGCACCCAATAATAACAATGCATATGAGATTATACCTCAGGATTGCATGGCAAGGCATAAGTCAAAATAGCATTAATATTTCAAGGACAATTCTCAAGAAGTCAGTGTAAATATGCAATTCTGCCGATTGCAATAAAACAATCCAGTTTAGCTAACATGGAAAAAAAAATTAAGTGGTAGCCTTCAATAGCATAATACTTTCACGGTGTTCGTTTATCATAAACAATTACCACAATGACTACCAGATCTTCAGCAAGGCTGTTATGCCCCAAAGAGCCACTCTTCCCCACTTTATCACTTATCCGCTCTGCGAGTTTGTTATACCTAAACATGCAATATCACTTTTAAATAAGCTGCCAAAAGATAATGCAAGAATGCCAGAAAATGAATAGGAGTGACATACTTGCGTGAGAGCATATAGAGGCTAACAAGTCTCTGTGATGCATATGCACTCAAATAAAGAAAATGAGGAGCCATGTTTGCTAAAGTTGTATGGAGATAGGGATCCTGTCAAAAAATTAAAATGTTACAAAATGGCAGAGTAGAAGAAATTTTTAACTCATATATCACAACAGTTACAAGCAAACTAGGTAAAAAAGATTATAATAGAACAGGGAGAAGAATATATTGGACAACAATCTAATGGATCTTATGGTTGTGATGAATATATGAAAACTTTTATCTGTTTCTATATTAAAAGATCTACTGCATGTAATAATAAATTCCAAGACATTGGCCATGCCAGGCTGATATAACTTCAAGACAGATCACTGAGAAAAATTGATGATTTAATTAGCAAAGTACTTCAAAACAATAGTACTACCACATATATGAGGAATATGAAAATAAATACAGGATATTAAGGATTCAAAACAATAGTATCCTTGAGATTATTTTTAAATACCACAGAAGAATGTAATCATGGTTCCTTAGCCCCCATTCTTTTAGCCCTCTACAATTGTAGATTACACCTGGTAAAAAAAAGCTGGCAGAAGTAAACCCTAGTACCATTCCCCTTAGGCCTAAAGGGGAAAAACTGCCTTCATCAAAATGGAGTTAGAAGCATGATTTATAATCATGATAATTGTCGTCTTTGGGGTCACAGTTGCAGTTAAAAGGTAATCAGGATTGCATTGCAACTGAACATGAATTGTTTTCAAATTGTCATTGATGATAGCTTTTCAATAATCTTTTGAGAGCAACAAGCTAGTCCCAACAAAATTTTCAACTGAACAATTCAACAATTTAGTCTTGATGCATAAACTAAGAGATTCTAGGAAGACTTTGTGAAAATAAATGTAGAAAATTTACAACTTTCCAGTATAATGGCTAAGAAAATCGTGATGATGATTACAGACATGATCATAAAATCTATACGCTGGGATAATCAAAACACAACTTTCCGATTCCGTTATTTAATGAATGTAATTTGCCTCACCAGTGCCTAGACTTTCAATTGGTAATGCCCTAGGGTTCAAAATTTTGAAAAATCTTTGTTTCTTCAAAACAAGCAGGAGAACAATTGAGCTGAACTTTCGTACCAATGTATCCAAATCGGTTCGCACTAAAACATACTCCAATAAGTCAAGAGTTTCCATGCACCAATGTATAAAGCAATAGGACCGCAGTTTCATCAGCCAAGCACCTGCAGAGGGAAAACCTGTTAGGCAATACTGAGAAAGAGAGACAGATTATGCACATTCTCGTATAAAAGATAAGAGTAAAGTCCTTTAAGAAGTTATAAGACTTTCTTAAAATTTATAACTCCAACAACTCTTAGTGACAAAAAATTCTGAATGCCTTGAATATTTTTTTGGATAGATTGGGGGAAGGAATTTTCAAACTTTGCTACTAAGATCAACGAAAATAGGAGCAACAAAGCAAAGCAGAATTTGTCCTCAGAACACCAATGATATTGAAAACACATAGAGCAACAGAGGCAACCAAGTGCCAATGAGCCTTTTGTTATTATGTTTTTCGTTTTATTTTTGTCCAGGTACCCACACATGCATTTGCATGTATACATCCAATCTAACAAAAACACTAGTATAACTTGAACCATAGAAATTACTGTCATCATGGAGGAAAAGAGCAAGACATTTACATGCCAAGAGTATAAAACAGAGATGCAGATGGCAATCTCACATGTGACCCATTGTGCGTCTTCCCCTCAATATCTACATGATCAACTGAAAGCATGGCACTACTCAGTAATATGGAAAAGGCATATAACATATCAAACCAATTTGAGAAAAAATTGCAAAAAGAACTCACATTCTATATCCCTTGCATTTTCTAAGGCTTGCGATAAGGAATGTCAGAGAAATATATTTTTCCTTCAGAAAGAGAATCTGCAGTTGCCTTTTCATCGCTTCTGTCTATCATGGACTCGTCACAAACAACACACTTATGATAATAATTAAGTACAAGCAACACATGAAGACTGCAGTCTGCCAATGGGTTTCTTGTGCCTTCACCAGTTGAACTGACCAAATAATTGAATGGCAATAAACAAAAGTGGCTGCAAATCAAATATATAATGTCAACAAAAGCAGTGATGGTAAAGAAAAGCTAAAGAATATCACTGAGTTTCAAATAGTATCCTTGAAAGGGAATCCATGGGTTAAGAAAAATAATATATGAAAGCTAACAAAAATATATGAATCAAATTAAGAAGCAGTTTTGGAGAATTTATGCTCCGCCTTAGATGAAGGAGACAATCACAATGCATTGACACTAATACCCCATTCTTAGTCTGACAAATATGACCCAAACTTGAAAGCAAAAGGCAGGCATTGCAAATGAGACAAAAACGAGAAAGAGTAAATAGATATTAGAAAATTCCACATAGCAGTCCTATGTGGTTCGAGCCTTTTTTAGATGAGAAAACTGACTAGTTCATGCCTATTTAAAAAAGAAAAAGGAAGCTCTAATAAGAACATCATACCAGCTGCAGAACTGACTATTTGCAAAACTCCAGGCTGACTCCCGCCAGAAAATACAGGATAAGATGCACAATTAAATGGGATACGAGGCTGCACTATATAATTGAGTAGCAATCTCCCAACAACCGAATTAACTACAGAACTTTCCTGCAAATAATGGAAGATGTCCATAATAAGAATGCAAGATCTAAAGAATTCTGAATTTAGAGCAAGAAATAAAGCCAAAGCTCATTCACTAGCCTGAACCATGGCTGCATCAATAAAAGGGTTTGTGTCAGTTGGTCCAGGAGATGGTCCGTAGAGAAGATGGGTTGACATTGCAATAAGCATGAAATTGAGCAACTCGTGATGTAGAAGATATGTCTTTGAACTTGGAGCAAAAATAACACCTTTTAGAAGATCAAATTGCACAAAATCTTAACATTTGAGCATGGTGAGAAATCCACGGTGTACCTTACTTCAACAGAGGCAATGAAGTTAAGTACATTATGCATGACAAGATTTCAATGTTTTGATCTGCAAATGTAAGAAATTCAGCATACAATGATTTACTAGTATTGGAAAACATAACTGTCAAACAAACACTTCAATAGAACTGAAAGCAGAGAGTCTAAAGTGCACAATTAGCATTCTTGGGGCTTGTATAAATAAATTCTGATCCCCTTGAAAGTCCAAAAGATAAAATCTAACTTTCTTTTGACCTCCTTTCCATAATTAATCTGCTGTTTGAGGATGTATAGCCAACCACAAAGGCTTATTTAAACTTTCAGAAACTTCTATAACAATTGCATTTCTTTACATAACCTTAATGCAAATCTAGTTTCCAATTATAGAATAATAATGTAGCTTATTGGCACCCATTTCGCCATTAGATTTTTTACCTTCGAAGAAAAGATGGCCAAACTAAGATGGCCAAATTAAGCCGATTAAAAAACAATAACAAATGAGAAAAGGCAAAACACTTGAATGATGCTGACTATGGATGCTTTGAAACAAACCTCCACCCTGCCATTCAATTTGCACTACTTACCAAATAATAAAGATGAAATACCAGCGTTGAAATCATTAGGTGCTGGTTCGCTTACATGCAATGACAAATACAACTCCTCGATGATATTATTGCTTTGAGCATTTTCAATTAAATACTTCAAAAAGACAGATGAAATGTGAACCGCATTAACAGCCTTCGCATAAACTTCCGAAGGTGCGGCAGAATTCGAAACACACTCTTGCAAACACCATGATAAGTGAATCAAAATCTTCGCCAGATGCCTAGTACAACAATTATTTTGTGCTGCAAAAAAATCATTAAATATACATAATTTCTATAATTATAGTTCCAATAAACAGAGAAGCAACGACACTAAAAAATGGTGGAGGAAAAAAAAAAGAGCATGATTAGTGTGCGAATAAAGTAACAATTAAAGCAAATACAGATAATATGATGCAGGATTAGACGTTGATGAAAAGAGGAGGAGGTTTTGTGGTAAACTGACCGAAGAGCTTGACGACTTCATGGACATGTTCAGCATGCCAATGGAGATTGAGAGGGAGTTCGAGAAGTTTCTGCCAAAAATCAGAACCTATAGGAAACGTCTTCTCACCGACAAAAGAACCGGTTAATGCTCGGCCGTGTTCTGAGGGCGAGCGCCGGAGGGGCGCGGCGTTGAAGGCACTGCTCCCATTCGAATATTTCAGTCGGTTGTTTTTAGAGAGCGGAGTCAACTTTGGTTAAAAAGCGAGTCCGGCGACTCAACTGGCATCGTAGAGGTAAAGCAAGAGAGTGTTGACGTATTTTTTTTATCTGTTTAGTGTTTGGGGGATAATGGAAATGGAAGTGGATGTTGAGAATTAGATTGAGCTGTGCTGGTGAAGTGAAGGAAGAGAGCCAGAGGGGGAGCGTAGAGACGAAGTTTTGAAGAATTGAGAGTGGATTTGAGAGCAATATTTTTAGTTTTCGGTTTTTATTTTTGGACAATGATAGTGGTAATCAGATAGCTTATTTTTTTTTGGTCAAACCAGGGTATCCCAGGCCTTCGGCCCAGACTAATCCCTCGACCGGGGTGGCAAGGTCTCCCCATGAGGTGCTTTACTGACGAGGAAGAGGGTCGAACCCCCAACCTCGGCAGTGACAGGAGCGCGCCTAACCGCTCTGCCGCGACCTCATGGGTAATCAGATAGCTTATTTGTTTTTTAGGTTAAAAATATTTTAAAAAATATATATATATTTTAAATTATTTGTTTATGTTTTTATTTATTGATATTAAAAATATTTTTTAAGAAATAAATAGTATATATTATATCAATATATTTTTAAATAATTTAAAAAAAAACAAATTTTATTTAATTTTCAGATGTGTATTTTTCAATTTTATGTTGTGTTTTAGACTTTTAGTTATGAAAAAAAGATAGAATTAAACGTAAAGGACAAGGAAGAACTTCATTTACTTGTATGTTTTCAAATTTTTTTCGATTTTATTTTCAGCAAATCAATTCTTAATTGCTTCCCAAGTAAGTGGCCACTATACATTAAGGTTGTCAATACCGTTCCAGTAGTCATTCTGATTTTTTTATTGGTACAGAACGTTTCAATTTCGAAGTGTTTCGGCGTGCCGTTTCGGAGTTATATTGTTCATATATAATTATTATATATATATATATATGAAAAAAATTAAAATAACAATTTAACAAGTATAATTAAAATTCAAGATAAATTAACTTTAAATTATACAATATAAACACAAAGTCAAACAAACATAATCTCAAAATTAGAAACACAACCACAAGTTAATCAAAATAAGGAGGATTTTAAGGCCGTAACGGCACACCCGGAACGGTACCGAGATCTTCCGGCCGATATTTAACCGATATTAAAACCGAGACGAAAACGACGCCGTTTTGTCTCGGTTTTTTTAATGGCACGGAACGTTCCTGCCGGAACGGAACAGTATTGACAACCCTGTTATACGCAGCAAGCTAAACTTAGATTTTTTCTAAAGTTTAAAACAAAAATAATATATATAGACACGATTTTATATTCAATTTGCAAAATATTCAAATATATCTCACTTAACTCTTTTTTTAGCGTTAACGGATACTTTAACACATCAAAATAATTTAAAAAATTAATTTAAAGTTAAAAACAAAAATTCAAAAGCATTTTTAAAATCCATTGATAAACAGTCACTAATTCATTTCAAGACCCATGCCCTAAAAGAAAATTAAGTACTCGATCACTAATTCAGTTTGGGAGTACTCGATCACTACTTCATGGAAAGCAATTTTCCAGCTAAATGAAAATGTTCTAACACGTGTATTCCCGTGAGTCTCCAACAGACTTTATGGGATGGTAAAATATTTTTGATCTACACAGCAGAACTCGAGTTCGAATCAAGATGTATATTCTTTATAAAAATCTGAAACAGTCAAGATTTTACCCGTTCATCTAAGTCAACAAAATATGTTTTCTGAAATAGAGTTTCCTAGCATCTAAAAAAAAAAATTCCCATGCCTTTTTTTGGTGTTTGCCACGTTAATCCTCGCCAATCACTTTCTGTTTGGTTTTTGTGTTTTAAAAATAATAATGTTTTAAAATTATTTTAATGTGTGATAATAAAAATATTTTTTAAAATACAAAAAATATTATCCTATGTATTTCCAAACAAAAATTATTTTAAAAATAATTATTATCACACTCTCAAATATACAGTGCTATAATATCATCACCATTGACCTGGATTTTAAAAGAGTTTAAGATTGACTACACTTTCATGAATTATATTTATATGTAAAAATGGCAAATATCTGATTTATCTAATTACAAAACATATAAAGGGTGTGGCCGATTCACTGTAGCCCCTCTCACATGTTACTGTGGACCGGAGCAGTGTAAGGGCGCTTTTGCCCTTAATGACTCGGCGCCTGTTGTGGCTTAGTGGGGGCGTCTTTCTTCTCTTCCATTCATTTAAAACACAGCTGACAAAAGGTTGCTTCTTTTCGTTTTTTCCTTTCTGGGCAGAGAGCGAGCGGCGGGCTGGGTGGTGAGGGCTGGTCGGCCGGTCGAGCATGGCGGTTCACGGGCTGGTTTCGGGTCGTTCTGGGTGTTCGATGAGGTATGGTTTTCACCCCTTCTTTACGTCAATTTCTGGTTTTGCTCCGTTTCTTTACATTGGGTTCTTCGGGTCGTTTTGTTTTTTTTCCATTTTTCTTCCATCTTCTCCTTCGATTCGTGCTGTTTCTGGTCTGGGTGTTGGCAATTGATTGTATTTTTAATTGATTGTATTTTTTTCTCCTTCGATTCATGTTCAGTTGTTTTTGGTTTCTCATTGTTTTTGTTGGGTATTCGGTTTCTTGGGGTCGGGGTGCTTGGGTTTAGTCGTTTGTGTGTGTTGGGGGGGTGGGTTTTTGGTTTAATTGGGTTCGGGTTGGGTGGAGTGGGTTTTTGGTTTAATTGGGTTCGGGTTGGGTTGATCCACGGTTTGCAATTCTCCGGTGCTCTCGGTCTGCTTTGGTTTGCTGTGATTCTCTGCATGCAACCGAATTACATGAATTGAGCATTGATGAATTAAATGAATTGAGCATTGATTTGGTTTGTATGTACTCTCGGTTCATTTTTGTTTTAGTTTGTTTCATTTGTTGATTTATGTTTTTACTGTTGCCATCTGGTTCCATTTCGTCAACTGGTCTTTTTGCTAAATGTCACTTCGCATTAATGAATTTCTCTGTTCATTTTGCAGGACTGCATGCTTTAATTTTGACTTCTTCTCTCTTGATATTTTCTTCTCGGGACTGCACCGCCTCTCTTCCTTTGTTAAACGCCTGTTGTGGCTTAGTGGGGGCGTCTTTCGTCTCTTCCATTCATTTAAAACACAGCTGACAAAAGGTTGCTTCTTTTCGTTTTTTCCTTTCTGGGCAGAGAGCGAGCGGCGGGCTGGGTGGTGAGGGCTGGTCGGCCGGTCGAGCATGGCGGTTCACGGGCTGGTTTCGGGTCGTTCTGGGTGTTCGATGAGGTATGGTTTTCACCCCTTCTTTGCGTCAATTTCTGGTTTTGCTCCGTTTCTTTACATTGGGTTCTTCGGGTCGTTTTGTTTTTTTTCCATTTTTCTTCCATCTTCTCCTTCGATTCGTGCTCTTTCTGGTCTGGGTGTTGGCAATTGATTGTATTTTTAATTGATTGTATTTTTTTCTCCTTCGATTCATATTCAGTTGTTTTTGGTTTCTCATTGTTTTTGTTGGGTATTCGGTTTCTTGGGGTCGGGGTGCTTGGGTTTAGTCGTTTGTGTGTGTTGGAGGGGTGGGTTTTTGGTTTAATTGGGTTCGGGTTGGGTGGAGTGGGTTTTTGGTTTAATTGGGTTCGGGTTGGGTTGATCCACGGTTTGCAATTCTCCGGTGCTCTCGGTCTGCTTTGGTTTGCTGTGATTCTCTGCATGCAACCGAATTACATGAATTGAGCATTGATGAATTAAATGAATTGAGCATTGATTTGGTTTGTATGTACTCTCGGTTCATTTTTGTTTTAGTTTGTTTCATTTGTTGATTTATGTTTTTACTGTTGCCATCTGGTTCCATTTCGTCAACTGGTCTTTTTGCTAAATGTCACTTCGCATTAATGAATTTCTCTGTTCATTTTGCAGGACTGCATGCTTTAATTTTGACTTCTTCTCTCTTGATATTTTCTTCTCGGGACTGCACCGCCTCTCTTCCTTTGTTAAGTCATTTTCTTAAGATTTTCTTTGCTGTTTTTTACGTTTTGTCTGCTGCATGTTTCTGTTGCTTTTCGTTTGCTCTGGTAGCTTCGTCTTTCTTCCATTTTTCTTTTCAGCTGTCGTTTGGATTTCTTGCGTTATTCATTCTAATTCTTTTCCTCTTCTTTGTTGAGGTTGTATCTGCTGATTGTCACAAATTGCTGCTACAAAAACTTCCTTTCACCCTTTGTCACCCTACTTTTGAGGTTAGTTAGCTTTCGGTTAAAATCTTTTAAAACCTTGCAATTTGTTGTGCAATTTGTTGTGCTTTTTAGAACCATATCACGCAATGTCTAATAATGAAAGACAGTAGAAACATGAGCTTTTGGTTCTTAAGGACAAGCTATAGTAGATAATTCTTGCACTTTCTAGCAATTATAAGCATAGAGTGATATTCTTAGACAGTAGAAAATACTTATATTCTTTTCTAGGATTTTCACACAAGCTATAGGATTGTGATATGTGTTGTTGTTATTATTGCAAAATTGGTCTGATTTCAGTTGTTGTTATTATTGCTGGCTTATATTTATGATATCAGAGGAAGTCATTGATTGGTTTTGTTAAGAAAACCTAATTTTAAGTAAAGGTGTCTTATCATGAGAACTATTCTGGATGGTTGTGAATTTCCTGTTTTGATTAATATATTTAAAAAACATTTCGGCTCTAAATCACAAGGATCAATTGGGATTTTGTTTGATGTGTATGGCCAAAATTTAGCTATTGCTTTCTCTTATTATCTTTTCAAACCATCACAGCCGTGCCTTTTGCAATATAGCTAGGTTAGGTGAAATTTACTAGATCCAGTCAAAAAATATTATAGTTAGCTACCATGGGCAGCCTGTTATAAGACAGTAAAACAATAAAAACAACACTTTACACCTAGAAATTAGTAAACCATGAGGCTGAAAAGATCAAGTGGTTTCATGTGGCTAAATATGTTGGCATTTCAGCTTCCATTCTTTATTTTCATATAGAAATTAGAAGTCTCACTGGATTGTATCTTAAGGTTAGGATCCTAAATGCACAAAATCAAGGATAAGCTATGCAAGTTCAGAAATCCATAATATCCATATACTTTGTCTGTTTGCTGCACAACCTCATCGTCATTTGGGTGGAAGAATTTTTTCCCCTTTCAATAGAGACCACAAACCACTACCTGAAAAAAATATCAAACTTAGTGGGCTGCATGTCAGTTATTTTCTAGCTGAAACCATGTTCGTTTGATGACATTACCTCTTGAAATCCCCATCTTAGTTGCCTATAAATAATTCCAGCAAGAGCAGGAAAACTGGAAACATTAATTTAGGACTAATAAAAAACATAATATAAAATAATTACACCCAGTTAAATTCCATGTTAAATCCATGTTAAATTAAATCAATAAGAATTATAGACATAGTGAGCTCCATTATTCAAACAAGCACAAATTGTTTGAGTTCATTTCTCTTAACACCACAACTCGATAAGAATTTTGCAACTTCCGTTTTTTTAAGCCTCTATTTGTACTTTTAGAAGTATTCTGTCACATAAATCTTCAGTAATGGAATTTGAACCACAAGCAATCTTTGGATATATTGAGGAAAAGATCAACTATCACCATCCCTTCAAAAATTTACCAGTTGTCAACAAAGAGCAGAAAAATTATACCTCGATTGTCAAAATCAATCAAGATATGGGATTCTAAAAGTTCAAGCTTAAAGGCTTAAAAATATTTCTGTGTTTTGTATTTTCACATCAACCAAACAGATATTTTATAAAATGTAGGGCCAAGATTTTCTTATAAAAAAACAGACCTGAACAGAGAAACCTGAGCAAGGTTTGAAGGCCACCACATCTCAACAGGATAAACCAAGTATTTCCTTAGCATCCCAGCCCATCCATATCCTAAAATCTGCAATTTAAGAACCATAAACACAAAAATAAAATGAAAATTTACAATTAAATGCACTAATAAAACAAAACTAAATTGAAAAAAGATGGCTTTTTGTCGAAAAATCAAAGCACAGTAACCTTATCCCCTACAAAATGCACATAAAAATGCTGAAAATAAAAAGAGCCACAAAAATTTTAGAGTCCAGCATGCAAATAATCAAATCCAATTTTCTAATCATATTAAAATTTTAAAAAAAAATTCCACGTTGTTTCACTACCTAAAAATCAACCATGATTCTTCAGTCTAGACACAAAATCAGAAGCAGACAATACCAAAATAAAATCCAAAACAGTACTATTTAGCCCAAAGAACAAAAGATTTCATAAAGTAATGTTCTTTACCTAAGTAGTCAAGACTATGAACAGCCCACAAAGGAAACTCAGATTCTGCTTATAATAAGCCTTCATGACAGTAATGGCACAATAATATTATAATATATATAATATTAATTTACAATCCATGTTAAATTCCACCCAGTTATCAAGTCCAAACATAAAAGCTCACAATATTCTCTAGGTTATTAGACTATTGACTCAATTGCAAGATATTTAAAATCTTCGTATATGTTTACAAAAAACTATTGGTTGCATATTGAAATTCTTTTAGGGAAGAAGAATACAATCGAAATCTACAACACTCATTATGATCATGACTATAATTATAATACACTCACTGAACTTCGATTAATATTCATTCCTTTTTCCTTATCTTTGATTAGAGATGATTTTAGTTTTAGCAGGATGAACATAAATATTAAATTAAGAAGAAAAAATTTCATGATAAATAGAAGGACGAGGTGTTATATTGGTTATAGAATTTTCAACGAGTAATAAAAATTCTGACATTTTTTCCTTCTCACCTACATTTCTTAGTCTGTGATTAGTCCTTAGTTTTTATTCATTGTTCTTCTACTTTAATATTATTCTGACGTTGCATAACTAGAAAGAAAACAAAAGAAATGCTACAGGGTCTATGAGATTAGGAACCTTTATTCCTGCAAAAAACCATTTTATGGATTTCAACATGTGGCCAGATGTTGAATCAAGCTTTTTGACGGGTATTATCTTATGTTTAAACTAAATACCACCAACAAAGTCACACTCTATTTTCCACCAAGTCGAAGAGAACGAAAATCTAAATAGACCAAGAAGCAAATTGGTAGGAATGCTAGCAAGGTTAAACTCACACATTCAATGCACCAAGCATAAATGGTTTGAGTAATTTAGGAAATAGATTCTAGAAATATAAACCTGTACTTGGCAGCACGGGGATCCTGATCAAGATGGTGCTGCAAATATGACAAGTCTTGGACGTCCGTATAGAAATCAAGGTTAAAAGCTGCAGCACATTATGCTCATAATTTTTTTTTAATATAACATAGTTATAATCTTCAAACAGGCAAGGAAAAAAAAAGCCAAACCTGCCTTGCCATAACTCTCAATTAGATCAATCTTAGACAAGATATTGAAATGTGGGAGTTCCAGATGAATCATTGTTGATAGTGACAAAAGCAATGCACTAACATATTTTCCATCATCACTGCAAAGAAGGCCATCAACTAAATGCACAACAATCAACTGCATAAGATGAGTAATTCAATTATAGTATCAAGATCACATACAACGGTTACAAATTAATATAATTTAAAAGTCTTGAATAAATAAAGCATACCCTGAGATTCAACTTCTTAATGAGTTTCATGATAACATTCTTGGCATTCGAATGGAGAAAAAATAATTCCACTTGGCCCGGAAAATCAAAAAGAGGTTAGTGATCTGCAACAGAGTCAACATTCTTAACACTGTAAGTAGACTGAACATGTCCAAAACAAAGTTCAAGTAGTGGGTTTTAAAACCTCAAAGTCAAAACATGCCCTAAACAAGGCAAACCATGAAAAACAGAACGGCTGACACAGATAATCTACTGCATTAACCTTTACACAGAGGTTCCAATTTAGATTGCAACCATTCAATATTCTTCTCTAAATAATCCATCCAATAAATAAGACCTGGTCAAAAAAGCAAATGATATCAGCATTAAGAAATTACTAGCAGCAATTAATGACAAGGGTGTGAAATAAATAAGCATTCTGTTGAGTTTTTTGCCTTCAAGTACTTTTGCATGCGCTGTTATGGTTTGCTTTTGCTGTTTGACTATGGAACCTGAAATGGTTCTCAAGGGCTAATGATTTTGGTTACCAACAAGCCACGGATGTTGATTGCTTTCCCTGCATTTACGGTGCCTTTTAGTTTGTTTTTTTTACTACATGATTCGATATTTTTCAGGTTAAATTGTTGCTTCAAATCTGTTTTGGAGGGTTCGTTCGTTTGTTTGGACATTTCCTCTTCACTTGCTCATCGTTTCAACTCACGACTTTGCTAAACTTCTTACCAGGTTTGTTCTGTCTTTCATTATTTTTCATCCTTATTGGTTGTAGTCCTTTTGTATAATTTCTATTTTATTGAGTAATGCATCTGGTTAAGTAATGGATTACGACTGTTTTTTGCCAATTATTTTACTTTAGAAATGCATTCATGATATTGCTTAAATTCCAATTATTGCTTAAATTCAACTCATGTTCTTTTCTTCTATCTACTTTTCCCATTTGATTGTTCTTTCGATTTTGTCTTTAAGGTTAAATTCTTTATTGCATTGTTCTTTGTTAATCCATGTTTCTTTAAGTCTGTAGCAATTGTAGTTTAGGTAACACTTTTTACTCAAATTGGCTGCTTTATTTTCATCATAATTTTTCCCGTAAATGTTAATACAACTTCTCATAAATAGGCTTTATCATGACAAGTCGCTACCAACGTGAACAACCCGACCATCACATAGAATATTATCCTTATCCTTCAGCTGTTTTTAATGATGATTTCTATCCTCTTACGGATGAAATCGATCCTGTTGCGGATGAAAGTTTTGTTGACGTTTCTACCTCTTTGGATACTGAAAGTACCCACCAAACGCTTTTTGATTGTGATGCACATATTGGCTTTCATTACGAAGATCCCTCCGCGATTGCCTCTTCATCTTCTAGACCAAGTTTAAGATCAAAAAGTTATGAAACTGAGCGTGCAAATATTATTACTCCTTCGTCTTCAGACAATTTGTCTTCTCTGGTATCAAACTATCAAGCTGAAGATCAACCAACTAATGTCCCCTCAATCATTCCTGACCAATATAATATTATTGGTCAATCTTTTTATCAAAAAAAGAGAAAGCGTGAGTTATCTCAACATCCTTAATCCTTTCTTTCAACTGACTTTAGTTTCTGAATTCTTATGATTTTAATCCTCTTTTGTTTTTCCAAATTTCTCTTCACCTCAGGAACCTTGGTTGAACCCCTTGATTTCGGTAATAAATCATGGAAATGTCAACATTGCAATGCTCTTTTTTGGTTTGCAGAGCGTTTGGCACGTTCAGGAAAAACAAACCCCTCCTTTACATCATGTTGTGCTAATGGCAAAATCAAATTACCTGCTGCTCCTAACACACCTCAATTTCTAGATGATCTTCTAAATCCTGACAAAGGCTCATTGTCTATCAAATTTCGACATAACATTCGTGCTTATAATTCAATGTTTGCTTTCACTTCAATGGGAGCACAAATTGATAATACTGTCAATTCTCAACCAGGTCCTTATATATTTAAAATAAATGGACAATGTCATCATCTTATGGGATCATTGCTACCCAATGAAGCTGAATCACCAAGATTTGCACAACTATACATCTTTGACACAGACAATGAAATTGCTAATCGACTACACCCTTTTAATAAAAATAGTTGCCAATCATCTTTAGATGAAAATGTTGTCAAGGAACTTATTAACATGCTTGATTCATCTAATGTATTAGTCAAATTGTTTCGTCAAGTTAGACATAGACTTAACAATGATGAATTCCCAAATTTCAAACTTCGTTTAATTGGAAAAAGATATGGTGATTCAAAACAATATGATGATCCTTCCTCTAATGATATATGTGGTTTAATTGTTGGAGATATTGGAGAATCACAAACTAATAGAGATATTATTATTGAAAGCTATTCTAGAAATCTCCACAGAATCTCTAAATTGCATCCAAAATTTATGTCTCTTCAGTACCCACTTTTATTTCCTTATGGTGAGGATGGATATCATACTGACATTTTATTCACAAATCAAGAGCATTATACTCCTTCCAAGCGTCAAAAAGTTACAATGAGAGCATATTATGCTTATATCATTCAAGAAAGATTAGGAGATAGTAGTACTCTTACCAAAGGTGGAAGGCTTTATCAACAATTTTTAGTTGATGCATTTATGAATGTTGAACAAGAACGTCTAGATTTCATTCGCTCAAACCAAGATAATCTTAGAACTGAATCTTATAAAGGTGTCCAAGAAGCTGTTTTAAGAGGCGATCTTAATGGTTCAAATACTGGAAAAATCATCCTCCCCTCTTCTTTAACTGGAAGCCCTAGATATATGATTAACAATTATCATGATGCAATGGCTATATGTCGTTATTATGGTAACCCTGACCTTTTTATTACATTCACTTGCAATGTCAATTGGCCTGAAATTCAAAGAGAAATTAAAAAAAATCGAAATTATAAACCTGAAGACAAACCTGACATAATTGCAAGAGTATTTCGATACAAACTTAATGATATGATTTCATTCATTAAATCAGGGAAGCCCTTCGGAAAAACAATTGCTGGTATTTTTCTTTACTTATTATTTTCCTCTTATTGCCTTTATTCAATATAGTCTGTTTGAAATTTCTTTTCCCGCTTTGTAGATGTTTGTGCTATTGAATTCCAAAAAAGAGGCTTGCCGCACACTCATTTATTGATTTGGCTAGCTTCTGAATACAAATTTCGATCACCTGAGGATGTCGATTCAGTTATTTCGGCTGAACTGCCAAACAAAGCAGATGATCCTCATTGCTATGCAATTGTTTCAAAATTTATGCTGCATGGTCCATGCGGGATTGCTAGCCCAAAAGCCCAATGTATGAAGGGAAATAAATGTTCAAAAAAATTCCCTAAAAAATTTAAACAATCAACTGTGTTCGGTGAAAATGGCTTTGTGTTTTACAAGCGACGAAATTTCCCTACGTCATTTGTTATGAAAAATGGAATTGCTCTCTCTAATTCCTATGTTGTCCCATACAACAAAGAGCTTCTAATCCGTTATAATGCTCATGTGAATGTTGAAATTTGTTGCCAATCAATGCTCATAAAATATCTTTTCAAATATGTTAGCAAAGGATCTGATAGGTGTCGAGCTGTTATTCAAGGTCAAAGAAACGATGAGATTCAGGCTTATCTTAATTGTAAATTTGTTTGTCCTTATGAAGCTGTATGGCGACTCTTACAATTTCCAATCCATTCAAGAAACCCAGCAGTTGAAAGACTTCAAATACATTTGCCAATGCAACATTCTGTTGTTTTCTTTGGAAATCAAAACTTATCTTCTGTTTTAAGAAAACCTGGTCTCAATAAGACAATGCTCACAGGATGGTTTGCTCGAAACAAAGAAGATATTGAAGCAACACAGTTATATTACTCGCAATTTCCGAACAAATATGTTTGGGATGCTAGGCAAAAAGAATGGATTTACAGAACAAGAGGTTTTTCACTTGGACGTATAACATACGTGCATCCTGCTGCTGGCGAATTGTATTTCTTAAAGATGCTTTTAAATCATGTTAAAGGAGCTACAAGCTTTGAATATCTACGTTGTGTCTCTGGTATTGTTTATCCAAACTTTCAACTCGCCTGCAAAGCACTTGGTCTCCTTGGTGATGGCAAAGAATGGGCTGAAGCTTTTTCAGAAGCTGTTTTAACTGCTTCCTCCTCACAACTTAGACAACTATTTGTCAGTGTCACTCTATTTTGCCAAATTGCTAGCCCCCAAAATTTGCTTGATCAATTTTGGCATACAATGCATGACGACATTAGAATCAAGCTATCATCTTTCTCCCCACATGATCTTCATTTCAATGATGATGAACTTAAAAACTATGTTCTTTATGAACTTGAACAACTTTTCAATGCCTCAGCAACATCCCTCAAAGACTATAATTTACCCCTGCCAAATGATCGTTTGATGTCTGAAATTAGAAATAATCTCCTTAGAGAAGAACTCAATTATGATATTTCTGAACTTCGAAGCAATAATGCAGCATCAATTTCATTGCTTAACACATGCCAAAGGAAAATTTATGATCGAGTTATGGAATCAATTTCAAAAAATCAACAAACTCTTATTTTTGTTTACGGGCATGGTGGCACAGGGAAAACTTTTTTATGGCATTCACTTATTAATAGTATTAGATCAGAAGGGTTAATTGTTCTTGCTGTTGCATCATCAGGGATTGCATCTATTCTGCTCCCTGGTGGTCGCACAGCTCACTCAAGGTTTAAGATTCCTCTTGCTATAAATGAGAACTCAACATGTGAAATAAAAAAAAATACTCATCTTTCAAGGTTGATTGAAACGACAACACTTATTGTATGGGATGAAGCTCCTATGAATAACCGCTACTGTTTTGAAACATTGGATAGATCATTACGTGATATAATGGGACAAACTGGTCATTCCAATCATAGCCAACCTTTCGGTGGGAAATCTATTTTACTTGGTGGAGATTATCGTCAAATTCTCCCTGTTATACCTGGAGGAACAAAAGAAGATATTATTAATGCTTCCTTAAGTAGTTCACCACTCTGGCCACAATTTGAAATCATGTTGCTAAAAGAAAATATGAGATTGTCAATTGATGGTCTTGGTCCAGATGAAATCAATGAAATTAAAGCGTTTGCTGAATGGATTCTTAAGATAGGTGACGGAGACCTTTGTGATATACCTTTTCTTGATGAACTTGATGAATCTTTGATTAAAATTCCATGTGATTTGCAACTACATACCTCTGATGATCCAATTAAAGCTATGGTTTCAGCTATTTATCCCAACATTGAACAACCTACCCTTGAACCATCTTACTTTAAAGAAAGGGCTATTATCACACCGAAAAACATTACTGTTACTGAAATAAATAATTTCATACTTAGAGTTGCACATGGTCCTCAACGCATTTATCTTAGCAGTGATTCTGTTGATGCATCTTCCAGTGATAACGACAATATCAACTTATTATATCCATTGGAATTTATAAACCAACTTGAGTTCAGTGGTGTTCCTTCGCACATTCTTGCTTTGAAAATAGGAGCGCCAATTATGTTGCTAAGGAATCTAAGTCCAATGATAGGCTTATGTAATGGAACACGACTTATTATTACACAGCTTGCTGATAGAGTTATTGAAACTCAAATTATAACAGGCTCACACATTGGTGATCGAGTTTTTATACCAAGGATCATCTTCCCAATTAACGATGACAAATGCCCTTTTACAATCAAACGAAGACAATTTCCAATACGGTTATGCTATGCTATGACAATCAATAAAAGCCAAGGACAATCATTAAAATTTGTTGGTGTTTTCTTAAAGGAGCAAGTTTTTACACATGGGCAACTATATGTCGCTCTTTCAAGAGTTACATCCAAAAAAGGTTTAAAAATCATTTCATGTGACCAAGAAGGAAAACAACTTGATTATGCTAAAAATATTGTCTACAAAGATGTGCTCAATTTATTGCCAAAAGGTCTTCTTCCCATTCAAAATAATTTCTTCTTTTTTCAATTCTAGCTTAATTGTCTTTTATATCCATATTGTCAACTACATTTCAGCTATTTATTTTCATTTCTGTTCATCTTCTTTAGTTTTTGCAACCTATTTGTTATTTGTTATGTATGCATTTTCTTTTTATATTACCTTTATCGTCCACATCAACTTATCTTTTCTTTTATTATGCAGATTAATGGCGGTACCTTTGAAAAATATCAAGAAGTATCTTTTTTATCCAATGATCCAAGCCAGAGTTTGTCGCGTTTGGTTACCGATGCAAAATGGACACACAAGTAGCTTCAACTGTCTTTTGGTTGACCACCAGGTTCTCAAATTTCACACACTATTTACTCAATAGTTTTTGCTGCTTTATACTTAGATGTCCTCTATAAAGTTCACCATCTTATTTACTTTTAACTTGATATCATTTATAATTTATAACCATATTTTCTCTGCATGTATGTTTGTTTGTTTTCTTACATTTTTCCTGGAGAATATATATACAGAGAATCTTAATTCCTTTCCATGTATAAATTACATTAAATACGCTACGATCCGTATTTAGATTTTCTTCACATGTTGTCAAAATTTCTTTTTCCATTAGATACACTATCTTATTAGCATTCATCAATTTCAACCATGTCTTAATAATTCTAATATTGTTTTTCCACTCATTTTTTCATCGTAGGGCGGAGCTATACAAGGATCATCCAAAGCAAAAGATGCAGAATTTTTCAATCTCAACATAATCGAAGGTTCCTATATTGAGATTAAAGACTTCTACACCTACGAAAATCGAGCTGCTAATATTGTCGTTGACCATGAAGCAATTATTGACTTAAAGTCAGATACCAAGATAACGCATCTCGATTCTGTTAAACATGATGTGCCGCGATACTATTTCAACCTTACTGACTTTGCACATGTCTTAACCAAAAGCAGTGGATCAAGAGTTCTTACAGGTATGAAAAATAATTTCTTATTGAAAATGGAAAAAAAAGGCATTATTTCACTAACCTTTCGATTATCCTAGATGTTCTGGGTCGACTTAAAGGAATCCAGCCAATTGAAAAGATATTAGTTCAAGGTCACAGACTTGAAGATAAAAAAGAGTTCATCATTGAGAATATAAGGTATTTCCACTGCTCAAATTGCATTTCTAGCTTATGTTTTCCATTGTTTTATCTAAAAAATTCCAAGTTTCAAACAGAGGAGAAGATCTCCGAGTTACTTTATGGGGCGACGTTGCTCGAAGCTTTGATGATAATATCGTTAATGCGCAAGAATCTCCCATAATTGTTGTCTTTGCCGGGTTTCGAGTTAAAGAATTTCGAGGTTTGCTGTATTATTTTTAATACGATAGCATCAAACCATTTTTGACTTTGTTGCCCAATTGTAATTTTTTCTCATTCATATTACTTCTTTTTCTCTTACTTGCATTCAGGTGCAGCAAATTTAACTGGGACTGCTGCATCACTTTGGTATTTCCACCCAAATATTCCAGAAGTACTGCCATATAAGCAATTGTAAATCCCTCTTACTCTCAAAAAAAAATCCATTTCAGTTTTTACTTAAGCAATAAATATTTATTGTTGACTATTTGAAATTCTTTTTAATTCAGTTATAACCAAGTGCCACATGATGTCCATAAACTTCCTCCATCTATGAATGCTGTTGTGTCATTGGATCAACAAATAAATGAAAACCGAAAAACAATTAAAGAGATCTTATGCATGGATCCACATCAACATAAGGTTTCATTGCTAATACTCATGCGTACTCTTTTAACTGTATTTTTTAACTTCTTTTCTCACTTCTGCTTTTGTCAATGCAGAATATACGATTCACTTGCATGGCATCTATTACTGATTATGATCTCTTTAATGGGTGGTGGTCCAAAACATGCCCTAGATGCACGAAAACACTTTCAGGACCATCAGACAACCTCAGATGCTTTGAACATGGAACTCCAGACTCTGCACCAATTCCATCGTAAAAAACATTCAATGCCCACATTATTGTTTCATATAGATTTATTGTTTCATGAAATTAATACATTTATATTTTACTCCATTACAAATAACTATTGATGTCTTGGTGCAGGTTTAAAGTAAACTGCATTGTAACTGATGAAAAAGATGTCACAAACTTCTTCTTATCTGGAAAAACTGCTGAGAACTTTTTCAACGCCTCGGCACATCATCTGGTTTATGACAAGAAATATGTTGATCCTTATACAGTCCCACCACAAATGACTCAAGTATTAAACAAGATGAAAATCTTTCAACTACGTTTCGGGGCTTATAAATCAGCAATCAACAGATGTGACATCTTTGTTACAAATGTTTTTGACGAAAGCATCAAACAGTCTTCAGAAATTCAATCAGAACAATTTGGTGTTGGGTCCTCAACCACTCCTACAACCATTACTATTGAAGACTCATCAATAGTTCAAGCGGACACGCTTACTCCAATAACACCACCTGACAGCACTCCACCATCTCAACACCAAGAAGACAGTTACCACCTGAAAGCTAAGAAAAGTTTAGATTTCACCGATCCTCATTCAGAAAAAATGTAAGTTTCGTTTCATTACACATATATTTATATTCTCATTTTCAATACTTTTAATCATTGCTAAACAATTTCTTGCCTTTACTTTCATACATCACCTGCATTCCGTATAAATACACTTTCTTATACAATAATATTCTCTATTCCTTAATTTTGCAGCCATCTAAAACAGAAATCAATCATTCTCGGTGAAGAAGATGAACCACCAACTAAAAGGAACAAAGACAACCTTTCTCCATCATCAGAGGTCGTTTTGCACACCAATTATGCACTCTTAATTTCTGTTACTTAAGACACATATGCATTCTTAGTTTTTGTTACTAAAGTTAATTCAAAATGCATGATACATTCAATATATATACTATATGATTAGCTGTATACCTAAGTCATGCATTTAAGTGATTTGATTTCTATACCTAAAGTTAACTTTAGATCTTATAATGGACTTTAGGAATGAATATCGCCCTGAACATATTCTACATTGAATTATGCAATTGATTGTGTTGAAAATGGATGTGATTATGGATGAAATGTTACTCAGATTATGTGCAGGTTGTGTTATGAATAAATTGGTATCTCCCGATATAGGGGAAACTCTGCCGAAATTTCGTTAGAAATTTCGGCGATAAGAAAAAAAAATTCCCATACTTCATCTACTCTTTTTGTAAGTGGAAACATTAAACAAATTAAACAAATAGAAGAAAAAAATTTAAGGTTGTTACTGATGATGATTCATTTTCTGCTATTCATTGTTTTCGTCTAAATGTTTATGTTAGATCTACTTGAATTGCTTTATCATTCGTTCCATTCGCTTTCTCCAAGTACATATATGTATCTATGTTTTATCTATACATCCAAGTCTTCTCTTCCTTTTTTCTAATGTCTACAATGATTTTTACAACATATAATATTAGTTTTTAATTGTTTCTTTGCTGATTTACTGCATTTATTCTTTCATAATATTTCCTGAAATTTTTTAATGCATGGCTTAATTTCTTCATAATTTCATTTATTACTTTGCGAATTTTATTTTTTTCAGGAAGAATAGCAACAAAATGATATGTCTCATTTCAAAGGAGGGATTTCACTTCGCTCTACACCTCAACATCCCTCTATTTTGTGCTGATGTACAAATTATATAATTAGCACTCTTTTGTCATCTTTTGTGATACTATGTATATCCCAAAAGATGTAACCTATGTTTACAAAACAAACTCTGTTATATTGTAGTTCTGAACTTTTATATTATAAGTTTATCGTTTTTTATGTAATTATATTATATTATATACGCAGCAATGCCCGCGGCAACGCGCGGGCATATAGCTAGTAATATATAGGTAGTGTGGTTAAAATAATATTTGAAATTATAATAACTATTACTTTTTTAAAAAATTATTGGGGAAATTATTATAATAATATTATTTTTTTTATTTATTAAAATTTATTTTTAATATCAACATGTCAAAAAAAAAATTAAAAAAACATTATTTACACTACCAAGCTGAAAACATTTTTTTCTCGAGAAGAGAGAGAGGCCATTAAAACTTAATGGTGATGTAAGATATGAAAATTAGATATGATATTAGAGGTGTCATGTAACTTATATTACTTATAGTTCATTTTTAAATACAAATCAATAAAAATTAGTAATATAAACCCTACTAGTAGATATATGTAATATTCATACAAAAAATCTACCTTGCTGGAGGCCGAAAAAATTATAAATAAATTAGATTTAAATCTCGTGAAATATCAAAAATTATATTGGATTCGCTTATGGATCCATACATGAACTAATTTATTCTTAAACACCGTTAACATCATGACGCTTTCATTCCTTTTCTTTTTTAGTAAACAAGTTTTATGCTTTTCCAAGCTCGTTTTTTTTATTTTTTATAATCGGGGTGTCCGGACCAGCTTGTGTGCATCACAACTAAATCTCCGGGCCCACTGAATATCCTGCAAACTCAATGAGCATGTAAGGCACCGCGGAGGTGACAAGCGTGCCTGACAAGGCTTGAACCTGGAGTGAGAATAAGGGAGAAGCCCTTCTTGACCAATGATAAAAAGAAAAAAAAACAAATTAAGATGATCATGAAGCTGTAACATGGTTTTCCGAGATGATTGGCTGTCGATATTGATTTCATAATTAAGTGACAAAAGAGATGAGATGAACAAGTGATTATAATCAGTCAATATTCAACGAAACCTAGAGAAAAAAATGTAAAATACCCCAGAATGAAAATTGTCTGTCAATAATACCAAATCAAACCCACCTGAAGATACACGATCGGCTTTTGTCAGCCAGGCTATCTGACTCAAACCCACAAGAACCAGAAGGTTAGATAAATATTAGAAATAGTTTCCTACTCCAGCGAAGCAACAAGGAGTAAGCTGCAGCCAATCTCAAGTCCTCTACTTACTGGAACCCAAAAAACCAAGCTGCTCAACCAACACGTTTACATCTTCCTCATCTTCACCTTCGCCACCCAATACTGCTATTTCTTCGTCAATATCCTCGTTCAATAAATCTTCCCAGAAAACCTCATCAATGTCGTTACCTTTAATTTCATGTTCTTCTCCTTTCTCATAACGTTGCTCCACCAAGTTGATCAGTTGGTTTTCACTGAGTCCTTGCATGTTCATTGCCGGATTGTGAAATTCTGGAACGTCAAACTGATCAGAAAGATCTCCAAACTCCTGATGTTCAATCTTAACAAATGTTCCTACTCCCTCGCCATGGCCGAATTCTCCAACCTCAAAATTACTACGCCCTTGGTCAATCGGTCGCCTTCTCTTTTTACTAATCGCCTCTTCAAGTTCTTTCCTCATGTCGTTTTGTTGGACTAGTTGCTGCACAAAATCGGGATTTTGCATTGCTCTAGCCAGGAAACTCATCATCTGTTGCTGTTTATTCTCGGTCGTCTTAAGTTTTTCTTCCATGAGTTGAAGGCAAGCTTTAGTAGTCTGCTGTTGTTGTCTAAGCTTCACCAGTTCCACCATTAGTACTTGCTTGTCTCGCCTTAATCTATTAACTTCCCCATCTAGTCCAAATGTTCCAACTTCAACACAAGCCTCTAGAGCTTGCTGAGAAGTTTGTGTTTGAGGAGATTTTCTCCTCCTAGTAATATTATTGAGAAGATGTTTTTTCCCTCTGAGGAACCCTTCATTAGCAAACTCCCATCTGTCTGGATCAACCTTTCTAAACCCCTACACCATCCAAATTTCATTCTCTTGATCAATTCCAAAACAAGGCTAAGATAACCAAAAATGAATTGTACGCTACTATCTGAACTCTCAACGACAGTATTCAAGAGCTACAATTAAAGGATGAACTAAAATTTATGAGCAATTATTAGGGGTTTAGAGAGGTTGAGTTTTTAATGAACTTGCATTTCATTCATCAAACAGTCATAATTCTTAGAACAAACCAAATGTGGAAACACTGCTGAGGCTTAACAACCCATAATAGCTTTGTGTATTATTTTATGTATTTAATCTCAGCAGTGGCCCTTTTCAAACTATACATATATATTAAACAAGCAAAATGTCCCCATTAAATAAAATGGACAGAAAGGGAACCAGTTAGATCTTTTCCTAAAATAACATTATTATTATTATATTTTGAAAAAAAGAAAGATATGAATTTCTACCGTGTTCTTGAACAAGCAAGTCGTCACATCTAGAAAGAGAGCCCGCGTAAAATTACAGGAAAAACTAATCCAAAAAAACCAACGCCACTCCCTTAACTGTTATCCCACTAAAGATGAGTTAAATTAAGTTGATGAATCTGAAGGTAATAAAGAAAAAGCACTTACATATGTGTTAAGCTGCCTAACAAAGCTAGAGAAATTGTTGTGCTTGAAGTATCTAGGGAGGAGACTCGACGAAAACGCTTGGGGATCCCAAACAATAAAGCTGTTGTTACCTCTACTCCAAGAAACCATATGGTTTGTGCTTGCATCTTCAATTAAATCATAAGTTTTGGAGAGAAATGGAGGAGGAACCGGGTCACGGAGTCCCTCCATTGGCTGTGGAATAGCTGTAGATGCCACGCCTGGTGAGGATGTGCTTGTTGAACTAGCTCCTGTAAACTCCCCTCTGATCTCTCGGCCGCAATGATCCATGGTTTGGAAACTGATCTGACTGAGATATAAAAACAAGATTTGATCAGGTAGCTTCTCTTTTTTCAGGTAGATACAGACTAAGTTGGTACAAGGGCCTGATCTTAAGAAGAAAGCAATTTGGAAAATGTAAACTAAATTTGAGAAAGCTATTGAAAATGGGAACTATCACTCTTGAATTAATCAGAAAAGAGAGGGAAGATAGACTGATTAGGAGGAGTTAGTAGGAGCTTTGTGCTATGTAGGCATGGTGCTGAATGAAGAAACACAGGGGAGGGAGGTGCAAGGAGCTGAGGAATCGGAGAGAGGGGTAAAATTTAGGCTATGGATCGGATAGTCTTTAAATAAGCTGCTGGGATGATTATTTTTGGTCTTACCTTATTTTCAAAGCTTGAGAGTAGAACAGTCAGCAGGCTGAGCGAGTGACGAAGACAGAAAAGAAGCAAAAAATGACACTGTGAGATACTTTGCCCACGTCACTTATTTCTCCTTCGAGAAAGTACTCTCGTGGCCCCCTTTTGTTTTGTCAATACCAAGATCTAAGGAAGTTCTAGCCTGATGGTTTTTTTTTGTTGTTGTAAGAATATTGATTTACAAAAATAACTAGTTGTATTCTCCAGCGCGTTACGTGGGGATATAATATTAATTATTTTATTATTAATATATACTTAACTGTTTAATAATTTAATTATATTATTATAATTTTGTTTATATGTTGTCATAGTTATTGCTACAATACAAAACACGTAAGGTTATATTAAAATGGGACTCCATATGAATGTTTTAAAATTGTTTTTGAAAAAAATTTAAAATATTTGTTTTTATTAAAATTTAAAAAATATATTTTAAATTGTGTGAACTTAATTAATATATATATATATAATTTTAATACATTTCTAAACTAATTTTTCTTAAAAAAACAACTACAATAACACTCACAATCTTCACCAATAGTGAATTTGCAATGGATGAATATAATTCTGCACCGATGAATATGATCAGTGTAAAACTTACGTTGACCTTTGACGGGAATATCTAGAGGGGTTGACGAGGATAGATATCGTGGAAGCCAATGCTGTTGTCGAGGCTATTACCACATTAGATTATTTTTTAAAACATTTTTTAATTATTGTGAAACAAATTTAAATAAAATAGATTATATTTTCGGGTTTCATTGTAATTCTACAAGCACAAGGGTCATAATCTGATTGCCCTAAATTGACAGTGACAGGTGTGGGGTAGTTGGCTATCCACCGCATCATACAAAAAGGCCAATCATACACGAGCACAGGAAAATATTTGTTAACTGAGCTATCAGAAGCTGACAGGTGGCTCGTGGAAGTAGCAAAACTATTAAGCAAATGGAAGAATGGAGAAAGGAGAATAAAACAAAAGCAAAAGTGTGGAATAAATTATTGAGTATATTACAAAGGAGGCTTCAAGATGAGTGTAGAAACGCGTGGAATATACCCGACACAGCCAAATCTAAAGAGAGGAAAATTTGGGGCCAATCAGATGTGACTTTTGTTGAAACAAATTATTGCACTCCAGATCCACCTCTAATATGGAGTATAAGAGCAGCTCCTGCCGTTCTAAAATAAATTAGTGAATTTTTAATTAAAAATATTAAATTATTGTATTATTTTAATAAAACAATTTTATTATTTTGATATGTTTGTATTAAAAATTAAAAAAATACTTTTCAAAATATTTTTCTTAAAACATCATATACCACAAACAAAATCAAAGTTATAAATTAGAGCGAAATTATTTAAGGGAATGAAAATTGATTTTTTAATCTGTCAAAAAACAAAGGGATGATCGATTCAATATACCATATCCTTCCATCTTTGTACATTATAGGGACAATTGATAAATATGGATGTCGCAGGGAATTTAAATATATCTCGTATCTCTAGTAATAATTATTTTTGTTTTTATTGAATTCCTTTGCTAACACAATATTGGATTATATCCACATATAAAAAACATCAATTAATAATAACTGAATAAGGAAAATAGTGGCATAACCGTGCTAGTTTTTGCAGTAGCACCGCACTTCGAAAATCTTTAATTTTTTATATTAATATTACAAATAAATTTAAAAAACAATCACTATCACATCACCAAACACTTTTACATCTTTTACATTGCTTTTCAAAAACAATTTTAAAATAAAATAAAATTATTTTATTTTATTTTTTATTTTAAATTAAAAAAAATTAATGTTTTTAGATCATTTTAATATAATGATATAAAAAAAAAATTGATCATTTTTGAACAAAAAATATTTTTAAAAACAACCTAAATATCGACCTCACTTCCAAATAATAGTTACTTAGCAACTAACTTATAGAGTTGCAGGCAGGCAAGAAAACATTTTACACAACACAAGCACAGGCAGCCATACAGGTTATAGATAACCAAAGGGTAACATGCCTCGCATACATATAGTTATCACAGTTAGTAAGGTTTTAAATTTTGCTTTCCAGGACTGGGTATTATTTTATTTTAAAAATATGATCATGCTAATATTTCAGCTTGCTTTTCACCGGCGAAAGCTGTTTTCAGGCGGCAGCAGCATCAACAGCACGAGCACTGTCGTCCTTGTTAACAAAAGCTTGCACGTACTCTTTCCTGCAACACAATCTTTTCTTAGGCTCGAGGGAGCTCCTGGATATCTCTTATTGCCAGGACATGTACAACAAGGGGTGTCAAAAATATGGAGGAATAAACAAACCTTGCAGGTAGATGATCGTGTGGCCGATTAAAAGGAGTCCAAACTGGGTCGCCCACAAACAGCCTCATTGCCTGAAAAAATGTCGTCAGAATATCTTTTTCATGCGTTGGTTACTATCAGGCACAGTTGCACACATTCCATATAACTGTAAAAGGGGTCCGTGAAACTCATTCCAGCATAATAACATTCATGCTGGGAATCATTGTGGAATCAGTCAAATGAGGTTACATATCAAGATACTCCAGCGTTCTCCATGTGGGAAAACATTAAAATACCAAAATTCTATTGATGGAATTTGATTTGATGTCTCAATAAAATACCAAAACACTAATAGATGTAGAGCAGTAATTTGATTTGATGTCTCAATGATGTTCACACAACTTCACTGTAATTACCTCTCAAACAAATCATTTTGCAAGCACCAAATAGCATTGAAGATAGAATAAATATTATCTTACGCCATCGGTGGGCATCCATGCCTTAAACAAGAAGTCTAAAAGAAAGGTGCCGAGGTGAAAATGTACAGGAGATACATGTCTTCTTTTTAGATATGGGACTACCAGAATCCCATACCTTGCATTTGACCTAAATCCACAAGCCCCCATATGAATAATCATTCCTTAACAAATTCTTTGCAAACTGGTAGAAACTACAAATCTATAGGAGCATTGGTTATCAATAGTGAGGTTAGTGCCAATCTTGACACTAACAGTTATAATTCTCAACACAAATGTTCTTAGTTGCCCATTGGGCACGGAGAACGGTTTTATGACAAAATCCTAGTTCCCAATGAAATGGGACAGGGAAACAAAAGAATTCTTGCAATTGCCCCCTTCTCCTAGCTCAAGCAATCAGCTCTGTTGCAATGTATTGTTATATACCTTTATATAGTTATCCGAGTCCAATGTGAAACGGTGGTAGATTCCAGCAGGTAAGACGATGATTCCACCTTTCTTCACCCAAACACGGATCCAGTGATCATTATGATCCCTGACATCAAAATAACCTTCACCGAGTAGAGAAAATAGGAGGGCTTCAATTGGTAGCCAAAATGAATGATTGTGTGGGAGTGTGGGTAGGGAGAGCAAAACCAGTCTTACCACTTCCAGCCAAACAGTAGCGGATCTCCTCATCAGTGTGAAGATGTTCTTCAAAAAAGTTTTTGATCTTCTCTTCATAATTAGGCAGTTTCTCTGGGCAAACTTCAATCAAGTCCTGAAGAAAAGGTCTTATTTAGTTAAACTTGTTCCTTGTGAGTATATTACCAAGTGTCATGTTTACAATATCTGACTTTTGATTGTAAAGAATTGTTTCCCGGTTGTTTCTAAAGTAATTGATAAACTGCAGACTTGGAATATAAGGAAAAACATGAAATGACAGTCATAATGATAACAGCACATTTCTACAATCTTGCTGAGTTAAGATGACAAACCACATAGGAATATCCCCGGTCTTCACGTATCTTCTTCAACTCAGCATCTGTTTCATAGTTGTCAGCATCAAGCTTCCAACTAAGTACTCCAAGCTCTGCAAAGCAAGACATAATTGCAAATGATATGCAAGTTACAGACTTTTAACAATTTGATAAGCCCGTTAAATTTTAACTTTAAGCGATTCCTACCAGAAAGTTGGTTCAAAGACACAAATTCCTTGGGCTCCCTGTGATGAGGCAGCCTCTGGTCTTCATCACTATCATCCATGTACCATGCTTGAATGACTTCTTCTCTGGGATCCTGGGGAAAGAAGATGCGATATCACCTCATGTTCATTTTAAGAAAACAAGGGGAAAAATAAGAACTCATAATTTCAGCTATCAACATTTCTTGTAGTGTAGGCAACTGGCACTCCCCTAACCTAACCCAAGCCACGTATCCAGATAACATAAGGTCACTAAGCTCGGAAACTAAAAATCAATAGAATAAATTCATGCAGACAAAACATCCAAAAATCTACATACAACTATCAACCATAGTAGCATGATTAAACTCCTACACAAAGCCCTGCGATTTTTTTTTCGAATTCGGTTCTGAAAGAAGCCAATACATTAGTCAAAAAAAGAATAATATAACTCCGACAGAGCTGTATGAAAACAAGCGGTTTTTTACACTCATTCTAGAAATTAAAAAGTCCAGAAATAAATAAGAGAACCTATTTGTCAATGGCAACAAGCTGCAGCAATTTGACAAGATTATAAATTGGCAATTTATTTTCTTCAATTTCTAATGAAGTAAAAAGTACAGGAAGAGGAAGAAGGTGAGGTCGGAACGCTAGATGGACCTCGCTGTGAAGAACTTGAGTCGAACCTCAACAAGACTCTGGTATTAGACCAGGCAGCGAAAGTACAAACACTCCCTACCTATGAGTCTCCATTCCATGCTAGATTAAAGAACAGCAAGGAAGCATCCATATACATAGATACCAAGGTCTTAAATAAGTTTGAACTTCGATAAAAATTTGTTACAAAATTGAGTCAAATTTTTTCTTTAATCAACAGTTAAGATTTTTTCAAAATTCTAACTTATAGAAATGACTTGATTTGCCAACATCATTCTAACTTAACTCATTTTTTCCATACATTATTTATGAAAATAACTTTTGAATTAAAACTCAAATTCAAAAATCATCTCCCAAAAGTCGGGAACAATTGCTGGTTTAATATTGCTGCCGTGAGCCGCCAAAAAGACTTTGTCAATGGACAATAAAAATCAAAGCGTATGAGGTTCTACTCTGCATGTGAACTTGGTCCCAATCAATTTAGATGGGATGGGAAACAATTTCCCGTCTAAATCTCTCCTCAATCGAACAAACAAAAACAATTACCACCACCGAAACTCCCTCATTTACCTGTCTCCAATAACGCTACATTTACAAGACGTTTATTTTTTCGTTTCAAAAAATATTTTGGAAAAAATTGAATTTTGATTCTTCAAATTAATTTATTTTTAGTGTTTTTAAATAAAAATAAATTTTAAAAGATATTATTTCATCATTTCAAAATAAAAATTATTTTAAACCATAAACACAGGCTATTAATCACCCTAGCTAACTTAACGTAAATACTACTTCTTCAATCTAAATGGATCGCATCACCCATTAACAACAAATTTCGAAGAAAAAAATACACTGGATTTCCACATAGCCCATCCACAAAATCAACACATGCTCGTAAATCTTTAAAAAATCATCCTAGCTCTGTACAATTTCGAAAGAAGAAGATGTAAGAATAGGAGGCAGCTTACATTGGCCGGTGCAAACATGTTTCCTTTCCGTGCTCTCTTTCTCTGCCTCTCGTCTGTTTTGGCTGTTTGTTTGTTACCCGACGCTTTGAAGCCACGCTAGAAACGCAAGCGGGTTAGAAAAATGATTTTTTAAAACGTGGGGTCTTATTTATGAATAAGTGAAAGACATAATTGACCTTATCTATAAGAGGTGGGTATGGCAGCTCGAGGAAGAGAAACCATTGCAGATTATAAATTTATGATTTTATTGGTCCAGGTTAATTGAATCTGCGAATTGGCAAAGTAGGGGCATGTTAGTCATTATAGATAGTGGAGGCTTGACTGTTGCCGGCGAGCCGTTCCCAGAAAAATCGAAAACCCTGACGTGAAAATTTTGATTTGATATATTTATGAAAGAGATCCGAATAAAAGAATCTCAAGTCAACTAATGCAATGCCATCATGTCTTGCGTAAGTTTATCCAGAAACTGGGCTCTTACTTCGACTGGGAATACGCTTCATTTTCTGGCATGGGCCTTTTTTATTAAACTTGCCATGGGCTTATATATCTACTTGGATCATATTCTGTAATTCGTGCGGTTCCTCTTATTGCTCCTGGAAACACCTGGATTGTATAGTATATTAGAAGAATTCAATTTCATTGCCAATTAAATCCGTGATTCGAGAGGGAATTCAACTTTTTATGTCCTATAATGGGATTTTTTTATCCCCGGGCTGCCACGGCGATATTACTTACAGCTACACTGGGATTTTTTTATGTCCTATAATGGGATCTTGGTAGAACTTGCAGAATGGGGGAAGTTCGCTCCAGCTCCAATTAATTCAGAAGATGAAGACAATTTGTCTAGGATCCAAGTTTGCTACATTTCAGAATCATTTCGTTATCATTTTCTCGGGTGATTTCTCGGAACGTACCAGGGATGCTGTAGATTGTGGAGCTAATGGAAAACCGTAACTTATATTGAACTTTACTTGCATAAGGATCTCTACTTTCTGATAATTCAATATCACCAGAGGGCATATTTAACCTGTCTATGCCATCTCATAAATGGGAGAGATGGTATCAGACAAGAATAGGAACATTGCATCATACTAAACCGATAGGTACTCGAGCACCTTAATACGCTTCAAGTGCCGCACCAACCTTCTCGGTCACCAAATTCTTAATATACTCCTTCCTTGCTGGATGATCTTCCTGTGGGCGATTATGAGCTGTCCACACTGGCTCTCCCACGAACAGCCTCATCAACTATGTATTATTGCCAAGAGAAGAATCTATCAGCCAATGCTCTGAAATCACTACTTTATGATGCCATTGCCGAGTGTATCTTAAACTGCCTTACCTTAACATGGTCGCCAGTGTCGAGAGTGAACCGGTGGTAGATCCCTGCGGGCAGAATGATAAGATCACCCGCCTTGATCCAGATACGGATCCAACGATCATATTTGTCTCGAACATCAAAATATGCACTTCCTTCTAAGCAGTAACGTATCTCTTCATCAGCATGTATGTGTTCTGTATAGAAGTTCTTAAGCTTCTCCTTGTAGTCAGCAACTTTCTCCGGGCAAATATCAAGCAAGTCCTGCAAAAGGCAGTGCAGGAAGATTAATTATAGGCGTAATAAGTGATCCCGAATAGAATGAAGTCGAGTTTAGTCGGCATTGTTTGAATTTCGAATGCTGGCATAACAAAGAATGGTAGAGCTTGACAGAGAAAGAAAAACAATAAGGGCAAGCAAACAATCTTCAAATAAGGTTCTATGAGATTACTGGGGCAAGAATCCAGTCCTTAGATAGGTGATTTCCACAAAAGATGGCTAATTTTCCCAGTAAGGAAACCGGCTAAACATGTTTAACCTGGTATTTTTTTATTGTCTACACAACATTATCCAACATTTAACAAACGTAACCATAACGATATGAAAGACTTCAACCTTTTTTTGATTCAATTATGCAAATGTAATAAAAGAAGACAGAATTGAGGTAAAAAATTGAACAAAATAGACATACCATGTAATTGTATCCCCTGTCTTCCCTGATCTTCTTTAATTCTGCATCGTTCTCGTAGTTCTCTGGGTTCAAGCGCCAGTATAACACTCCCAACTCTGTATTTAAATACAAACACAATCCTGAGTTGGTGTGAGAGAAAGAGAGAAAAGAACCCAGAAGAAGGAAACGGAGATAGAGAGAGAGATTTGACCAGCCAAGTAGACAGGGGAGACGAGCTCTTTTGGGTAACAGTGACGAGGGAGTCTTTGGTCCTCTCCACTAGTTTCATCCATGAACCATGCCTGCATATGCAAATTTAAGTATAAAACATTGACTATAAGTATAATAATCTTCGAATTTGACATGTTAGAAGAACTTGCCTCGATAGCCATTTGGGTAATTGTCTAGAATATTGAGCTCTCTCTCTCTCTCTGAATGTGCGACCTACCTTGGATTCTGTGAGAAAATCACGTAGCTTATTGTATTAAGCTAATAAAAAGAGAGAGACGGTAAAGTGAGTTGTGTCGTGATTTGTTGATTGATTCTGGTGTTTCCATTATATGGTGGATGTGAATGCCATGTGTAGAATTCCATTTCCTCTTGTTTATTTTGTGGTGGTCGTCGTAGCCCCCAGTGATATCTTGTTTGGCATCTTCCACCGTGATCAACCAAAGCATCCCTGCAGTTTGTCTTTAGTGACACTGCTTCTTCTTTACACACACGCATCTTTCAATGTTAATTTTCTTTCTCGTTTCGGGTATTCCTTTTCCAAACAGAAATCATATTAGAGATAGAAGAGGAAACGATTTCTCACACAATTTGTTTGCTTGTCTTGGATCCACCCACTGGCTCCCATCTAACATGGCTGCGAGTTGTCTCCCTGTTATAAAAATCATTTAAACGATTCATTTTTTAGTTGCCAAGCTATAAAGAGAAGGACGGGAGAGGATTCCGGAATTCAGGTAAAAATTAGCCAATCTACTCATGATAAGTTTTTAATTTATTTTTTGTTGAGAAACGAAATATCAATATTTACACTTAATTACAAAAATAACAAATATTTGTATAGTTTTTTTATTAATATAGTATCAAAGTCACTAATGATAACAAGTTTGAATTTCATTATATTTAATAAAAAATAAACTTAGGTAGCATGTTTGTACAAGTTTTTAGCTTAAAAATATTAGAAAATAATAAAAAATATATTTAAAAACATCACTAAAAACTTAAATATTTACGTTTCACTTGAGAATATACACGGAGACTTAATGCTCTAAAGATACATGTAAACAAGGCATAGGGCAGAGCGCATGTGGTTACCATCAATCACGAACCAGGCCCTACTGTCCAGCAGCGATGAACTAATCTTACTTATAAATTCAACCATCTTGTTAGTGTCACGTAGCATATATATATACTAGCTAAGTGTCCCCGTGTGTTGCTGCGGGTATTTTTATGTATATAATTTAACATAATTAAATTCACAATAATAAATTTATATGATATAACTAAATAAAAGTTATAGATTAGAAGATAAAATGTATAAAATTTTAAGTAAAATTTGTTACGCAAGCATAGATTACATCTTTTAGAATGTAGGTATTGCGTCATAAAAGATAACAAAATAGCGCAAACTAACATTAAAAAAAAGAGCAAGATATTTTTAGAAGAAAAAAAAATTAATCACTAAAATCCTTATTTTGCAGATAGTAAAATTATAAAAATAATTTAATACAAATAGCAAATAAAAATAAAAATAAAAATAAAAATAAAAATAAAGGGGAAAAGGAAGCAATATTAATTTAAAATATTATAACAATAGCAATATCAAAGTCTTAACATCTAAAATTACTGTGAAAACAATAAAAATTATCAAATTATCATGAGGAAAAAAACCCTTAAAAACATTAACAATAGAGCAAGCAAGAAAAAAAATTAAATTATTATTATTATTACTATCATTATTATTATAATTATTATTATTATTTATTTTATTTTTGTGTTAATAATGAAAGGGAAAAAATGGAAGGGAAAAAAATCCTAAAAACTTCAACAGAAGATCATACAAAAGAATAATACAAAAACAAAAACTATAATTGCTATCACTGCCAAAACAATAAAAATTATCAAATTATCCGGAGGAAGAAATAACTAAAAAACATTAACAAAAGAGTAAGCAAGAAAAACAATTAAATTGTTATTATTATTATTATTATTATTATTATTATTATTATTATTATTATTATTGTGTTAATAATGAAATAAATAAATAAATGAAAGACTAAAAAAACCATAAAAACAATAAGAAAATTTAAATCATAAAAAGAAATCAAGGGATTAAAAAAAACATTAAAAGTATAAGGCCCGAAAGGGAAATCAAATATAAAAGGATTAAAATCCAAAATTAAAAGTATAAGGACCGAAATGAAAATCAAATTTATTATCAATTTCAATCAAAGGACAAAAATGAAAAAATTAAAACTGTTGTACCGAAAAATAATTAAAAGTATAAGGACCGAAATGAAACTCAAATTTATTATCAATTTCAATCAAAGGACAAAATTGAATAAATTGAAACTGTTGTACCGCATTTATTGATTTATTTAAACCCAATCCAGAAATTAAAAGGAGGATCGAAGTGAAAATTGCTCTTCCAATTAATTTCAATCGAAGGACCCAATCGAACTAAATCAAAACTTATATAACAAAAATAAGGACCATAAACAAAATTAAAAGTACAGGGACCGAAATAAAAAGGCATAAAACCCGGGGAACTCTCCTGCACTTTGACGTGCAGGAGAGAGAGAACACGCTACAGCGGCTTTAACCGGCCGTCGCCGCGTCCACGGACGTCGTAGGCCCAAACGCGCCGCACCGGGAGGAAGACCAGGCGGCTGCGCATCGACCGAGACGCCGGTAGCCCATCTCCGTCGACTCCATGAGCATGCACGCGCCTCTCAAAGAGGGCGTGAGGCGGAATACTGTCGGCCGCGCGTGACACACACGCCGACAGTAAAAATAAAAAAGCATGGTCAATTACCGGTGCACCCCTATACCTAAGTCAGCTATTTTTTCTTATTATGGCCCATAACCGTAATTAGCCATTTCAGGTTTAATATTAAATAATGAAAAGGTAGGCGGACAGAACCGGACCGGTCCGAAAGTGTGCAATTACCGCGGAGCCCCTCCACACATAAACGTTTTTTTGTCTTTTTCGAGGGCTAAAAGCGCTATTTCACTGTGCAAAAAACAATAAAAAATAGGAAAACCGGCAAACCGACCGAACCGAGAACCGAAAATACACTATTACAATCCACAGTTAAATTACTCACATGTTACAGTGCACGCATCTACAGTGAAAAACCTACGCGTTTTATATATATACTAGCTAATTGCCCACGCGTTGCCGCGGGTATTTTTTTGCATATAATTTAACATAATTAAATCTACAACGATTAATTTATATGATATAAGTAAATAAAAATTATAGATTAAAAGATCAAATGTTTAAAATTTTGAGCTGAGTTTAAGCATAGATTACATCTTTTAGAATATAGGTATTGCGTTATAAACGATCACAAAAGAGCGCGCACTAACATTAGAAAAAAGAGCAAAATATTTGAATAAGAAAAAAAAATTATTGAAATCATTATTGTGCAGATAATAAAATTATTTAAATCAATTAATAGAAAGAGCAAATAAAAAAATCAACCGGGAAAAGGAAGCAATATTCATTTAAAATATTATAATAATAGCAACATCGGAGTCTTAACATCTCAAATTATTATTGCCGCTAGAATAAAAACAATCAAAAATTATTAAATTATACCATGGGAAAAAAATAAAAAGCATGAACAAAACAGCAAGCAAGAAAAACCAATTAAAAATTATTATTATTATTATTTTTACTATGAAAGAATAAATAATCACTATTATTATAATAATAGAAAACATAAGCACTATTCTTATAATATTAATAATAATCACTATTATTATTATTCTTATTATAATTATTATTATTATGTTAATAATGAAAGAAACAAAAATAAATGAAAGATTAAAAATATCTTAGAAACTTTAACAAAAGATAAAAACAAAATTACCATGGCTATTACTGGAAAAAAAAAAAACTTATCAAATTATCGGGAGGGAAAAAAAAACAAAAGAGTAAGAATGAAAAATAATTAAATTATTCTTATTCTTATTCTTATTATTATTATTATTATTATTATTATTATTATTATTATTATTATTATTATTATTATTATTATTATTATTATTATTGTGTTAAATACACTTATATATACATGGACTAAAGTAGGGATAAAAAAAAACATAAAGTGTAAGGGCTGAAATGAAAATCAAATATCAAGGGCTGAAATTAAAAAATTAAAAGTCAAAGGGCTGAAATGCAACTTACATTTATTGTCAATTGAAATCAGAGGATGAAATTGCAAAAATCGGAACTTTTGTACCTAATTGATTGAGTTATATACAGCCAACCCGGAAATTGAAAGTAGAAGAACCGAAGTGAAACTTTTCCATTCCGGAGAGAGAGAAACGTGGTCGGCGGCTTCAACCGGCCTCCGCCGCGTCCACGGACATCTGGTGGTTACACGCACCACCGCGGGAGGAAGACCACGCGGCGGCGCATCGTTCTGTCATCCGGAATACCATTTCCGTCCACCGGAGAAGGCCGCACGCGCCGCCTAAACAGGGCGTGAGGCGGGAATCCGCCTGGCGCGTGCGCCTCACGCCCTGACAGACGCCGATTATAAAATTCGGAAAATAGGGCCAATTACCGTTCCACCCCTGCACCCTATTCAGTGTTTTTGTCTTATTAGGGGCTAAAACCGTATTTAGCCATTTCAGAAAATAATAAAAAATCCAAAAGTTACGGCGGACCGGGCCGGTCCGGCCGTGCGCAATGACGCCGGTGCCCCTAAGCCGGAAGCCTGATTTTGTCTTATTATCGGGGACTAAATCGTCAATACACTGTTCACAAATGAATATTTAAAAAAAAAATAGAAAATTAAAAGGAAAAACCGATTTTATCCCCGCTTGCCAGCCCCTTCTCGCCGAGCGCCCGAGGGCCATTTTCGGCCGTGCACTGGCGCAATAAATAGTGTTATGTGAGAGGGTGAACAGGGCAAAAACTCACACAGTTTATTGTGTTTTTAATATATATACTGTTAGTTGCTGTGATGCCCCTAGATACGAGGATGGGTTTTTTACTGGGCTCTGCCACTCTAGAAATACGGGTAAGCAGTGATAGCTAAGGAGTTGATTTCGAATAAATTCTGGCCTTCTTACGAGGCCCACAAATCAAGAGGCTCTCCACCATCCATAAGCCCAAAACGAAAAGGAAAGCACAAGCTATAAAATTCCTTCCGATTCTTGCCCTAAATTGTACAAATACACAGGATCAACAGGCTAAAAGGATTTGCAGAATCCCTTTGCTTATGTGGTAGCATGGATACTATTCAGTACCCGAATATGAAGCGTCCCTTTCCATTTTCTAAACCCGATGTCTAAAAAGCTAATTGCTGCTTGCTGCCACACTCGTCCAGCTGGTGGGTCCCTGTTCATCTCCATGCTGTTCTCAAGCTAGAATCCGCAAGATCATCCGCCCACTTTCAGTTGCCCTCAGGCCTACCATTTAGCCTGTAGATTCTATATATTAGAATGTCTAATTATTGTATTTTCGCTCCACGTCAAACTAGAGCAAGTAGATTAAAAAGAAAAAACTGAGCCCGCATGTTTTGCAACAGTTCCCTGGTTTTACTATCTGATATGTTGACCCTGTAAGCTTACTTGATGAGTGCTGAACCAGAAACCTGACTCCCGGCCAGTCATTTGTAAGTCTGAACCTGCCTTGACCTTAAGCGTTAAATGCTACCGAACCTCAATCCCCCCACCCCCTCCATTGATGAGATCAGAGAGCTGAGGGTGACGCTGGAAATACCAAAACCCCACTACTAGAGGTTTAGGCCCGCAATTACAGAAAGTTCAAGGGGGTGGCCGGTTCATTTAATCAAAACTGGCCTGACCTTTACGCTCTCAATAATGTTGCCACGACAATAATGTCATCAAAAAACAGAACACCGTCTCGGTATGTTGCTGGGTTTTGTGGGGGTCCCACACTCTGCTCCCCGGGCCCTGTCCCATATTTATGAGCCACATGTACTGTACTGTACTCTCTCGGGTCTCTTCTCAAGAGAGATAAAATAAAGGGTTTCTGAAGGAGGGAGAGGGAGGGATGGTTAGTGGTGTGTTTTGACTGCAAAAGCATTTCTAAAAATTTTTAAAAAAATTAATTTTTTTTAAAAAATTATTTTCATATGTTAATATGAAAAATAATTTTAAAAAGATAAAATAAAAATTATTTTAATATATTTTTAAATAAAAAATACTTTTAAAAATAACATAAAAAACACGGGATTTTAAGGAGATGTTTTTCGCGTAAGAGAGACAGCACTCCCTATACCCACACACGTACGCAACCGCATTAGCCATCAACCTGAACACCCCCTTCTTATGGAAACATCACTTCTCGTACTCCACTCCCAAATTTAATTCAACTTGGTTCTTAACAGAAATAAACAAGCCAAGCTTAATAGTTTATCAGCTAAAGTAGCTCACTTCTGCTGCTTCACTTAAGTTGAAAGTGATTTTTCTGCTAAACTTGGCTCTGGCAGTATAAAATAATGCAAAGTGTCGCCATGCATTCCGAGACCGAGACCTTGTTTGTTTTAAGGAAAGTGGTTTCCAAGAAACTACTTTTCAAACTTTCCTATGTTTGTATACCTTCCGGAAAGTTGGTTAACGGAAAACATTTTTCAGTCAAAGAAAAATTTGACTTGATTTTCAGGAAAGTGTTTTCCGGAAAATTTGAGCGGAAAACACTTTCCGGAAGTTGTGAAAAATTTAGAAATGTCATTATTTGCTGATTATATCAAATTTGATCCTCAAACTTTTGATTGCTATATATAATTTGTTTTGAATATTTATTTTTCAATTCCATCTCTTAAATTTTTATTTTTATATTAATTTTGATCCTTATTTTTATAATTGCTATTTGCTTTTTTCTTATCATTTTTTTATTGAAATTTTTTATCTATCAAATTTGGTCCTCATTTTTTTTATTGTTACTTATTTTATTTGAAATAATTTATGAAATGTTAATTATTATTATTTTAATTTATTCACCTTTCATTTTTTTTTTTAATTTTTTAGATTTGATCTCTATCATTTTGATTATTATTTATTTTATTTGAGATAATTTATGAAATTATATTTTTTTTCAATTTCATTCTCATTCAACTTTTTAATTTGTAAGATTTGTTCCTCATTATTTTAATAAACTTGAAAAAAAAATTAATTTATTAATAAATTATTTTCCAGTTCATTTTCCATATCACAAACAAACACTAGAAAGTGTTTTCCAGTTCATTTTCCATAACACTGCCAAATATCGAAATTCACTTTCCAGGAATTTATTTTCCCCGGAATTCACTTTTCAAAAGAAAACCAATTTCCAGCAAACAAACGGGGCCTGAATTTACCTTGTCCCGGATAATTGGTATTTAATGTTAATATAACAACGTGACATGGATTCTGATATGGTTGTGTTCGGTTGAAATGATATTTTTGAAAAAATCTGTTTTTATATATTTTTAGATTATTTTAATATTAAAATAATTTTTTAAAAATTAAATAAATATATTATTTGAATATATCTTTAAATAAAAGAACACTTTGAAATGAAATTACTATACCGTACTCGTAAAAACCATATATGTCACAATCATTCGGAGGCCAGCAGATCACACCGACTCCCACCCTTCGGCCAGACAATGAGAAAACTCTCTAATGTTTCTCCCCTTCTCTAATCTTTTCGGGATATGTCTTTGACTTGGACCAGTCGCTCCCACACGCTCACACGCAAATCTTCTGCAATAATAGCAGCAGCTCTTTCTTAGCACAAGACTCCACACCTCCCCCAGATACGGACACGCACTTGGTTTCTAAGTTGCAGCAACTCCACCTCGGCGATGACATTACAACGCCACCGTCACCACTTCTTATCAACACTCACATTCTTCACTTTTCTTTTATTTCTCTCTGCCCCAGCCACCGCACTCTCCCACCTAGGTAAGTATCACTCGCTAAAATCAATTTCTAGACTTTGATAACTTGATGCTAAAATGGTATGATTGGGTACCCTTTTTCTTTAACATACAGGCAGTGGAGTATTTCCGCAGGGAGGGGAGGAAGGGGGAAATGGGTTGATGGATTTTCAGCCAGTTCTGACCCAGAAGCGACTCGGGGGACCTGGTTCTTCACCACCTTCATGTAGATCCAGGTGCGGAAAGTGCTCTCCATGTACAGCAGTTCACGTCACAATTCAACCTGGTTTGAGCATGCCATTAGAGTATTATCCAGAGGCTTGGAGATGTAAGTGTGGCAACGAGCTTTTTATGCCTTGAAGAAAAAGCAGGAAAGTACAAAAGGCAAATACGATGAAAGAAATGACTCTCTTTCGTTATGTTACTATCCTGGTAACGCAGCTCCCGTTGGCTGGCTATGGAGGTGGGTGCTTTTCTGTGCTTATATTATGATTTTTGCCCATTGGACACGGAGCTTTGGGAATGTAAGTTGTTGTGGAGGTGAGATTACCAAGAGGGATCTCCTACTCTTTCTATCTCTCTCTCTTTTTAATGGTCTTTTCTTCGTTTTTATCTTCTTTTAACTTGCATTGATGCAAGTTTATTAATTATTAAACACATTGGAGTTAAGTAGAAGAGTAGAAAAGCTGTAAGAATAAGCTTCTTTCCAGGAACAGCTGTTGCAACGCCTAAGTTATTCCTACCCCCCTCCCTTAATTTGTACTGATACATCGTGATATTTCACCGAGTCAAACATGTCTGAGATAACAGATTGATTACAAAGACTAATCCTTAAGCACACTGTCAAGGATTTGCTTAACTGGCTAACCAAGTTTCTGTGCACTTGCCATATATATATTTGCATTTCATTGTAGAGTTTCTGCTAGCTAGGAAGAAGACAATAAATATATGATCACAGTAACATGTGGAGGTTGGAGGAAGGGATATCTGTGTCAAAATGAAAACAACATGCGCTAATTTTATTTTTCTTTGACTGAGTGTCGGGCAGCCTGGGTAAAATCCTGGATTTTTGTTTTTGACCCACAAATTAAATCGTTAGTTTTTACCCGGGGAGCATGTGAGGGGAAAAAATAGTCACCAACTTCTTTATTTTCATTAATTTGTCTGCAATCTTACGAGTTACGACCCCTTTTGCTTCTCTCTTCTATGATCTCTTGAGTTTTTTTGTGCAGTAGAGAAATAAATTATCACACCGTTCAAAACTTCATAATAGAATGCTAGGTGTGGCTCTCTTAAAAATAAAATCTATTTTAAGATTTAAATTTAAAAAATAAATCAATCATATTCTTATTCCATGATAAGTTATCTATTCCTATTTATATTCCATGATACAAAAATTAAGTGTTATATTTTTATGTAACTCTACAACTGAAAAAGAGTCAAGCACTTGATTTGAAAATAAAATTGTTTTGAGACGAGGAAAAATTACAGCAATAAGAAAAAATCACATCATCTATCTTTTTAACGAAAAAATTATTTCTTTTAATAATAAATAAAATATTTTCATATAATTATAACCAATAATTTTTTTAAAATAAAATGGTTACATTTAAATTTACTCACTTAATTCTTTTTAGTGTTTGTTTGGGAGTGTAGTTGTGGTTGTTTTTTAAAATATTTTTTTGTTCATAAATGTATTAAAATTATTATTTGTTATTTTTAAAAAATTATTTTTGATATAAAATGATAAAAAAAACAAAAACAAGTTTTAATTTAAAGATAAAATAAAAATAAAAAATTTCAATTTTTTTAAAAAATAATTTTGAAATACGTTCCCATTAAATGAAATGTTGATGTAAAAGTAAAGTAATTTTTTAATAAATCAAAAATATTTTAATATATTTATAAATAAAAAATATTTTTAAAAAATTATTAATCATCAGTAACCAACAGCCCAACGCTATTTTATTTTCTCTCTCTCTATCAAGAAAACAAAGTTTCCCTCGGAGTTTTGAGCGTACAAGAACACCAGCCTCCCGTTTTCCATTCTCCTTCCCCGTAATCACCAGAGACCATACCCGTGAAACCCAGCTTCCTTTTCATTGTCTTTTATAAAATCTCTTACAAACCCGTAGCAGTCCTCCCATTTCAACACCAAGCCCTTCGCTCGCTTTAACTTACGGCAAACAACTCCTTACCACCAGCAACACAACAAGCTCCCATCCTCCAGCCGACTACCAACAGCTCTTCCCCTCTTTACTACTGTCAGCAGCAGCAGCCACCACATACAACAATAGCAAAACCAGCTCCACCACGCACGAACGTGAGCAGCCACCACCCGTGACAGACTCTTCTCCAGCAAAACTCCTGCACGGCAACCGTCTCCTCTTAGCTAGCTGTTCCTCTCGGTCACTCCCCCCGAGCTACCGACAGAACCCTCTAAAAGTAAAAGAGGAGGTGAAGAAAAAGAATATTGAGGCCCCGTTTGTGTTTGCTGGAAAGTTGTTTTCGGAAAAAGTGAATTTCGATGTTTGACAGTGTTATGAAAAATGAACTGGAAAACACTTTCCAATGTTTGTTTGTGTTATGGAAAATGAACTGGAAAATAATTTATTAATAAATTAATTTTTTTTTTCAAGTTTATTAAAATAGTGAGAAACAAATCTTACAAATTAAAAAGTTGAATGATAATAAAATTGAAAAAAAATATAATTTCATAAATTATCTTAAATAAAATAAATAATAACCAAAATAATAGAGATCAAATCTAAAAAATTAAAAAAAATGAAAGGTGAATAAATTAAAATAATAATAATTAACATTTCATAAATTATTTCATATAAAATAAGTAGCAATAAAAAAAATGAGGATCCAATTTGATACATAAAAAATTTCAATAAAAAAATGATAAGAAAAAAACAAATAGCAATTATAAAAATAAGGACCAAAATTAATATAAAAATTAAATTTTAAGAGATGGAATTGAAAAATAAATATTCAAAACAAATTATATATAGCAATCAAAAGTTTGAGGATCAAATTTGATATAATCAGCAAATAATGACATTTCTAAATTTTTCACAACTTCCGGAAAGTGTTTTCCGCCCAAATTTTCCGGAAAACACTTTCCTGAAAATCAAACTAAATTTTTCTTTGACTGGAAAGTGTTTTCCATTGATTAACTTTCCAAAAAACAAACAAACACAGAAAAATTTGAAAAGTAATTTTCCAGAAACCATTTCCTTGAAACAAATAAATCCTGAGTGTTGTTTTGTTTTTGCAGGTACCATAGCCTTCCCTCGATGCAGCTCTTAATTTGTGGTGAAATGGAGGAAATGAGATTATTGATAGTACAAATTAAGAATTAATTGAACGGGTCAACCAATGGTACTCCTCTGGCGTAGATGTGCAGTGAAATGAAAGGAATAATGTTCTAGGATTTGCTTAAAACGGTGCGAACGGAAGTGACTAATGAATGATGAATTCTTGGAAACCAGACAGATTTCATTTGTTTTATTTGACAACCGATGCAATTTCTAAATTAATAATCAATTTGTCGATGCTGTCAAGTGAGTTTTTTTTCTTTTTTTATACGCCATGGTGGGTTCCTTTTCATGGAAAAGAGAGGACGCGGAGTAGGCCATGGAACGCTTCCCGTTCATATGATCTTATAGTACGCTTTTTTAACAAGAGTTAAAGGATCAAATTATAAGTTTTCAAAAATAAAGTAGCTTATTATAATTTCATTCAAACACCAGGGACTAGAAAAAAAACTCGCTCCATTCTGTTTTCTTCATTTACGAAAGGCTCGCGCGTTATATATTGGATTACAAAACAGAGCTTGGAATTCTTCATTTTAAAATCCAATAGATGCAAATATTATTGATTTTTTTTTTATAAAGCACTCTCAATATTACGAAACTGCAAGCAATAAGAAAACAACACCTGTCATGATGAGAAGAAGAAGAAAAACGATCGTCACCATCTCAATTTCTCAACAATAGAATTCCAAAGCTGCACATTTCAAGCCTTTTATTTACACCAGCAGTGAATTATTTTTGCCATTGTACCTGTATTCCAAAGAGCCCTGATAATTTTTCTGCACGTGGAAAGTTCATTGACCGGAGGACAGTTGGATTCCCAGGCTCACCTGGATGTCATCAGAAATATTTCCTGTTTCGGAATATCAACCCATCGTAGCTTCGTTTTCACGTTTGGCTACGGTGTAAATAGTAAATGGAAGACCCCACAGCACACCGTCTGCTGTTGTTTCTTTGCAGCAGAAGAATATCGGAACAGGTTCTTCCCAGATAGTACTTCGTTTAGATGCCATGCATAAGAATCGCTTCCTTAGTTTTTCACTCCCTGAATGCGGGAAGCAAAATCTAAAATTCACGAGGACTCCTGACGTTTCCGCCCGTGATTTCTTCTGTTCTAGCATTGATGTTTATATTACCTCTAGTGACATTAATTCCGAGCACATTCATTAAATTTCACTATATTTAACATGGCAGGCTACCGATATCAATGCCACGTGTATTTGTTAAGAGTAATAATGTGTAAATTTTTTAGATTATATTAAAAATCAGGTTTTTATATTGTAATTACTCTTTGATAAGATATTATAATTTTATATTTGAATCACAATCCTCGTTTTTTTATATTTAAACTAATCAAGATCTAACAGGTAAAAGTTTATAGTTCACACTTTAAACTGTTTGTTTAAGCAAATAAATACCGTCAAAATAGATCAATTGAGGCTTAAAATCATAATTCGTTATTGAAACTTTGCAGAATATATACAAAAAAAAATCATATCTCGGCATTTAAGTATGTTTGATATTATCTGCTTAGGAATTAATATAATTTAAATATTCTAAATACGGTATTTGCTAATTTACAACTCTTTTAATTTTCTGCATCGGTGGAATGAGGTTGGAATTTATTGTCTATATATTTTTAATTTTTATAATATTTTTAGATTATTTTGATATGATAATGTAAAAAATAATTTTAAAAAATAAAAAAATATTATTTTAATATATTTTTAAATAAGTTTTTTTTTTTTAAAAAAAAACAATCTCCACCGAATTCTCAAAACAGACCCTTGAAATTGAGATTGAGGGGAAGTGTCGTTAATTTAAAACCAGCAGATCCCCGTTATGTTCGGTTGCACGGGTAAGGCAATTTAGGACTGTTTAATATTGTATTTTAAAAGTTTTTTTTAATAAAAAAAATTATATTTTTTTTTATATTCTTAGTTATTTTTGTGTGTTTATATTAAAAATAATTTTAAAGATTAAAAACAATATTATTTTAATATATTTTTAAATAAAAAATATTTTAAAAAATAACATTAAATAAAATCTTAAACAGTCACCTATTCGATAGGAAAAAGCAGAGATGTAAATCCCGTTCCGTTCTGGCCGGAACGGTCCGTTCCACTGAAAAATCCAGGACAAAACGGCGATATTTTTGTCCCGGGTAGAATTCCGGACCGATCCGGCAATTCCGGCCGGAATGCCTCGGCTTGGTACCGGGTGTACCATTCCGGGTCCATCAATAATGAAAATCAACCGCAAATCATCCGTAATCAATTTCCCAAATCAATTTCATTTCTTCAACCGCAAATCATCCGTAATCCCTCAAAAATCAACCAAAATCTCAACTAAAATCTCAAGTTTTCGAACCCATATATATATTGAACAAACTTGCAGAGGGGAGGGAGGGGCGGGTCTGAAAGAGGAGAGAAGCAGAGGAGAGGGAGGCTGGAAAGAAAGAGAGAGTGGGGCGGGTTCTGAAGATGGAGAAATTGAGAAGGGGAGGGCTGACCAGACTCCAGAGAGATGGCGGGGAGGGAGGGGCTAACCATAGAGAAGAGAAGCAGATGAGATGGAGGCTGGAAAGAAAGAGAGGGTGGGGCGGGTTATGGAGATGGAGAAGTTAAGAAGGGAGGTTATTTATATTTTTTAATATTAAAATATTGTAAAAATCTAATAACTTAATTAAAATATAAATAAATATATTAAAAGATATCAGATCAAGATCCTTATTTTTATATTAATGATGTAGAAGATGTTTGATGTATATTTCTTTTATTTTAGAACATTTTACTTTCATAATATTTTGGAATTTTAGAGATGTTTCTAATTTTGAGATTATGTTTGTATTGTATAATTTAAATTTTATTTATCTTGAATTTAAATTATACTTGTTAAATTAATATTTTATTTTTTCATATATATAATTAAATAAATATGAACAGTACAAAACCGAAACGAAACGCCGGAATACACCGAAACCGGAACGTTCCGTTCCAAACAAAAAACTAGAATAGTACCCAGAACAGATTTTACAACTATTGAAAAAAGAGGGAAGTGAGAAGAAAAGCCTCTCCATCTCTTGCTTTAATAGGCCCCCGCTGCAGCCAATCAATCAATCAATCAAATTGATGATCTTATCACGGAATTCAACTAAAATTTCTACATGATGATGCCTTCTGATCACGAGACCTGACATCATGTAATTCTTGTAGATGTCTTCGAATCATTGAAGAGTTCTTCACTTTGGCTATAGAATCATTGAAGCTGTAGATTACAGTAGCTGAAATGATGATTTTACCCTTGTAAATATACCACTATTGGCTTGGGAGACAAGCTATGGTAGCTTTTTTTATTCTTGTCGTTATTGTTGTTTGGAAAGGAAAATTATTGATGTAACTTTGGAGATGAAAATAAATAATGCATTGCTCGGTAAGGGTGCTGTTGACATTTTATTTTAATACATGGTTTGATGTGCATGATACCTTGAATAAAAAATATATTTTCTTTGGTTCAAGTTTTTTTTATCTTTTATCTTTCTTTTTAGTTTTGCCAAGAATAATTTAGTATTTTGATATATATAAATTATTATTTATTTTTAAGAAATCAATCTCACGTGAAAATGATCAGAGGCACGTGGATACTCCATGCTCTACAAAAAAACACATTTGGTGTTGTCTAGTGGTAAAACTCCGACTTATATTGTGATATTTCAGTACTTTTAGTGCTATCTTCATCACTAGGCAGTGCATGTTACTAGAATATTTTCGGTTTTTGTGCAAATGGGTTTTTTCCCCTTTCTTTTTTCCTCTCTTCTCATTGGTTTCAAAGCCCTCTCATGCCCATTTTAAGAGTTCCTTTGAAATTATTTTTATTTTAAATTTAATCTCTATTATTTTTATAGCTATTTATTTGTTAAATAATCTATGAAATTGAGATTTTCTTTCAATTTAATCCTCCTTTGATATTTTTTTACCTTTTACTTTTTATTTTATTCTTTTAATTATGATTTCTTTTGTTTTTAATCATTCTCTCTATTAAATTATCTTTTTATTTACATCCCTTGAAATTTTATATTATTCCCTTAATAAAATTATTTTTTCAATTACATCTCTTGATATTTTATTTCATTTTATTTATGTCGGTTTAGTTTTTATTATTTTGATTTTTTATATGTTTTCCTCTTTTGTTTTACCCTTGACTTCATGGTTTATTCAAGTTTGCTTTCTATATGATAATTTTGATCTCATAATTAATGTTATATTTTTTTTTATTAAAAAAAAATACTCTTGTTTCCATACAAAAAGCAAGTTGATGTGGTGTGTGGGTGAGGTAATCTGTTTGAAAATATAGTTAAAATTATTTTTCAAAATATATTTTTTTAAATATTAGAATTATATTTGTTTTAAAAAATTATTTTTAATATTATTATGTTAAAATATATATATATATATATATATATATATATATATATATATAATTTTCTATATTTTAAATAAAACACACGGGAGAGGGTCGGCCTAGTGGCTCCAGAACGTATTCAAATCCCAAAAGGATGTCTGGTGAGTACAGTGTGGCCATTTTTTAGGCACCTTAGCTTAACTTCGGGTTCTCTGCGAGAGATCAAAGCAAGATAAAGAGAGATGATTTTGACGTGATATTTGATTTGACATGGTTGTTGGGGTTGCCGGTAGACTAGGCTGTGTAGCATTAAGACTACTTCATCCTTGTTTGGTTTTTTTTGTAAGAAAAAATTAAACTAAATTGACGAGTTTCGTATTTTAGTTGTTACGGCACTGTTTAATAATTAAAATTATTTTTTAAAGTATTTTTTATTTTAAAAAATATTGTAATAATTTTTTATTTTTTAAAAATTATTTTTTATATAAGTATATTAAACTATATTTAAAAAAATAAAAAAAATGAAATTTTTAATTTTTAATTTCCAAAAAATATTTAAAAAATAGAGTGCAAAGTGAGAAAGAGACCATAATATATAAAAGATCTTCAAATTTAACAGAGAAATACAAGATATTTCGCAATTTAGTTTTTTTTGTTAAACGCTACAGATATGTTGAAAAACATAATTATATATTATATGAAACCTTGAAATATCTAAATAATGAAGGGGTTTATTTTAGCATTTGAATAAGTCCATTGAGTCCCTGGTCTTCAGGAAGACATTCATGGTCAAGCACTAGTTAAGGATTTCAGTTATTTATTTTTAGCTAATGTACATGCCACGTTACTATGAATGTGTGTTATTTCTCAGTTGATCTGTTATCCATGTAAGGCTATTTATTAGCCACTTCCATTCAATAATAATCATTCATTCGATTCAATATTCTATGCTCATTGTTTTATTCTCTACAATTGATATCAGAGCCATTATACTGGCCTGTGGAAAATACAAACAAAAGAGAAACATATCTGTCTTGAATGATATCAGAGAGTGAAGTGAGTTCAAACATAGAGTGAAACACAGAGTGAAAAGTTAGTTTTTGAGTGACTTTAAACACTAAGTGATAAGTGAGTGTGTGAGAATAAACACTGAGTGATAAGTGAATTTGTGAGAATCAGAAATGGCAGAATCCAGCACCTTTGCAGCTCCAAGCATTCCGAAATTTGATGGTGATTATGAGCATTGGAACATGCTCATGGAAAATCTCTTACGCTCCAAAGAGTATTGGAGTGTTATTGAGACCGGGTTCGTTGAACCTGCATTTGGCGAAGTTTTAAATAACGCACAGAAGAAAGCACTAGAGGAAACAAAGCTGAAAGACTTAAAGGTAAAGAATTACCTCTTTCAGTCCATTGACAAGTCCATCCTGAAGACAATTACTCAGAAGAACACAGCAAAGCAGTTATGGGACTCCATGAAGATCAAATATCAAGGCAACGCAAGGGTCAAGCGAGCTCAACTTCAAATTTTTCGCAGAAATTTTGAAGTACTGGAAATGAAACCAGGTGAATCTGTCACACATTATTTTGGAAGAGTAATGCTAGTAGCAAATGACATGCGCAATTTGGGAGAAAACATACCAGATGAAAAGATTATGGAGAAGATTCTGCGCACACTTACTGAGAAATATAACTACATCGTTTGTTCAATTGAAGAGTCGAAAGATATCAGCCATCTTTCAGTTGATGAATTGCAGAGTTCACTACTTGTTCATGAACAAAAGTTCAAACGAAATGACACTGATGATCATGCACTGAGAATCTATGATGATAGATTCAGTGGCAGAGGCCGTGGCAGAAACAATTATAGAGGAAGGGGCCGAGGTGGAAGAGGATCATCATTCAACAGAGACATGGTGGAATGTTTCAAGTGTCAAAAACTTGGACACTTTCAGTATGAGTGTCCAACCATGAACAAAGCAACACATTATGCAGAGCTAAACGACGAAGATGAGATGCTGCTAATGTCATATGTTGATTGTCAACATGAATATCCAACTTTACAAAAAGCAGTGGAGCTACATGAAGAGGATGAAATGTTACTAATGGCCTATGTCGAGTTACATAAAACAACTCGCAATGATGCATGGTTCCTGGATTCAGGATGTTCTAATCATATGTGCGGCTACAAAGGTATGTTTTCCTATTTGGATGACAATTTTACACATTCAGTTAAACTTGGTAATAATAGCAGAATGGATGTTATATGCAAGGGTACAGTAAAATTATTGCTAAATGGTATTAAATATATTGTCAATGATGTATATTATGTTCCTGAGCTTAAAAATAATCTTTTAAGCTTAGGTCAACTTCAAGAGAGGGGTTTAGCAATATTAATTAAAGATGGAGTTTGTAAAATTTACCATCCTGACAAGGGCTTGATCATTCAAACCCAGATGAGTGCAAACAGGATGTTCATCCTTCTGGCACAACCACAAGATCCATTACCTGCACAGATTAAGAATCATCAGAATCAAGATCATTGTCTCAACACTACTGCTCAGAATCCATCATACCTTTGGCACAGACGATTTGGGCACTTAAGCTATAAAGGTTTAAAAACTTTGCAGTGGAGAAAAATGGTACATGGACTGCCCAAATTTTTTGCCCCAACCGTGACCTGCACCGATTGCCTCAATAGCAAGCAACACAAAGAGATTATGTCAAAAATCAGCAATTGGAGAGCAACTGTGCAATTACAACTAGTTCATGGTTATATATGCGGTCCTATCAGTCCTATGTCTAACAGTGGTAAAAGATATATTATGTGTTTTATTGATGATTTCAGTCGCAAATCATGGGTGTTTCTTTTGACAGCAAAATCAGAGGCATTTAATTATTTCAAGCAATTCAAAATTATGGTTGAAAAGGAAATTTCGAAATGTATCAAATGCCTAAGAACTGACAGGGGAGGGGAATTTACCTCTAATGAATTTTTTGAGTTCTGTCGAGATGAAGGAATCAAACGCCAGCTCACCACAGCCTTCACCCCACAACAAAATGGGGTTGCAAAGAGGAAAAATCAAACCGTGATGAACATGGTCCGATCAATCCTCTCTGCCAAAAGGATGCCAAAGACTTTCTGGACCGAAGCCGTAAATTGGGCCATCTATGTGCTCAATCGATATCCAACCTTTGCCTTGACAGATTTGACTCCTCAGGAAGCATGGAGTGGAGTCAAACCCTCTGTGGATCACTTTAGGGTTTTCGGGTGTCTAGCCCATGTTCATATCCCAGATGTCAAGAGATCAAAGCTTGACAACAAAAGCTTTCCATGTGTTTTGTTAGGCATGAGCGAAGAATCAAAAGGGTACAGGCTATTTGACCCAGTGCACAAGAGGGTGGTAGTAAGCAGGGATGTAATTTTTGAAGAAGACAAACAGTGGGACTGGGATATTTCATTTGCTGATCAAATTAAGTTTCATTTGGTCTGGGGTGACACTGACAGTGGTGACCTTGGTGTTGGGGAAGGAGAAGATGATGGAAGACGAGAGCTTGGAGATGACAGTGTGGCAATTTTTGAGGAAGACGAAGAATAAGATGTCTGTGTGGAGGAAGGCTGTGATGTTGCAAATCACGGAAGAGAAGGAATTGCAACGGGAAAAAGTTCGGGCAACAATGCAGCCCATCCAACGGTCCTTGTGTCGCCAGCTGTTAGTATTGGTGAGCGTGCATGTCATCCAACGGCCAGCATTTCGCCATCTGGTAGAGCAGATGAGGGAGGAGATCCAACGGCACACAGCAGACCAGGTGGCAGTGCAGCTGGCGATCTAACGTCTCGCAGAGGCACTGGTGGCAGCGCTGATGACAGAGATCCAATGGCTCGCAGAACAAATACTGATCCGACAGCTGTTAGATACGCAGGTGGCAGTGGTGACAGAGCAGAGGACAGTGATCCAACGACTCGCAGAATAGATGCTGATCCGACGGTCCATCAATATGTAGGTGGCAGTACTATCCGACACACAAGCGGTTGTGCAGAGGACGCCGATCCAACGGCTAGGACGCGTCCAGCTATGCGCTTTGCGCCCAATCAAATGGCTGAGGAGCATCCATCTGTATGCGTGATTGACAGACAACCCAGTGTCAATCCAACGACAGATACTATGCCACGTGGCGATCGAGAGGTAGATCTGATGACATGTGGCAGGAGAGAGAGGGTTCCTCCAAATTGGATGTAAGATTATGTTACAGGGGAAGAATTATCTGATTCTGAGTCGAATATGACATTTATTATGTCATCTGATCCATTTTATTTTGAAGATGTTGTGAAGATTAATCACTAGAAAATTGCTATGGATAGTGAAATAAATGCCATTGAGAAAAACAATACCTGGTCACTCACCGACTTACCAGAGGGAGCAAAAAAAATTGGAGTCAAATGGGTCTATAAAACAAAATACAACGAGCATGGCGATGTTGACAAATACAAGGCAAGGCTAGTGCCAAGGGATACTCACAACAACACGGCATCGACTATACCGAGGTCTTTGCACCAGTGGCAAGAATGGACACAGTTCGGATGATCATTGCTTTGGCGGCTCAGAAAAACTGGACTATTTACCAGTTGGATGTCAAATCAGCCTTTCTACATGGAGAATTGCAGGAAGATGTTTATGTTGCTCAACCAAAAGGGTATGAAAAGAAGGGGAGTGAACATCAGGTTTACAAGCTGCACAAAGCATTATACGGGCTAAAACAAGCTCCAAGAGCCTGGTTTAGCCGTATTGAAGCTCATTTCATCAATGAAGGATTTTTCAGGTGTGAAAGTGAGCAAACGTTATTTACCAAGAGAAGCAGGGAAGGAAAGATCATCATTGTAAGTGTGTACGTTGATGATTTAATATTTACTGGAGATGATGACCATATGCTATCTGATTTTAAAAAATCCATGATGAGAGAATTTGACATGTCCGACTTGGGGAAGATGCGGTATTTTCTGGGAATTAAGGTATTACAGAATTCAGGTGGAATCTACATATGTCAAAAGAAATATGCACTCGAGGTGCTCAAGAGGTATGGTATGATGGAGTGCAACGCGGTGAAAAATCCAATAGTTCCTGGATGCAGAGTCAACAAAGATGAAGATGGAGTTAAAGTAGATGAAACATATTATAAACAGTTAGTGGGCAGCCTAATGTATCTCACAGCAACAAGACCAGACATGATGTTTGTTACTTGTCTCATCAGCAGATATATAGCTAAACCTACAGAACTTCATCTACAAATAGCAAAAAGGGCACTTAGATATCTGAGAGGGACGGTAAATTTTGGAATTCAGTACAAGAAAGGGGAAGTAATGAACTACTCGCATTTACGGATAGTGACTATGCCGAAGATATGGAGGACAGAAAGAGCACAAGTGGATATGTTTTTGTACTAAGCTCAGGAGCAGTCTCATGGAGTTCGAAGAAACAACCAATAGTGACCCTTTCGACAACTGAAGCAGAATTTGTAGCAGCTGCGATGTGTGTATGTCAAGCTCTTTGGATAAAAAGAGTCTTGAAAGAATTAGGATATTCCAATGAAGATTGCACACAAGTGAAATGTGACAACAGCTCAACGATCAAATTGTCCAAAAACCCGGTGATGCATGGACGCAGTAAGCATATTGATGTGAGATATCATTTTCTGAGAAATCTCACTAAAAAAGGTACAATTGCATTAGTTCATTGTGGAAGTCAGGATCAGGTGGCAGACTTAATGACCAAGCCTTTAAAGCTTGATGCATTTCTGAAACTAAGAACACTGCTGGGAGTTCAAGAAATCACTGATGTAAACTAACTGCATACTGCAGTAAGTTTAAGGGAAGGAATGAAGGGGTTTATTTTAGCATTTGAATAAGTCCATTGAGTCCCTGGTCTTCAGGAAGACATTCATGGTCAAGCACTAGTTAAGGATTTCAGTTATTTATTTTTAGCTAATGTACATGCCACGTTACTATGAACGTGTGCTATTTCTCAGTTGATTTGTTATCCATGTAAGGCTATTTATTAGCCACTTCCATTCAATAATAATCATTCATTCGATTCAATATTCTCTGCTCATTGTTTTATTCTCTACAAATAAATGATGTTAATTGAGTAAAAATAAATCCCAAGTCAAGAAATACTTGTGAAACTCGATTTTAGGATATGACGAGTTGCTGTTTTTTACTCTGTATTTTCATGGCTTATAAAAATTCATAGAAATATAAGCATGGAAAAATACCTTATGGTTTTTTACAAGTTATAGATATGAGATCCTTATGGTTTTCAAAACGAAAGGGGAAATATAATTTTGATCCCTAACTTCATTTTATTTTTTGATCAATGATACGAGAGAGGTGGTAGAAAATTACAGGGATCTGACACCGGAATAAAAAATAATTGTTTGAAGAAGATCAACAATTCCTGATGAAAGCACGGTGACGGGGTGGTCCATCAGACGATTGCTTATCAAAGAGGTGTGCGGTGCGATTGATAATAGCTTGGACTCGCTTAAATTAATTTGTAGTGGACCAACATAGCCGTAAATAGAAGGCCGACACATGCTATATTAAAGCCCATAAAACACAGGACTTGACGCAGGTACGGGGAAATGATCTTTCGCGTGCAATCTTTGTTTCATCCACAGTAAAATGCATAAAATAAGCAAAATTGTCACCATCATCATCCTTACAGAACAACTTGTCAACTTTCATAAATTCAGAGATGATCCAACAGTTTGAAGCTCCACCGGTCCGGTCTGCCCATCGCTAATAGCCATCAAGTCACTGCCATCACCTTCCAAGTATGCTTTCATAAATGCAACTACAGTCTTTTCAAGTTAGTGGGGTGCATCGTGATTATAGTTATTTTATAAAGATAAGAAATATTTTAAAATAATATTTTTTTTATATTTTAAAGATTAATGTGGATATCAACTCATCAAAATCCTCTAAAAATATTATTTTTTAATTTAAAATTATAAATAGAAAAATTTCAAAATTTTTGAAAAACATTTTTTAAACGAATCGTAAAAAACATCTAAATCTATCTCCTCGTTGGGTACGTGGAATTCCCATTCCTGCAGACAGTATGTTGCGTGCACTCAAAGTTCTTTCTTATCACCATCAAGCATATCAAGATGCCCATAATCCTTAGCAGCAAAGTAACTAGCCGGTCTTTTACATTCTTTAAGGAAATCCTCAGCGCACCCAAGCCAGAACCAATGACCATAACTGCCATATCATGATCAACCGAGCGAGGAACATATGTGAGTCCTGGTGGCGGGATTTGTTTTCCTTTATCCATTGCATCAACTGGGTCCACACCAATCAGTGCTCAAAAATTTAATGTCAAATGCTAAAAACCTAAATAGCAAATAAGTACAGTGATAGAAATATGAAAAAAACTTTAAGAAAAAGTCAAAAATACTTGAAATTGTCTGCTCGAAAGCACCTCTACTATGACCTGCAAGGCCTGCCCTGCATAAATTTGGTTTGACCCTGGGGGGGGGGGGGGGGGGGGGGGTGAAGCTCTTCTCATCACTAGATAGAATGAGATATAACTTTCAAGCATAGAGAAGATGAAACGAGAAACAGAGAGAGATAGTTAAAATGGAATTGTTTTGACTTCCTTTTGACGCTCTTGTGGCTTCTGTTCATGAACTGATCAGATGAATAGGTAAGCATCATCGACAAAGATACTGATTTATTCAACTGAAGAGCCAAACCTTGACATGTGGATTTCAAGTATCTAAACTATATATGGTTCTCATTTTATAAGAGATTGCTGGGCAAAATAGACAGCGTTTTCACAAGGTATTTTAGGGTATTGGATCGTATTTTGTCCTAACCTTTTCCTTAACCCCATAGCCAACCCATCTAAGAGAAAGAAAGCAAAACATGAATCACCAAGTACGGGGCTCTAAAACAGAAAATCCAATATCTTTATGATCAATATCATCACCATGAAAGCAAAACATTTGCGTTACTGCATGTGCTTTTTTATCCCACGTTTTAAACCACATCTGTGTGCTGTAGTAACAGTTGCAATAGCAGTAGAGACGACATGGCTACTGTTTTAGGATACCTTTCCCTCTAAACCTTTTGTCTGATGATCTTCAAAGTGGTTACTTTTTTTTCATATTTTGAAATCCATTAAAATAATAGTTTTTTTTGTGTCCGTTTTTATGGCCTACGTTCTATGAGAATCGAGAGAACAGTCCTCACCTCCTAGTGGATACTCCACTTGTGGGCTGAGTTTTTTGAATAGTGGGCTTGAGGCCCGTCTAGTAATTCTTTGGTGGGCGAAGAATGTCTCAGGCCAGTTTGGACAGTGACGTAGACGGACAGGTGGAACCAACCGTGGCAAAAAGTTCCAGCAAAACTCACCACCCACCTTGCTGCGAAGACACACAACCATGGCGGGCAAAAGTCGTTGACTCAAATCTTATTATTAGATAAAATTTAATGAGATTCTTCGCTGTATTAGCTGTCAAGCATAAAACTTCTTCTTAGTATGGAACACATAAAACATTCCCCCCCTTCAAAATTCGAGTTTGGAAAGGAACGACAAAAGGTAATTTTCATAAACACTCCGAGCTCTCTCCAAAATCTTATAAACAAAAAATCATGATTTTTTAAATTTTTTTAGCAGAAACATTATTTCCTAGTCAGCCTTTACATATTTAAAAATAGAAGAAAAGTTTAATAAAATTAAATTTTAACCCCCCCTTGTGTCTCAAATGCTTTGCTTAACTTCACTTAACAAAATAAAATGATAAAAATAAAAATAATTAATTCCAAAAATAATACTGTCGTCCGCGTGCAAACCCGACTGAAAAACCGCCTCTCCACTCTCGTCCTACCCTTCAAAATCGCAACGCGTGAAGCGACCGAGAGAATGAATATTCTCTTCTTTTAACTACCAAGCAAACAACCCCCCTCTATAAAATCCAAATTAAGTTCACAAATAAATATATATAAAAACCCTAATAAACCAAATCCCTGCTCCTTCACCACCTTCGGCTGGCGTTACTCAGAAACCAACCCTAAACAACAACGCAAAATGGCATCTTACAATAAGAAGGGATCTGACATTGAGGCTGGTATAGGTAATCATCAACTGTATCCAATGATGCAAGAGCCACCGCAATTACGATGGGCCTTTATCAGGAAAGTTTACGTTATACTTGCCATGCAATTGCTTCTCACCGTTGGTGTTGCCGCCACCGTTGTCTTTGTCCGTCCAATCCCTCAATTCATTCTCCATACCACGCCTGGCCTTGCCATCTACATCGTCTTCCTCATCCTTACCCTTATACGTGTGTCCTTTTTCCCTTTCTTCTTTCTATATTTTGTTTCTTTTACAAGAAAAAATGATTCTAGGGTTTCATATCTATTTTTGTGTAATTGATGAAACTGCACGCTATTTTTTAGTAGAATTATTTCTGTGATTTTTTGCTAATGAAACTATTTTTTTTGTATTGATTTTCTTTGCTGCTAATGCAGTGCTTTGGCCATTGCATGTTTATTCCAAGCGTCACCCATGGAACTATTTTTTCATGGCGCTGTTCACGATTTGCATTGCGTTTGCTGTTGGTCTTTCTTGTGCTCTCACAAAAGGTATAATCCCAGTACCCCCCATTGTATTATACAGTTTTTTTGTGTAATTTCGTGGGTTTTAATTTGTGTGTGTGATCTTTGTGTGACTTAAAATTTGAAACCCCTAATTAATCTCTCTATTTTAATAACTTTAATTGAGCGAGTGAAATGCAAAATAAAGTTTTATTTTGCAACCGAACAGAGCTTTGTGACTGCACTTGTTTCATTGAAACTTTTTATCTATAGAAAATGCTAGCTAGCTCGCTGAAGAAATCAATCGAAGGACACATGAAATATAAAAATCAGTGATCTGATTTCACTGTCTAGGAAAGCCATATTGTAAATTAGGACATCGTAAATTAATTGGTGATTTATTTAATTACCTCTGCGTGTCTTGTCGATACAGATAGGCACAATGGAAGTTAGGAGAGTTTTTTTGTATTTTTTACGTTGTTGTTATTGATTGTCTTAGATCCTTTTCCATCTCGATCCCCGACATATATAGAGGGTCTGTGATTTTGTTTCTGTTCTCGTTGGGATTATTATCCTAATAAGATCCTTGTGCTTTGAATTTGGTGGTATATTTTATTTTTATCAAGCAATTGGACGTTCAGGGTGTGTCATCTGCTCCTGCTGTTTGTGGCAAGAATCAGAGAATCATAAATGTATAAGCAGAAGGCTGCGTGTATTACAATTGTCACAGTTGAAAGTTTTAGTCATGCTATATTCAGAATATTTGTGAGCTTGTTTATTAATTTATATTTTGTTTTCATGATTTCCCATCTTTATCAATGGAGCATTGCATCTGTGTGCATATTTGATTTTTAGAAAGTTTGTTAATTCACACAGTAAGATCGAAGCAATGCATGGTTGAAAAGGAGTTCGACATATCCAGGGAGCATGAGTTCATATACAAGCAGTAGAAACCTCTATTATTAAGTTAAAATCAAATAATTAATGGTCTTTTTCATGAATTTGTTTTCAACAGGCAGGATCGTTTTGGAGGCAGCAATTCTGACAAGTGTTGTGGTTATCGGTCTAACTCTCTATACCTTCTGGGCTTCGAAAAGAGGACAGGATTTCAGTTTCCTAGGACCCTTTTTATTTAGTGCTGTTTTAGTCCTTATTGTTTTCGGGTTGATTCAGGTATTCATCCAGGGATTTTGCATCTATAAACCTCGATCTACTCTCTCTCTTTTCTTTCTTTCACTTGTATTTGAATCTAAACGAACACATTGCAATGCAGTTCCTTTTCCCTCTTGGAAAGTGGTCACTGATGATTTATGGTGGCCTGGGCGCGATCGTATTCTCTGGTTTCATCGTCTATGACACTGGCAACTTGATCAAGCGTTTCAGCTACGACGAGTACATCTCAGCAGCAATCAGCCTTTATCTTGATATTATCAATCTATTCCTTGCTCTCCTCAACATATTCAACGCAGTTGACAATTAGACTCCTCCAACCACCTTTTACTATAATATCTTTCTCTCCTCGATTGGATAGCTGGTACAGAAAATTATGAAATGCAAATCTTGCTGCTACAGCCTACATATGATTACTTCACTCTTCTAACACTAACAAATTGTATTATTTCTTTATATTAATCTCAATTCAAGTGAACCCCATTTTAATGTGAGAAAGAAAAAAGATTGAGGAGTATATTGAATGGTTGTTCATGCAAGATAAGGATCGAAGCATCGCATGCAATTTCCTCCTGTACATGCCTCGAACAAAACATGGAACTGATAGAAAACATGACCTCTACTGTCAATACTCCCCGCTTTCTGTGCGCAAGCATTCTTTCTGGATTCTGGTGGTCCTTGTGGAACAGAAGATAGCTCGATCACGAATTGTTTATAATCTGCTGTATAGATGTAAACTGTAAGAACATTAGTGATTACCAGCGGGACGAGAGTGGGAGATATATGGAATCAGATTTTTGATAATTTGTGCTCTCAAGGATATCAAAGTATCTATAAATAATTGAACAGCTTCATGATTCAAGAGTTGAGGAACTTCTTCAGTAAAGAAATGTTTCCAAGATTGTTAACTTGAATTTCTATCCTTAAGGGCATTAGAAAGTATCTTATAGATTAAAAAAAATGTATGTCGAAGTTGTTAATAAATAAATCAACGAAATATACAGGTTAAAAAATTCCTTCTTCCCTTCTAATCTTTATCATTTTCGTTATCCCCTCATGAATCATAATTTTTTTGTCCATCACTCGGATTTCAATAGGATTGTGCCTAAAAACACAGAGCAAGAAACAACAATTAGAAATAATCTTCTTCGCGTCAAAAAAGGAAAAAACAAATAAAAATAACAGAAACTATTATCAAGTTTTTTTTATCATAAAATAATCTCTCTCTTTATATATATACTAGCTATATTGCCCGCGCGTTGCCGCTGGCATTTTTGTGTAAATAATTTAACATAATTAAATCAACAACGATAAATTTATATGATATAACTAAATAAAAGATATAGATCAGGAGATAAAATGTAAAAAACTTTATGTACAGTTTATTGCGCAAGCATAGATTACATCTTTTAGAATGTAGATATTACGTTATGAAAGATTACAAAAGAGCGCGAACTAACATTTTCAAAACCAAAGAAAAATATTTTAATAAGGAAAAAAAAATTAATAACAAAATCATTATTGTGCAAATAATTAAATTATTATTATTATTATTATTATTATTATTATTATTATTATTATTATTATGTTAGTAATGAAAGGAAAAAAATAAATGAAAGACTAAAAATATCCTAGAAACTTGAACAAAAGATAAGAGAAAAAATTATAAAAAATAAAAAAATTATCATTGCTATTACTGTAAAAACATTAAAAATTATCAAATTATCTGGAGGGAAAAACAATATTAACAAAAGAGTAAGCAAGAAAAATAATTAATTATTATTATTATTATTATTATTATTATTATTATTATTATTATTATTATTATTATTATTATTATTATTGTGTTAATAATGAATGAAAAACCAGAAATAAATGAAAGAACAGAAAAATTCTAATAATTTGAACAAAAGATGAAAACAAAATAAAAATTATCATTGCTATTAATAATAATAATCTAAATTGAAAATATATAAAAAAAACCAATAAAAAACTAAAAGATAGAGCAAATAAAAAAATATTATAGATGATGAAACATAAATAAAAATTAATAGCTGAAAAAAATCATTTAATCAGAAAATTTTAAAAAATATATGTTCAACGTTGCGGGTTGAGCGAATAATTTTTATAGGATTTGCTGGATCAAAATTTAAATATAATATTTATATATGCAAAATTTAATATAATACAATAGATCAACACACCCTATTATCACAATAGCAAAATCAAAGCCTTAAAATCTAAAATTACAATTGCTTTTACTATTAAAACAATAAGAAATATTAAATTATCCTGAAAGAAAACACTCAAAAACATTAAAAAAAAAGTAAGCAAGAGAAACAATAAAATTATTATTATTACTATTATGAATATTATTATTATCATTGTTATGCTAATAATGAAAAGAAATAAAATAAATGAAAGACTAAAAACATCCTAGAAACTTTAACAAAAGATTAAAAAAAGAAAAAGAAAAAACTATCATTGCTATTACTGTCAAAACAATAAAAATTATCAAATTATCTGGAGGGGAAAAAAACATTAACAAAAGAGTAAGTAAGAGAAACAATTAAATTATTATTATTATTATTATTATTATTATTATTATTATTATCAATATTAAAATTAAAATTAATATTAATATTATAATTATTATTGTTGTTGTTGTTGTTATTATAATTATTATGTTAATAATGAAAGAAACAAAAATAAATGAAAGACTAAAAATATCCCAGAAACTTTAACAACAGATTAAAAAAAATATCATTGTTATTACTGGAAAAAAAAAATTATTATCAAATTATCGAGAGGGAAAAACAAATAACAAAAGAGTAAAAGAGAAAAATTATTATTATTATTATTATTATAATTATTATTATTATTATAATAATTATTATTATTATCATCATCATCATCATCATCATCATTATTATTATTATTATTATTATTATTATTATTATTATTATTATTATTGTGTTAAATAAACTTATATATACATGGACAAAAGTTACACTGAGGACAAAAACTAAAAGCATAGATGCATAAATACCAATAAAAAATAAACATTAAAAAAAGAACATATGAATTAATATCAAATAGAAAATTAAAAGAATAAGGACCAAAATGCAAAATGACATATATAAAATTAATTCCAATTGAAGGATAAAATTGACAAAAAAAAATGGAGGACCAAAAATTAAATAATGATCACATGATGTCATGCTATAAAAAAATTAGAAGAAGAGGGACTGAAATCAAACTTTGTATATATTACCAATTGCAATTGGAGGACCAAATTAAAGAAAGCAAAACTTCGGGACCGGAAAAATTGAAGGAACAAAAAAGAAACCGAAAATCAAAAGTTTAGGGACCGAAATTAACAATGGTTTATATAATTAGTTTTAATTGAAGGGCACAATTGAAAATAATCAAACTTTGAATTAACGAAATCAGGCATAAAATCGAAATCCAAACCTCAGGGACCAAAATTAACTTCTTATCTACATGAGGGACGGGACCGGACATTGGGCCCGCAGGAGAGAGAAAATGTGCACCGCCCACAAAATCAGACCCTTCCGTTTACCCTGACATATCAGACGAACACGCGCCGCGACGGGAGATAGAGGACTAGGCGGCGCACCGTATGCACTGTCGGAAAGGAATTTTTGACCACCGCATGACGTCGCACGCTCCGCTTCCATGGCGCGTTGGCGTTGGGCGCCGCCGGCGCGGCCAAACGATGCGTCAACTGTCCCCCCAGCGCAATGACCCAAACAGCCCTGGCTCCACGGGTATTTACGAAAATACCTGGCGGGAAAGGACGCCGAAGCCCCCGTTTACTGTGCACAATTTTGTCGTTATAGGGGGCTTATTTCGTCAGCGCACTGTGCAAAAATTTGGGAAAAACCGAGGGCGCCCCTGTCTCCTGTGCACTATTTTGTCGTTTTCGGGGGGTTTATTCGTAATGACACTGTACACATTGCGGTTGAATAAAAAAAAAGCCAAAAACCAAAAATACCCCCATTAAATAAATACCACACGCCCGAGGCTGAGACTCATTTCCGTCCTTGCACTGCCACAATCCACAGTGGATTGTGATAGGATTTGTTTTGTATATATATATGGGCTGGACTTAATCTGTAATACAATGGCCGTTTGGGCCCACTTCGGCTAAGAGTATGCCTCTGTAGCTATAAGCAAAAAAGTTCATTTGTCATCGTGTTTGATCGTAAAAAAAGTTCATGCTTTTTTTCTTCTGTTTTCCATGATGATAAAATCAGTAAAGAACTTATCAATTGTAGCAATAAAGTAAGGAGGATACCCAAATTCAAATTTCAAAACATTTTGTCATCAATGATTGATGCAGTCTTACAATTTTTATTTTCAGAATTCTTGTTAATGTTTAGATGTAAAATACAACAATGATATTATTCCATCAGATCGTATGTGCAAGAGGGAAAAGTGCCTTCCATTTGTTGTCCAAAAAGACAACTGCATTAAAAACCATGGCGACACCTTCAGAGTATGTTAACTGATGAGAAAAAAGAAGATGAAATTATAACTTCGATTGCAAACAGAGGGCATCAGACATTAATTTTCCAAAGCGATTCCAGAGCAGAACCACCCCCCCTTATCGGAGCAGCCCTCTGTGCTATTCAAGACCTAGTCCTCCAACTTCACATTAATTTAATATTGTTAGAATTCTGCATTCACCTGATCCAAACAATATTGTTGTCTGAAGTGGAGATTACACTAAATGAAGACAATCATTGCCTCCACCGTGACGAAAACACTACATTAATTAAACAAACCGGGGCAACAAAAGCAAATGGCCCACATGACATACATACAATCAGGCCGTATCTTTCTCTTCCATTATCATATTCCTAAATCAAATTGGAATCTTCTTTTTTTACCACCCACGTCCAGAGGTATCTTTCATCTCCTTCGACAGGGAAGCCAAGAGGACTTTGATCACGTGGTTTTGCATACGTTTGATTTGCAAGCTCTTGCCTTTTTCCTATTCAGATTGGAAAACCAAGGACCCTAAGAACTATATTCCCCATGTAGACCGAAAGAGAGACCGGATTAAGTAACATCTCACCTAAAAAACCTAAAAACTTAAGCTTTTAGATGGTTCTTTAACAAGGATAGGCCGGTCTTTAGTAAATCCTCGTTCTTTACAATTTAGGTACACTAAAAATATAGCCCATCCAAATTTTAAAAAGCTTTGATAATAATAAGTTCAAATGGCCAATCTACAAATATATAATAATCATGTATCCCCAGTTTTCCATTTCATTAGATGGGTTCACACACTCACATTATATGTCTGTTGCGCCTCTCTGCTGCAAAGGAGAGAAGCCTAGCGACGCCACGAGTCCAGAGATCATATTCCTTCTGGTCCGAGCACTCAAATTCTATAACTCCCCGTTGCAGAGTCTTCAAACCAAAATACCGCCTCTGCTCCCCTCTCTCCACCAAGTGGCGGCCTGGCCAGGAGGGCATATCTTTGACCACCCCCACCACCACATCTGTAAATTCAAAAGGAAGACGTGAATTCAAAGATAACCCCTTTCGGTCTTTCAACTTTAGTGCCATCTGAACTTTCTCAAATCCACAAAAATGGAGGAAGCCCCACCTCCTATTGTGTTTTTCACATTATTAGAGAAAGACAAAGGCAATGATACTCACTCTTTTTCTTTTTTGTGATGGTCCCAGCGACATGTTTGCTCTTCATCTTCAACATAACCTGCACAAAAAGAAGATTCAAAAGTTAAAGGTAGAAAGACCGGAGTAAAGAAAGTGGTTCCATTTATTTCATTATTTGATCGTCTTTAACTTTGGCACTGATTGTTTTCTGCCTCATTAGATTCACATTCATCATACCCGAATAATTAATTCAATGATTTGATATTCCGAAACAATAATACCATAAACTTTCGTTTGAATAGGGCTTATAATTACCTGGTTCATTTTGTTGACATAAACAGAGACTATCTTCCAGTGAAGGTCACCTGCATTGATCACAGCAACCTAATCAAAACTCCTCCCCCACATCAAGTAACGATTTTTTTTCCCCAAAATTGCAGTCACATAAGCTTTAGAGTTGTCCACAATCCAGGCAATAAAAAGATTTACGTGCTAGTGTTACAGAGAAATCAGATTCTAAATTAACTGAGCTCGGAAATTTTTTGCCAACATGACAAGGAATTGCAAATTATCGTGGATTAATTTGAAACATAAAAATAATAACCTTTGCGAGTGCGCTTGAGTAGCTCACAGCCTCTGGCAAGCAATTCCCTGCTGCAGATGCCCAGGAAATTCTCTTCCGGCACAAGTTCACCGCTGAAACTACCATTAGAACTACCATTACTTCCACTTCCAACACCCATCCCGACACCTTTATCCACAGGAATGACCGCTGCAATATTCCAGACTTCCTTCAATGCCCTCGCCTTCAACGTTGCCGCACCACGTAAAGCTGCAGCACTCGCACCAAGAGTCTCGAATTATTTGATTTAAATTGTATCTCATAATGTACATAGATCGCGTATAATTTGCATTTATCTACTACGATTATTATAATTGACAACTATTAAATGAAGGACAACAAACATACCCGTTGCAGCGGCAGCAGTTAATGTCATGATATCACCAGCAGAACGCACATTCACAGCAGAATTCACAACATATGCAAGGTGCTCACGCTCTGCCCCCATGGCCTCTGCTGCCTCCACACATTGTGCAGCCACCAATGTAGCAGCGGATGCCACTGCCAAGTCGGTCTTTGCCATTTGCTCATCTTTCCCGGCGCCAGAAGTGGCAGCTGTTGCAGCTGCAATCGCAGCGACAGCCGCAGCAACCCCTGCCACAGATATTGCAGCATGAAGCTGCGCATTGTGGGTCCGTACCTCCTCCTTTTTCTTCTCTCTCCTGTCCTTCAACCACCTGCCAACAGTCTTACCACCACCGCCGGCAGCGGCTACTGTGAGGGAAGCAGCACCTAGAGTGACCGCCGGTGTACGGTACTGTATATTATGCGGATTGTTGGATCGAGAAAACTGGGGATAGGAACAGCATATGGATCAAAAACTCATTATTTTCATAAAAAAAATCCTCAGAATTGGGTTCGTGATTTTAGTATTTTCTGCAACATTAAAGCAGGAAGTAAAATTGATGACTAATAATTAATAATCATAGAGAGACGTCAGAGATTATCTAAATTTATGATTGTGGGTAAATTGTGTCCATACGCCATTAATGCGTTGTTGATGTTATGCATTGTAACTATTCTAATTCATTCTCTACGGGACCAGCGTGTACCCGCGTTTACCAAAAACAACCAAAAGAGTGGGTGATCGGATCTAAACAGACAAGAGAACGTATACAGTCGTTATTCACACATCACAAACAATGGCAGTTTCAATATTTTTGCTAAAAAGACAGAAAGGCAATCACCATCTCACCCAATTTCGCTAATCCTATTGATTTTACGGGGAAAAAACAAGGAGAAAGAAGAAAAGCCACAGCAGTTTGGGACAAAACAGAGTAGAATATACAGGAGACGTGACAATAATAGTATTATTGCTCTTCATTCTCAAAAAAAAAAAGTATCACTGCTATCCTTATTTTAAAAACAGAAACAAGACAGTAAATAATAGATACTCTCTCCATCTCTGGTGTGATAAAGTAAACATTGGTTACAGAGAAAGCCTGGGCTATGTTTCATGGGGGGCTAGAGTCAGTGGATCAGAAATCGTGTTTTGCACCTAAAAGATCAAGAACAAACACAAACACAAACACAAAAATTGACGAGGCCACCTTATTCACACTTGCTTAAAATTACCCTTAAAATAGCAGCAATTTTCATACCATTACTTTGCTTCGGCCAACTTGTAAGGAATTACCTTGCCATCCTCCATTTCAGATGGAGAAACAGGAGGGCTGTCCGTTAAGGACCCATTGAGAGGTCCACTGCTGTGAGAGAGTCTGCCTGAAGTGCGTGGAGATACTTCCTGCTGCATTAAGAAACCCCGCATATCAAGAAATGAAGTAGAAAATAGGGGCGTTGGCAACCTTATTGAGACTGAAGAAAAATAAATAATAACAGGAGGGAGCAGGCAAGTGAGTGAAGAAACAGAGTCTTTGTTTGCGTTTCAAGAGATTATAGAGTGGGAAAAGAAAAGATGGTGGATCAGCTGTTAATGTGGTTGATATGGATTTTCAATGAAAGATAAAACCAAAAAGAAGAGCGAAAATGGATCAGAACAAGGCCAGACTTAAGATTTTTCTTAAAAAGAGAATATGCAGATCAATACAAAACATTTTAGCGAATTGTATCGATCAGAAAACAGAGAAGGAAACAAACACCAAAGATGAAGCGAGATTTTTTGCAAAAGAAAACTAAACCAAAGTGTCAAAAAGGACAAAGAAGGTGGATTGCTTAGTATTTTATTAAAGAAAGAACAAAACAAAGACTCAAAGAAAGCCAAAAAGAAAAAGAAAGAAATCTCGCTAACTGTCTTTACTCTTTCCACCTCCCTCTAAAACATATAAAATTAAACTCACCGACTGTGACATGATTCTCTCCAAGACCATCTGTGATGTCTCGGAGGAAGCAAAAGAAAATGGGTTTCCAGAAACGATAGCACCACCCTCTTCTAACTCTCCAATGATATCCTCCTGTATCATCCCCCCAGCACCACATGGGATGGTCTTGCTAGAGAAAACCATTTGTGGGGCCAGGGCTTTTGATACTTCTAAAGCTGACACACTCCATGAACGTGAAAGAAATTCCATGGGCTCACGTGGTGTTTCCGGTGGCCGGAATTGGACCGGGTCCGGTCTCCATAGCTCTGCTACGGGTTTGTCCATTGGAAAGAGACGAGGTGCACGTGTCTTAAGTGTCGAAGTGCTGGTGGCGTGTTTACTGAAGAGTACGGCTGGGTGCGGGTGTTTTATAGAGGATGGTGGAGCGAGATGTCAGGTTTTTATGATTGTCCTTTTTTATTTTTATTTTTAAAGTATTGGATCAGGGATAATTATATTAAATTAAAAGGAGAGAGAAAAGTACCGATTATTAGTTTTTTTTCCCCTACAAGAAAACACTTATTGGAACCATTAATGGCTTGTCATTGAAGAGCTAGGGCTTAAGAGTTATCATAGGACATGCATTATTAAAGAAAAATATTAATAAAATACATGCAAACTTGTCTATGAGAAGTTTTTATATATAAAAAAACATTTGTTGTAATTTTTCTAGCTGCTTTGTTAAAATCAATTTTTGTATTACTAGAATTTCTAACGGTTAAAATTAATAGTATGTTCGGAAGTGTAGTTGATATTATTTTTTAAAGTGTTTTTCCGTTTCAAAAAAGTCTTAGAATAATCTTTCTTTATTTTAAAAAAATATTTTTGAAATCAACATATTAAAATAATTTAAAAATACACAAAAATAATAATTTAAAATATAAAAAAATAATTTTTTTCAAAAATATTTTTGAAACGTTAAACTGTCACTAAATCTATAACAGATTATCCAATTTATAAATGTATTTCAATAATAAAAATTGAATTCTAAACAATTAAATAATATAAACCCAAGGGTCATCCTAGTCAACACAGTCGTACTCTTAATTGCTAGGCTGCCACTTTAGATGCTTCCTTCTAGTATTATTTTGTCGTGAAGGAAAAAGAGTGATTCGCAATCTTTACAAATTCATCATAATAAGCAATTGATGCCACCGGGAATTACGAAATGAGGTTCCTGGTTTTGGGATTGAAGAATTTGAGATGGGGAGATGTAGCGTCACGTGTTTTTAGCTTTTTTAAAAATATATATATTATTAAAATTATAAATAAAAATATTTTACAAAAAAAACATAATTTTTTAAACATGTGTATGGATATTTATTCCACGCAAAGGCTAAATGTAAATTACTTTTTTTATGTATTGAAAAAAACAAAAAAAACAACTATATAAAAAAAACATGTTAACAACTATATAAAAAAAACATGTTAACCTAGAATACATCAAGTTATCCAGGTTTCACGGCTAGTTACGTGTTATTATTTTTAGTTCAGTTTGATTTTTATATATACAAATAATCAAATTAAAATTATATATAAAAAAACCGGTTTAAATTGACGAGCTTTAGTTCAGTTTGTTTTTTATGTAAAAACCAATATAGTTTTTGTCTTTTTTAAATTATAAAATGCCATCTCTTCTTGTATTTTACTAAAATTGAATTAAACAAAAAAAAAATTGAATTGAACTAGAAAAATAAAATTGTTTTATGGTATTTTTTTAATTTGAGCTGATTTGGTTTGCCGATTTTAACTTTTAAAAAAGAAAGCCGGGCTAAATCAAAGTTCTTACAAATATTATAAATTTTTTTTTTAATGGTTTGATTTTTATGGTTTAGTTTATTTTCTGTTTTATTGGTTTTTTTATTTTCTTATCACCCTAGTTGCAGCCCCGAATTTTACCGTGTGTGTACCTGGCTAAAATCCCAGATAACCCCGCCAAGTCAGACAAGGTTTAAAACTAAGGTCACATGATGCTGAAAAGGTGATACGTGTTGAAATTCAGTACTGTGATGGTCAAACACTCGCCGAGAGCTGGAATTCGTTAGTGACGTCGAGGAAGACTGACTGAGATGAAGTTCTTCTTGGAAGACTATTCTTAGACTGTTTTAATATTCAAGGTATTAACGATATGGGAAGAGCGGTTTGAATGGTTGAGATTGTTTTGATTTTGTTTAAAAATATTTTAAAACGATGTTTTTATTTTAAAAAAATTATTTTTAATATTAGTAGATAAAAATGATTCAGAAATATTAAAATAATAATTTAAATTTATTTTTCAAAAATATTTTTGTAACGTAATGTACAGTCACTTATTGTATTAGCATTAACGAAGAAACTCTTACAGGAATTAAATAAAATATGTAGCAATAAAGAGAGTGGAGGAGAATAAGTTAAAGGATTTTCTCAATATGTAAGATAACATCCATAGTACCTGGCGTCCATGAAGTTTACATCGGTTTTTGCTAGTGGATTTGGGGAAAATCTTAAAATCCGTGTACGTACATCCTGTTTAGGAATGTGTTATAAAATATTTTTTGAAAAAATTTAAAGTTTTTATCTTTTAATGTTTTGATAGGTTGATATCAATAATAATTTAAAATAAAAATATTATTTTAATATCTTTATAAATAAAAATACTTAAAAAAACATGTACAACACTACTATACAAACGTTAATCTCATTTGCATGTGAATACTACGATGTTAGTTACGAAGTCCCCTCTCTGTAGAGAGAAGTATAAAGAGAAATAGAGCTTTGTTCTTTTGGAAAAAAAGAGGACCGAAGACCCGGGAACTACATGACACAAGAACGTGGCAAGGTCGCCCCACCCGTAGACAGCCCACTGGAGATATAATTGTAAAGCTCCATTTGGAGTTAGCAGTTAACTTGGTTTTTCATTAAAAAAAATATATTTCAAATTATTTTCTTAATTATTTTGATTTACTAATATCATAGATATAATTTTAAAAAATATATATATTAATATATCTTTAAATAAAAATAAAAACTACATCTATCACGTTTCTAAATATGCCCATAAAAGAGTAAATTATAAATTGTGAAAACTAAATTAAAATCAAAAGATTTGTGAACGAGAAAAAAAAATGCAAATCAACAAATTGAGGTAGATTTTTAATAGGGAATGACTTATAATTGCATTGAAAATATAGAAACTAAATACCACTTTTCTATTTTTCAAATGCTAGTTTCCATCAAATTAATGTGGATTTTGCAAGTGTATATGATAAAGAGTGATGGATGCTGTCTAGCATTTGTTTCTTTATATAAAAATTTATAAGTCCCACCTCTAGTTTATTTGTTGAGATATTTTTTATTTTTTTAAAAATAATTAAAATGTTTTAAATGTGCCCGGTTTGTTTTTTCTAGATTTAACGTGATATTTTTTTAAAAACAATAATCAATTCACAACATTATCCATTTATTCCACCGCCCTCACCAATCCATTATCATTTCTGCTATTGTTGCCATTGGCCCATTACCCTACTCCGAGCTTCACAGCGCTCACGCCGTCGCTATCTTCTCCTCTTTTTCACCGCTGAGACGGTCGTTAGTTGCATCGCGTCATTCTTTTGTACTTTTTGCTTCATCATTTTTCCAAGACGATAAGAATTTCTTTATATAAAATGTTTTCTGGTAAAAACAAATATCTGTAAATTTTATTACGAAACAAGTATTTCTTAAATGTTTTATTTTTTTCATCTCAAATTAAGTTTTTTGTTATTTGATATGTTTTGATATATCTCCAAATAAATAAATAAATAAATAAATCATTTTATAACATAATGTTACCACAATATGAGAAATTCTATTCAGCACCTCTGTCGTGGCCGCCCCTCCTGCCGACTTACCGGCAAATTCCTTTCATCACCCTTTCCATGCATGCTCTACCTGGAAGACAGTTCGAGAAATTGAATAGTAAAGACGGTGGTTATGGAGAGATCTTACGGAGGCAGATGCTAGGCGGCAGACCCCGTAGGGACCTGAATTCCATGTGGAGGAATAAATGAAAGGGGCCACGAGTAACCTGCGAATGAGGTAAGGCCCCCCATAAGAACCACCAATCAACAGTGAGTGAGTGGTGACCATCAATCATTGGGAGACACATTTGTTCCACGTGTTCGTGTTTCAACTTCGTGCCTGCGCAGCTGTGTATTTGAAGCTATGCAGTAATTTGCGATCCAAGGTAGCCACTGAAAAACTTAAATCTTGCCTGCTAGGATAACATATCCAAAAGCATGGGATGAATTTGAAAATAAATAAAGCAGGAAAGGAATTTAGACCACGTCACCGAATTACGGGGACCAAAGACACGGGCATATACAAATAATACCCTTGAATACGAGGATTAAATTGAGCAACTTCCAAATCTCGGGGGTGCCATCCCCCCGATCTACGAAGTGGTTCCGAACCTAAATGTAACTGTGAAGTGTCAACATAAAACGGAAAAAATAATTAACTGAAAAATAAAAATTATGGATGTTTTTACTGTGGTGCACTGCAGCTTATGAGATGATTTATTGGATGATTTTACTTTTAATGAACCCAGTGCTGCTTGTTGTTGGTTGAGGATGTTTTTGATTTTCATCCTATTTTGAAATTGTGCCTCCAATTTTTCTCTGCATCACGTGTCCATACACATGATAACCATTGTCGTGGGTGTTGCTCTCTCTCTCTCTCTCTCTCTCTCTCTCTCTCTAGAATGAATAATTGGAAAAAAAATCTACATCGTGATTTTCTGCACCAAGGTTAGGTTTAACAGGGATATCCACTGTTTTTATCTTCACCTGCACAAAAATTTGGGCAAGACCAACCTTGATAAAAAGAACTGCACACTACTAGTACTTGCAAACTCTTACAAAAGTCAGAGAAAACAATTTGTAATAAGAAAAAATATATTCCAACAATTTTTTTAATAAAGATTATTTTATGTTGATCATTTCGTTAAAATCTACTAAATAAATTTATATCTATTTAAAATTTATATATTTTATAGGATTCAAACTCCATAAGAATTATGCACGAATTTATTATTTTACTCCAATTTATATCATAATAATAAAAATCTCACACAATTAATATTTTTTACGTTAATAAAATATGATTCGAGCTAGAACAAAACGTGGGGTATATAGTGATAGTAGATAATAATCTGGTCTTGTCAAAATTCAGTATAAAAATTTGGCCCGCTAACCATCACTCTTCCTTTTCAATGTTGGATTTAAGTGGGATGGGAGATGGTTCGACCGCATGATAAGCCATTGGCACGCGTACAAGCCGTGCAGAATATGTCCATGCATGCCAGTTTTACTGATTATTGGCAATCTCTCCTTGTTTTTCTTTTAATCCTTTGCTTCTAAGCTTTATCAAGACGACTTTTGATGTAACTACATTTGGTGTCGTTCATCGCATATCTCAAATGCCAATATAATTTAATTTCAATCCACTCGACATCGATGTTACATGGACGAATATTTTATAAATAATCACGGTACTCTTTAGATAACAAAAAATAATATAAATATTATTAAATTTGATCTAAATTTATTTATATAATAGATATATTTGCTAGATTTCTTCATACAATACATATATATGTGATTTTTTTTCTCATAATTTTTTATGATATCTTTTTTAATTTTATTATTTTGTATTAAATTATTTGTTCTTAATTTTTTTCTCTTACTGTTTGATTATTTTAAGAGTGAATGATAAATTTAACTCGGATTAGCTCATAATTTTTTAACTTTTATTTTTGCACCGTCATTCTTCTAAAAAAATAAAATATTAATCTCATATTAATTTTTAATAGCGCTTTTGATCTCATGTCTCAAACTTAATTTAACTTAATTTATCGTTATTTGAATATTATTTTTAGTAATAAAAAAAGGTCTGGCCAGGGCATGACATGACACGGCCAAAGAGGCATCGCAACGATCTTGTCTTACGTTGCACGTGTGACGCAGACGAACCAATCATGGCGGTGGGAAAGGGATCGTTATGCCCTCCAGAAATAAAATTTACTTACCCTGACACTTGCCGATTAGGCCCCGGCCCTGCATGCAGCCAGTGCTTGATAACAAACGAATCTTTACATCTCAATTATTCAAAGATCAATTGCATGGAGTGGTGGTGTTTGCCTGTTTTTTCAAAACTATTTTTTTTAAAAAATGAAAATTTTTATTTTTAATTATTTTTCTTTTATTTTTTAAAATTATTTTTGTGTGTTAATTTAAAAAATAATCTTTTTTATATATTTATAAATAAAAAATTTAAAAATAATCACCCTTCTAAATAAAAAATCTTATAATTGGATACTGTCAGTGACATAAGCCGTCCAAACTCTTAAATCAGTGAATAGGCAAGATAAGATTCTTTAAGAGATTTGATTTTAGGTGTGGGCTCGCCAACGTCAGGAGTGTTTAATTTATTTTCCTGATGCAGAATCGAAATCCAGACTAGACAAAGGGCATGTTCGGTCGATTCATTAAATTTTTGAGCTACTCCTTATCATCTCTCATAATATCGTCCACCCCACCCTCTCTCCTTTCGGTGTCCATTTGCGCAACCCCCGTTGAAAAATTCTCTTCGGATTTGGAGGGTGGATAATAAATAAATATCTAGATATTATATTTTAATTCTCGAGAGAAAAAAATAGTTTGCTAAAGATCCATCCACCGCTTTTATTTTTTATAAAATTCATTTTTAAGAAAAATACTGTAATTAACAAATAATGTTCCTATATTTTTAAATATAAGAAATTAATATTTCAGATAAGACCTCAGGTGCACAAACTAAATCACCGGATTAAAAGAAAATATACCTAAAAATTTCATCTCGGATGCCTTCTCACGTGTTTATGAAAAATAAAAGAGGAGCATGTAATATCGCTGCGGTCCTGTGGAATTTTCAGCAGCACAGTCCTTAATTTTAGCAAATACCCATCCCTTAAAACAAAGGCAGCACAGTCCTTAATTTTAGGAAATACCCATCCCTTAAAACAAAGACCTTGTCCACTCGCGTGGACCAATACTCCAAGGATGATTGTGCGCATTATTTGCAGAGATAGAGGTACCTCCCGTGTGTTATTATTATTACCGGCTATGTCATCGTATCTCCCTTTCTCTACTTCTTCCGTATTCTCTCCTGTATTTTAAGAGACGAGAAGTTGTGTGAGTGAAAAAAGAAAAAAGAAAAAAGAAAAAAAAACACAACAGCCTTTTTCTTTTTTCTGTCTTCGAGTCTCTTGATCTTTTGTTTGTTCCCCGTGGAGGAGAACAACACGAATGGATGCTTTTCTCGTTTCACGATTTCAATATTGTCAGGTTGATGAAATATTCTTTTTAATTTAATATATTTTCAAATAAAAAGCAGAAAAAATTGAAAAAGAAGTTAAATTACGTTGTTATGAGGCTCCTCTCGTACCATAATGCGTACAGCACTGGCATTCACATGCAGTCCATAGTCAACGGTGCATGATAAAACAAAGCAAACAGTTTTTCGAAATAATGAATATTAATTGGAATTGAACTCCACGATTCAAAGCCTGAACAAGAGGACTCTCCACTCTCGTTCTTCCCATCGCAGTGCTATCTGCACTGATTTAGTACAGAGTCTACAGACAGGTCACAAGAAGTCTTACACTGGTCAGATGAGTGGTGGGTCCATGTAACGAATCACTACAGAATGTTTGCACTTTTGCTCATCAAAATTCCATCAATTCGGTGGTAACCACTAGAATGAAAAAAAAGCGACTTGGAAACCTTGTCCCGAAGCTTAACAAGTACCTGGAGGTTTGTGCCGAGCGAAGATCATCTTCTGATTGCCTCGGGAAGAGGATAAAAGTATTTAAAGGGTATGGCTCTATGTACTAAAGTTTATTAATATAATTGGGAGAGTATGATTTATCTTCATTTCCCAATAACTCCACATTTATTGCATCTCATCATGCAAAAAAGAGTCCGCTCTACATGTTTCTATCACTCGATATATAAGGTGGCTTCCAATGGCCTGTATTAGGGGTGAGCATTTTCGGTTCGGTTTGGTTTTTATCAAAAAAAATAATCAAACTGAAAATTATATTTTAAAAAAAAAAACCCCGAAACCGAACCGAACATGTTAAAAACCCATCATTTTCAGTTCGGTTCGGTTTTTATGATTAAAAAATTTGAAAAACCGAATTTTTTGGGCTTTCTGATGGGTTGGGCTTTCTGATGGGCTTTTTCCACTAAGTATTTAGTTGTATTAAATTATTAGTGTTAATATTTTTTTTTAATAAGTTCCTTTTGCCTTTCTAATAATATTCTTTTGTTTTGTTTAATTGTGCATGAATCACAATAATTTAATTATACACAAACAATTTAAAATTTAAATTACAAAATGTTCAAGGCTTATCACTCTGCTTTAAGCTTGGTGCTTGACCACCTGAAGTTTATCACACTGCTTTTTCTCCTTGACCTGACTCTCCTTCTGCTCTGTGTCTGTAAACCCATGTAGCATCTAGAAAATTAATCCAAGAATTAACAACATTTGCCTCTGCCTGACTGGATGTAATCAACTTTGCTAACTCTTCTTCCTACAATTATAAAAAAAAATGTTCAACATGATATAATAAGGATTCCTCATAGGCTCTGTGATTTTCTTTTGGGAAATTCAAGTAGTTAAAAGTTATAATATGTACAAAATATAGTTTTTCTGACAAGGGAAGATCAACAATACCTTGGCTTTCAGGTGAATCAAAATCTGGTTGCTAGCTTCATCAAAGTTCTCTCTCTGTTCCCTGGCATTGTGCATACGTGCCCGTGCCAAATTCAAAGTGTTATTGACCTACAATATGCCAAAAATGGTTATAATACCAGAAAAAATAGGATATAGATCCTAAAGAGTTGATTTCACAGAGTGAACCAGTTCTTCCATCGACATTACCGATTCAACTTCACAGTTTAAGCACACACAAGCAATATTACAAGTTCCAACATCCTACACCAAAAACCCAGTCTCGCCATGTGAACACCAAATAAGTAAAAATTACAGTTTTAACATACAGAAGATACAAATTGAAAAGTGGAATCAGAAAAATCAAATTTACTTCTTCACCATAGGTCAAGAGAGGAATTTCAGGAACAATAGAAGTGGAGTCAAACTCAAATGGTTTGGCAAACCCAAAAACATTGGATTGGGAAGACAAGTGAAAAGAAAAAAGAATTAAAAAATATAAGAAAAAAACATTAAAAAGAGAGGCTGGTGAATTGTAGACGGAGGGGGTGAGCGACGAGTAGAAAAAAGAGAGGCTAGTGAATTGTAGAGGTAGGGGATGACTGGTAAGGATGCTTTACTTGGTTTAATTCATGGTCGTTGAATGCACAATGCAAAGTGCAGAGGGAGGGAGGGGGCGGCAGCTAGGTTTAGGAAAGACTTTGAAAGTGAGAAAGTTTTCTATTTATAGTGCAGTGCTTCATTGTGAACCGGTTCGGTTTGGTTCGGTTTTTTCTGTTTTTGCCATACAAAACCGAAACCAAAACGAACCGGATATTTTTTTTTAAAATTTAATCGGTTTTTTTTATCGGTTCGGTTTTCTCGGTTATTTTTTTTTTCTGGTTTTCTCGGTTTAATCGATTGACCGATTTTTTTACTCACCCCTAGCATGTATATCACTGTATTTTAAAAATAATTTTCTATTTTTTTATATATTTTAAAATTATTTTAATATACCGATATCAAAATTATATTTTTTAAAAATAAAATCACATTAATATATTTTTTTAAAAAAATATTTTAAAAAACATATTTAATCACAATCATAAACAGCCTATAACCCGCTAATGAAAGCTGTTCCTAGTCCCAAAAGTTGGCTGTTGTCTTATCCAAATTTCAGGTGATAGAGGCTCTGGAAAATCGGGTATTGAGTTTTTAAAATAACAATAAAATTTCTTTTTTTTTTAACACGCACGTCATATTTATCATTTAGTGAGTGTATGTATATTAAATACATGTAATAAAACTCTATAAATAATTTATAAATATTTTAATTTTTCATTCAATAAATAAAAAATATAAATATATATAAAAAAAAATCATGCCACGAGCACCATTATCATTCACAGTCAAGCTGGCGCGAGATGGTGACACGAGCAAACTGAATTTGCCTCGCACAATACCATGTCCAGAGGCAACTTTTTTTGTGTGGATGACAGGAAGTCCCTCCTATTTAATATGGAGAAAGTGTATTTCTAAGCACCCAACCCTCTCGATCCCACACTCGAGAAAAATATACACGCCATTTAATTTCAACCCCAGCATCAGGGGAATCTTTGATTGTTGATATAGCTCCCACCAAAATGGTGGTCAGCAGCCATTCTCAAATGCCAGTCGTGTGAGATGACAAGCCATTTGTTCGAATTGTTCAACCCCAAAATCGATCACACCTCAACTTACCCCGAAGCAAATGAATCTATCATGTGTGTTCAAGCCCTTGACTGGATCGAGTCCATGTAACAGTAAAATTTGAATCAGAATCCATTTGATTAGTTTTCGGAAAATATTGGTTGGTAATATATTCCTTGCAACCCTGTGGAGCGCTATTATATGGCCTGATTCTAGATTTGTTTTTTAAAGATTATCAATTTGAGTCTCACAATACTTAAAGTCATTATAATCTAATAATTAATAATTCATTTTAGAAACTATGAAATTATTTATCCATGACTGTCGTTGTTTATAATATCTACAACTGATCCAATTCTATCAAGTGTCTATCAAGGCATTGTTGGATCCAATTCTCGAAATCCAGATCTTAAATCCCTTTACGTGAAAACAAATCCAGGTGAACCAGAAACCACTAATTTTTTTTTGGATTATATTAAATCCCACTATACAGAAAACACACTTTTGCAAGTCTAGATGAGCGAGTAAAACCCTGATTATTTTAGGTTTTTATAAGAGGTGCACTCTCTGACTCGAACTCGACACCTGCTGTATAAATCTAAATTTTTTATCATCATGTCATACTTCTTGGAGACAAACCACTACTTCGTGTGTCAGCTTCTACTTTCATTTCATTCCATATATTTTTTATTATTTTTTTTAAAAAATCATATTTTTTTTTTTAAAAAATAAAAATCAATGACACTATAAGGCTCAAAGCTATTACGTGTCTGACTTGCATTTTTTTGTTGGTCAAATATTGTTTTTTGTACAAAAAAATTGATATGGAGTCAAATTATAAAACAACTAAATATTAAATAGCAAACGTAAAAAGTATTTTAAAAAATATAAAAGATAAAGATTTGAGTCAACCCTCATCCCTCATGACACAAAAATAAGATAATCCATCAACTCTTTATTTTTGCCTTTTAAAATTTTCTAATGTTATTCTAGTCATTTAATCGATTTGAATCCTATATTTGGGTCTGTTTGGGAGTGCGATTGCAGTAGCTTTTCAAAGTGTTTTTCGTGCCGAAATACATCAAAATGATGTTTTTTTATTTTTTAAAAAAATTATTTTTGACATCAGCATATCAAAATGATCTTAAAACTCCAAACCGCCGTTTTTTAAAATGAAAAAAAAATTCAAATTTTCCCTAAACGCCGGTTGCAACGCACTCCCAAACGGGGTCAAAGTATAAACCATTCCAATTAGATTTGTTCATACTAAATGAATTAATATGGAAATACCATTTTTCTTTGAAATGACAAGTTTATCGTTTTGAATCAGCATTAACTTTTTTTTGTAGAGATGTGATGGTATGATAAGTGCACTTGTTTCATTTTCTAAAGTTTGTATGCTATTGTTATTGAATGATTGTTTGATTTGAATAGTATGCTAGTGTTATTAAATGATTGTTCGAGAATATAGTTGAATTTATTTTTAAAAATATTTTTTGTTTAAAATATATTAAAATAATATTTTTTTATTTTTAATATTTTTGATATCATCACATAAAAATATCTAAAAACACAAAAAAATACTAATGTTATGGTTAATATATATATATATATATATATATATATATATATATATATATATATATATACTCCATGACACAACAGTACAATTAGCGGGACCACTAATGTGATGGAAACAACAATCAAGAACGCGGCCTCTCTTTTTGTCCCACGAATGAGCTAAAAAACATAAGCATCTCGGCTACAATTTCCAAAGACCCAACGGTCAGACTACCATCTTCACCTCGAGTTTGATGGAGATTAGGTGGCCAGGGCATCTAATCTAATCGAAACAAGGGTAATTACGGAAACACCGGAGAAGCGAAAGTGAGAGAAAGCCAGCAAGAAAAAAAAGGTAGCTTGCCAACTCCAAAGGACCCTTTACTGGTTTGAAGGAGATGCCACCGCCATTTTGGGAACTTCGGAACAAGAATGTCAAAAGGGAAGCTTTTTGTCGCAAGAAATGAAAGGGCATCAATAATTCACTCACACAAAAACCGAAGATCACAGCCAGCCAGTGTACTGTCAGTACTATAAAAACACTTCTGGTACCTAAGTTAAGATAAATATTAAAGAGCACATGACGACGTGGCAAAAGAAATAAACAGAGAGAGAACATCGCACGATCTTCCTCTCAGATACTTTTAAATTCAGGAAATCAATTAAATTACAAAAAAATCATTGCTAAACACTGCGAAGGGTGAAGGGGGTCTAATCGATCTCGGTGGCTAAAAAAAACACTAATTGCCTAAATGCGGGCCGTACGCCGCCGCAATAAATTGGAGGTTGAGATGATTATTGTCTAGGTGAACTGGATATATTTAGAAGATGGGGACATTGTAGCTGCTATAGATTAGGTTAGCGTTTAAGGCGTCTGGGGTTTGATTGGTGGACGTGTGTGAGTGACTGGTCACAGTAACTCAGAGAGTGCAGATAAGATCTCTCGGCTGAGGATTTTGTCAGCTTACTCGGATTTTCTAAAAACAAATAATTGGAACGGTAAATTAATAACACTGGTGAAATAGTATAGCTAAACAACTTATAAAAATAATATATATTAATAAAAAAATATAATATTTATATCTTGTTGCGATTAAAAATAATATAACCGACAATAATAAATAAGGTCATTAATAAAGTGGATCACACTTATTAACTATGATATTTCACTTGTATTTTAAAAAAAATAATAAGTAAAAACAGCCCTGAATTGGTTATAAATTTTTCAGGAAAGCAAATTAAAAAAAGAAGTGGAGGCATTCTATACGAAGATAATCAATTACCAGGAGAATGACTGAATTTCCGGGCCTCAGCAAACGGCTTACATTTACATATTTGGACAACTTGACAAAAACAAAGAGGCATTTTGAGCCGGAACAAGGATCCGAGAGAATGGGCTTTGCTCTGCACATTGAAGTAAAAATCTATGTTTTGTTACATCCACAAACCCATCAACTGGGAGGGATCCATGGTTGGGTGAGAAAAAGTTTACGAGGCTCCCGAGGTACAGTAATAAAGCAATAAATGTTGATTATCTCGAAGATCGACTGTTCATATGAATTAATTCTAACTCGGTCAAACATGGCAGAAAAATCCAGCCTATTTAAGGTTAGCTTACACCATCATAAGCTGGTGTAAGCCAGGTAAATCAGGCACGAGACACTATAATTACTCCATATGATAAAAGGCCACCGTCGAGCATATGCCTGCTAGCTCTACATCACTCAATCATGGCTAGCAACATCATCAATGCCACCAGCCAGAGGGATTTTTCTTGCAGAACTGAGGAAGCTGCAAAAGAGAAGAGGCAACTCACGAATGTTGAAAATAGGAGCACAAAACTGATTGCGGTATCGAATACAGATATACGAATGAAATTGGAATAACATGGTCTCAAAATTAATTACTTATAGCGAAGAATGGTAAGATTATAAACAGACGGATACAGTCCTGAATTGACAGCCTCACCTTGATTCATACCATTGCCAGCCATAACTGGTGTTGGAGCAGCTGGTTTGTTTGACATCATTATACCAAGGTTTGAGCAATCCATTCCAATTGCACCTGGTTTAAATCAAGAATCAGAAAAAAACGTATATATTTTTAAAGCAAAATATTAATTCCAGAAATATCTACTGAAACTGAAAATTCTTATGTGGAGAGGTCGTATATTTAGCGAGTCATAGCATGGTCTCTTACAATCTTTGTAACAAGGAAAGGTAGAGATGTTCAGAAGGTTATTATAGCCCTCTGCACAAGCGCAACTGTAAGTGAACTGAGATGTCTTGTTGCACGAGCCACCTCCACAATCAGCCCAAAAGCAGGCTACAAAAACAAATTTACCAAAAAACCTAAGAATGTATTAAGAAAACGACAGTATGAAGTTTTGGTTGTCAAAGGGCTTACGATCGAAAATCGACTGGTTGTCTTTGCTCGCTTTCTCTTGAACAGGTGAGGGTGCTGCCGTACACGAGAAGTTCACGGTACCTGAGAAAATCAGAATCATGTAATCGATCAGAATTCTGAAGAGTCAAAGCTGCAAAAAAGTTGTTCACAAATTGAATCATAAGAAAATTTTACAGGTCAGATTAATCTTTCAGTTTATTTATCCAACCTATTTTGAAGATAATTAAAAAACAAGCTAATCTCTGACTCGATGATGTTGGTAAATACCACCATAAACCTCGACAAGTATTTGGTTCTCTCTTGAATAGTTTAGTAAGTACACCTCAGGACGTCCTTGAAAGGTTGTGATTGGCACACATTACCACCTCAAATAAAACAATATTTGGTTTTCCAGATTCAGATTTTGTTTGATTTGTTTTAGTTAATTCCATTCCCTCGTAAAAAAAACAAAATATTTTCTTAACCCAGTCTTATTCGAAGTACACTGACTTCCAAATCAGCATGTATACCTTCAACACGGAGTTTACCATGATTAAGGGCATGCGACAAAAGAAGAAACAGAGAACTCACAATTGGGAACTACGCAAGGAAGAAACTGGAGATGATCATCTTGATCAAAGCGAGTCTGCGTCCACCCAGGATCACATTCACATTCATAAAACCAAGTGCTATTGTCAGAAGGCTTGCAGGTTCCTTTCCCACATTCCATCTTTTCGCACACATCATCTGGTAATCAAAAACCAAATTAAAATCACAATCCGATGATGTTATAGGTAAAATCGTGGTGAAAAATGAAAAACCAAGAAAACTCTGTTGATAAACATTATTAACATCGATCGAAACCCATGAAAGAAAACTAGCAGCTGTACAAACTAGTTAAAGAATAAAGAATGGAGAAGAATCTAATGAATTATCAAGTCGTCAAAAGTAAGAGATGGTGATCAAGGATTGAAGAACAAGTACCAAAGACAGGGGACAGTAGGGGAGATAAAAGGTTACTTCTAGCAATCAAAGGTCGCGAAAGAAAAAGGATTGCAATCCAGGCAACAGCATAAGCCATCTCTGGAAACAACAGAGAATTAGACAGAGATATGGTGGGCTAAGATGTGTACTTGAAAATCTGTGTAGTTTAAAACTAGGATGGAGGCTCTTTAAAAATAGAAGCTTCTTCCGTTGGATCACGCATGAGACTTTTTTATTATTTTTTTTAATCTTGTTCGACAAAAGCTACGTTAGAACGTGGCTTCCCAACCCTAACTAACCAATAAATGTTGATGCTTTGGTTTGAGATTTTGGTTGAGAGGATCTGGGCAGTTAAGTTGGGTATGGTTTTGCGGCCCTCGGATGTCACCACATGCATATGCCTGGTTCCCGTGCGGTGCATATCCATTCCACATATACTGTTGCGACTCCATTTCTAACATAGTTAAATCAATGTGGTCCGAATATCTATTCATACTTTCATAGTGGTTTTTGCAGAGTCGCAATGGAGAACGAAACCTTATTCAAAAAGTCAAAACTTGAGGCCATAACAATTGAAAGCTTATTTAATACAGTAGGGTTATTGGGTTTAAAAATTTCAATATGATAACCGGCCAGGATTGGAGTTTCGATCAGGTACGTGTCATTAACATTCCAAAATAAAACTTCTAGGCTGTCGTTTCGATAGTATAGAAGTGTTTTTTAAAATATTTTTTAATTAGAAATATATTAAAATAATTTTTTTTTAAAAAAATATTTTTGGCATTGCCACATCAAAATAATTTAAAACATATATTTTTTTAAATAATTTTTTTAAAAAATACTTTTAAAACGCAGTGTCAAAAACTCCATCAACTGCCGATTGGGGCTTTCTAAGAGTGTATTTTGGAAAATTTCGAGTTATTTATTTATTTTTGTTTCTAAATAATTTTTTTAGTATTTTTAGATTATTTTGATGTGCTGAAATCAAAAATAATTTTTTTTTTAAAAATAAAAAATATATATTATTTTTAATATATTTTCAAATAAAAAACTCTCTAAAAATCAACAAAAATCAACCGTAATCGCTATCATGGTTGGTTTTGACTTCCTGTGATTAACACTAGCGAAGCATATGAATTTGGCCATATCATGTCATTACATTGGCCGGTGCATGTGGAAACAAGTGACTAAGACGTGGATGAATAGTGGCAACAAAGTTCAAACTATATTTATGTTCATGACAGGCATAATTCTTAGGCCCGTATTGCAGCGTGATTGCTCTTTTCTAAAATTATTTATTTAATTAATATTTTTAACTATTTATTTTAGTATTTTTCGCTTGTTTTGATATAAAAAATAAAATTTTAAAAATAAAAATAAAATATCATTTTTATTATTACTGTAATTTGAAACATCACTTTAGCATAGTTTGTTGCGGTAATAACAAATGGATAAGCTCGGGTAGTTTTAGGCTCAAACTTAAACTTAGCTACTTTACTTTTTTAGCATGTTTATAAACTAGTTAGATTTAAAATTTAATATATGTTAAAATCTCATGCAATATCTAATAAACATGTTTACAATGTATTTCATTTAATTTTAAGAATAATATGTTTACATCTTTTAAATGTTCCATATAGCACATATGCAGAAATTTTTACATTTCTTATTAAAAAAATTTCTATAAGAAAAGGTTTTTATTTATATATTAAATTAGTTTATTTTACGAAGTGTCACGCAGATTGTTTATCCCTTTAAGTTCTTATGAGTTTATAAACGAGTTTATTTATTCTATAAGCCGGCTTATGAGCCTAATTAAGCCGGGATATGAACCCGCGAAGTTTAGTTAATTCAACTCATTCATAAATGAAATAAATTCGAATAAACTCTTGCGCGAGCCGAGCTTTGACTGACAAGCCGCTAAGATGATTTGGTAGCCTTGTTTATGGCAGGCAAGACTTAACCAGCACGCTGCACACCCCTGGTGAGGGCTGGATCTGGGCTGGTGTCATATTTGGGCCTGGTTAATGAGCCCTCTTAGGGCTTGTGTAGCCTTTCTAATCGTGGGCTTTACTCATTTTATTTTCCCCTCCACATGGACACGAGTATTTAATCATGTTATTAACATGTAATTTGGCATTTTAATATGAGTGCACATATATAGAATGTCTTTGAAGGGATTTGGACTGTTTCTCACATGATTAGCATCGACAGCGGAGATCATAAATGTCTCACGTGTCCCCCACCGCACAGATCTTCCAGGTTTCTTGACATTTTCTGTCGAGGGCAGGCCGAGACGGCGGGCCAATTTGCTGGTTAGAATTGATTATACTCCTTGCTATTCTACATTGGCGAGGAGTGTAGAGCTTGTATATTTTATATACTTAAAATATCATTTATCTCTTTAAAATAGCTAATAACATCACCAATAATTGTGTGCTTAAAGATTAAAGAGGGTAGATCAAGGTAGTCAAAATCGAGATTTTGACACGGATCGGAAAGGGCTCCGAAAAATCGGATCGTAAGATCGGATCGTAAAATCGTAGAAAGATCGTAAAATGTCCGTACAAAAATTATTATTTTTAATTATATTTAAATTTAAAAAATAAATTTAAATATAATTAAAAGACCCACAGTATTTGAGATTTGAAATTTAAACTATTTATTTTATGTTTTTCAAGTAATTGTATATTTTTTTTATGGTTGTTGTATTTGAAATTAATTAATGTTATTTATTATCTTAAATTAATAGGATTTTTTTAAAATTATTTTTTATGCTAATTATTATTATTATTATTATTATTATTATTATTATTATTATAACCCCTCCTCCCCCGTATAAAATACCTAATGAATATAATATAACATAATTATGGCCATAAAACTTCATTAGTTAAGGTTCATGCATGATTCAAAATAATTGAAAAATACATTACAAAACAATTATGTCCATAGAATTTCATTAGGTAAAAATTAACAAACTAAAAATAAATATTTTGTTGATGTGAAATATAAATTAATTAATGTTATTTATTATCTTAAATTAATAGGATTTTTAAAAAAATATTTTTTATGCTAATTATTTTTTATGCTAATTATATTATTATTTTTTTTTTATTATTATTCTACGATTTTTCTACGATTTTTCTACGATTTTGAACGATTTTTCTACGAGTTTGACCGGGTTCGATTTTTCTACCGGTTCAACCAGGTTTTCAGAAACAACTCGCAAAATCGTACGATTTTGCGAGTTGGCTCGCGATTTTGACTACCTTGGGGTAGATTGGAACAATGAAGAAGCATCGACAGGATGGTGTTTCCCCGAAACAATCGACTTGTCAAAAGGTTTGACGTATATGATAAGCACACCATGTGAATGCCAACTTTTATTTATTTATTTATCATTAAGTGATATTTATTTTTCTGTGTAATATATAGCATCCTAAATGCCTTAGATATATTTATTCAACAGCAAGGCGGGCCAAGTGCCATTAAATCAATGTTCATGCACTGACCACTACTAGTAGTCTACGAGCTTCATTGTTTTTTTAAAAAAAAATAAAGGAAAGAAAAAAGAAATGAGGCTTCGGTGTCCTTTCCGATTATTTAGAAGTTGGAGACTGTAAAACACGATTTTCTTTTTCCGCATTTGTCTTTAGTGCATGGAGTCATGGAAGAAGCAATCGGAACATAAAATGAAAGTCAAGAGAGAAACATCAAGAAGGAAAGGATGCAGGCGCTGTAAGAGTATTTATTGTTGGTTATTTTTATTAAATTTTCAATCCAGTGAGATATTTAGATGAGTTTATTATTGATCATGTAATTTTGTTTTTCGGATTCAAGGAAAACCCACTCTTTTTAGATGCTCTTTACAAATCCCGATCAAGTGAGTAAAACTCTGGTTGTCAAGGATTTTACAAGGTGAATATATTTTGATTCGAATCCAAGACTTACAAGATAAATTTCAAGTTTTTTATCATTACATCACGTTCTTTAGACACTTATCATATAACTTGCGCATATAGAACCTCAAAACTTAACAATTATTAAAGTTTAAATTTATTATCATATACCTATCATGTAATTGGCTATGATGAGTTGATTTGATATTAAAAACTTAATGTATGTTAAAAAAATTTGATTTCATTAAAGATAAAATACAAATTGAAGAAATATCTTGTTAAAGATAAAAATAAACGTGTATCTTTTATAAAAAATTGGAACACCAAGATTTTACTCGTTTATCTGATTCATAAAATATTTTTTTTTTAAATCGAGGTTTCCTTGAATAAAAAAAAAATATTCAAGCAAGGCAGGCAGCCATGGGCCTGTCTCCCCAACAGCAGCTCTTCCACCACCACCATCATTTCTCAGTGTTTCTATTACAGAGGGTTTGAAAGCAACTGGAGCCCTACCCTTTCGGAGGTGGGTATTGATAATGAAATAAGATGACTGACTCTGTTAATATTCATGGTACCGAGGTGGCCCGGCCTTCACTCTGAAAACAAACTTGACAAAAAAGACAGTTAAGAATCAACCAGCAGGGATAGGATAAGCACGTGCATCCCCTTACTCCAAGGACCCCACAATCCAGCAAGTTCTAAGTTCCAGGACCCAAAGTGGACGAGTCCCCCCGCCCTGAGACGAGTATTTTACAAGGATTCTGCATGTTCCTGACCGATTTTCACATGGTATTCTGCAACTCCCTCATTTCTTAATTGCCACTGTGACCTACTTTTAGTTGCCAACACACCCTTTCAGTTCATAATGGCTATACATGAATGAGCCCCAATGACATCAAAGGCAAGGCATCTCTGCCTGTAATTTCCCAGGAGGATGGTAAGCGGGCAAACCCGGAACTTCCTCTCTGCTTCTATTCTCCCTCGCAGACTTTTTTGCTGAAACAAATAGCACAAAAATCAGATCATCCTCTAAAAAGGTAGTGGCAGGACAAGAGTAATAAAACAGTAAGAGTTAGGCTGCCGAAAAAAGGGTGCGATTAAATTCTGTACTAATTAGTCGGACTATTATGGTGCTGAGAGCCAAACTTGATAAGTAGACAGAAGAGAGATCTGAATCTCATTTGTTGCTTTCTTATATGTTCTTGGTGAGATAAGAGGGTGTCTTAGAAGGATTTGTCAGGGATGGGGAAGCCAGGCAAATGGCTTAAAAGTTTCTGGACAGGGAAGAAAGACAAGGAGAAGAAGGGTTCAGCTCAACAGAATTCAACACCTGTTATTGAGAATCCAGTGACCCCAATTTCGATCCCACCATCTACTCCGAAAGAAAAAAGAAGATGGAGTTTTCGCAGATCATCAGCCACTGCAGCTGCTCCGAAGGACTCGAATTCTTCAGAACCAAGTGCCTCCCCACAACCAGCTGCGGTGCAGGGAACGTTGAATTCAGATAATGAACAGAAAATGCACGCGATGGCTATGGCAGCTGCTGCGGATGCAGCTGTGACCGCTGCACAGGATGCAGCTGCTATGATCCGTCTAACTGCTGGCACCTCCAGGAGAAACAGTGCAATCGAAGAGGCTGCTGCCGTAAAAATTCAATCATTCTTTCGATCTTATCTGGTATGCAATTCTTGAATTTCCATCTGCTCTTGTCTAGTGAATGCACCAGTCTCAAGACTGAAATTACAAAAACCAAAGCTTCAGAGATGAAAATGATGAATTGCGTGATTGATTGGTTTTGGTATTTTTAACAGGCAAGAAAAGCATTACGTGCTCTTAAAGGCTTAGTGAAGTTGCAGGCAATCGTGAGGGGTCAACTGGTGAGGAAACAGGCAACTGCTACACTCAGGTGCATGCAGGCATTGGTGAATGTACAGGCTAGAGCTCGGGCTCAGAGGATCTGGATGGCTGAAGACGTAAAAACCAGCCAGAGGAATTCGATCCACAGAAAATCGACACAAGAGAATAGGATCAGGCACGCAAATTATGTAAGGATTCTTTTCTTCTTTTGAACCTACCCAGATCATGACCTTGTTTTCTGTTATCTAGCAGTGGAGGTATGCTTTCATTCGACAAGGAATGAGTCGGATTAATTCATATATGGAAAACATAAGGTTGCATTTCATGCTTGAAAACATGTTTCTTAACTATTTTCTTTCCATTTTATTCGACAGTAATTATAAACCATGAATAAAGACACTGTCAGAACTTTAATTAAAAAAAGTAGTGCTATATATGTGGCCTTAATGATTAATAAAATATTTAGTATTCTCATCTAAAAGTAGCAGAACAGAATCTTTCCTTTATTCTTAGCACATTGCTAACATCACATCAAGATGCAACTATCTAGAATTTCTCCTTTTTGGGGGGAAAGATATTTTCTGGAATTTCTGACCTTGTCGATGGCAGGCAGATATAACAGTTACTCACTTGGATAAAATTAGTACTTTGAATCCACTATGAGCGATCTGACATTCTGTTTCGGTACATGTAGGAGAATGATGGAGGCATGGATCAGGAGAACATCAGGATTTTAGAGGTGGATGTTGGAGAATCAAAGGGAAGTATAAAGAGCAGAAATGGCTTCTCTCATCGTCCACAAACAGAGCTAACAGAGCATAGATTCTCCACACATTATGCCCCAAATCATGCATACTCGAAGAAAGAGAACTGCCAGGTCTCTCCAGCTCCGTCAGCTCTAACAGATATGAGCCCCGGAGCTTGCAGTGGGCATTTCGAGGACAATTCCTTCGGCACAGCACTGAGCAGCCCTCAGTACTACTCTGCAGTATCAAAACCTGATCCATCAAGAATTCCATTTGCCTTACCAAGGCCAGAGTACGCAGAATCTCTGTCCTATGAGTACCCATTATTTCCAAATTACATGGCAAACACAGAATCTTTCAGGGCCAAAGTTCGGTCACATAGTGCACCGAGGCAAAGGCCAGACTCATTTGAGAGGCAACCAGGTAAGAGAGCATCGATAGAAGGAAGGAATGTCCCAAGGGCCGTGCGGATGCAGCGGTCGTCTTCCCATGTTGGAGCTGCAGCTCAAAATTATAAATATCCATGGTCAATTAAGCTTGACAGAACAACAGTATCACTTAAAGATAGCGAGTGCGGCTCCACGAGTACAGTGCTCACAAACACCAATTACTGCAGTAGATCTCTTGTTGGATTTGAAGTAAGCATGAGCCATCCTTGATTAAATCACGACAATAAGCTTCGATACTAAACAGATTGAATATATGAAACTGGTGAAATTACTCCAAATCTAATCTGTTAATTCATTGCTTTTTTAATCTGCAGGTTCGTGGAAATAGGCAGTAGCAGTACACTACCCAGGCTTTGCAACTCAGCATGTTGTGTGCCCCAATAAAATGACATATGCAGACAGCTGCTTGAATGTTGTAACTTTTCACCATGCAAGTTTAAGCAAGAAAAAAACTGAAGAAATTTAAATCTTCAACGCAGAAAGCTGCTGGATTATTGTACAACTTTTCATTTTCTTCGTTCTAGTGTCATTGTGGAGTGAAGTGTCGGAAAACCCTCATTTAGACTTGTCTGTTTTCTTCATTTTATCTATTACATGGACTACGTGTTCCTTGGCAGAAGCACAGAGGCCATGGCAACTAACGTGCAAGTAAAAGCAGGAACACAGTTTAATTAGCTGTTTAAATTATAATGTGTCCTTAAAAAATTATTTGATAGTGAATTGTCTTTCCCATATTGTCACCTGTTTTGTACTTATTTTTCACAATAATCCTGCAAAAATCGTTCATTTTTTTTAAAGCAGTAACATAAATAATCTTATACAGCCATCTATACAAGCGTTTCCACTTTTTTTGTCGCTTAAAGACTGGTAACTTGTCTTGCTGTGCCAATCGATAGTCTATATCAATTTATTCATACAGTGTTAGTTTGACATGGCTTGTAATAAACACATTGTTTTTTTTTTATGTTTAATTTAGTTCCTATTATTTTATTATTTTATTTTATAATTTAAAATGGTTTATATAATTAGTTTTTATTTTTATTTTATTTCATTCTCCTTTAGTTTTTTTTTTCCAATCGAGTTTTTAAACTTTAAAATTTGTTTAGTTTGGTTTTAATTTTCAATTTTAATTTAAATTTGTCGAGTGTTGATCTTCATGATTTATCCGGAGTCTGAAACCTATCAGGTTGCGAGCTTGAAATATTAAAATGGAGTTAAGAGGTTCACCCAGGCTTCTTTGGTACTTTTGCATCCTTTCTACTACTTTTTTTTATTTTTTTATTTCATAACCCAGTACTTTTTTCAAATTTCAATGGGATTTTTCTAATTTTTTAGAGTAAACACAGATTGCTTTGTTTATTATACGAGATCTACCTCTTTTATAACGAATATTTAAAAACAAAATTAGATTAAGCTAGTTTATTTCATCCCATTTGATCCTCATTCTTTTATTTTATTCAAAATTGTTTATAGAATTAGTTTGTTTTTCGATTTCATTCTCTATTTGTTTTTTTTTCTATCGAATTTATAAACTTCATAATTTTTTTAATTTGTTTTTATTTTATGATTTTATCATTTAACATTAAATTTTCTAACTTTTTTAATCGAGCTTGAGTCTGGACCTTAACGAGCTGTGAGCTTAAACACCTGAATTTTCTTTCTTTTTCATTTTTTTTTTATTATCTTTTGTTTTTATCATCCAATATATTTTTTATTATCAACGAGAGTTTTCTAACTTTTTAAGAGTAACACACTAGTTTCTTTGGGATTTTTTACTTTGTTAGATATTAATTTATTTTTTAAAATCATCATAAATTAATTTATTTCAACATTAAATTGGTATGCTGTTGCCTTAGCTTATTTTGTACTTTTTGTCAGATCTTGCTCTTTTAAAAATATATTTTTGTTAATTTAGTTTCTTTATCTCATCATTCAACATTTTGAGTTTTTTAGTTGACTCTAGATGTGATATTTAATGGTTTGTAATTTTGAGGGATTAACCTAGATTAAAAAGGTTTACCTAAAGTTTTTTTCTGGTTTTGTTCAAATTTTTTTCTAGGGTTTTCTCTTTTGAATTAAATATAAGCGTGGAATATTTTTAGTGTTTTATTCCAATTTCTTTTGAAAATTGCAGTTCAAGCCCTACGTCTCTTAAATTCCGAGTCGATTTATTGTGGTGAGCATAATTTTAAAATAATATTTTTTTTTTTATTTTTATTTTGGATTCTTTAGTGAATTAATGACCAAATAAATTTTAATTTTTGCCTTTCAATTCAATATTGAATGATATTTGAGGTCTTAACTCTCAATGTTTTGATTTTTATGCTTAATTATTTTATCAAATTCTGATCTGTTATGATTTTGAACACTGGATTTATAATTTTTATTCTTTTTTAATTTCATCACCTGGATTTACTGTAGTTTTTTTGTTTATTATTTCTTTTCCTGATTTAATCTTTCATTGATTTTATTTCCACCGCGCGGGAAGCTATCTAGAAAAAAACGATTAGTCATCGGACGGTATAGATGTGCAATAACTGATGGAGACTATAATCATTTGCACATTGACTTTTATGAATAAATTCCGAAAAATTAATTGGTTGATGAAAATAATGAAAATTTGGTTACATACTATTGTTTTTCTGCTCTACGGCATGGGCTTAGCAAATGTTTTTCTTACCTAAAATCAAAGCAAGAACTGGCGTGCGTGGAAAATTGGATCGAGAATTTCCAAAATCATTCTCAAATAAAACATAAAACACTAGATGCGTGGTGATCATGGAAATAAACAGGCCCAAGAAATTTGGACTCGAAGCACGAGCTCAAGAAAGAAGAAAAGCTCATGGGCCCAAGCATATTTCAAGGACTTCGTCGATGAAGTCCAACCTCTTGCGCAGTTCAACCTGGACCATCAAAGCCCTATTCAGGGCTTGCTCTCCAAGCCCAGCCCAACAAAGTTCACAGAAGTTACAGCCATCACTACAAGGTAAGCCTTGAGAGTGAATGCTATGTAGATAAGCAAATTTTTCTTCACCATCTTTATCATATAAAATCCAATTTTTTTTTTAAAAAAATCATATTTACCATGATAATGGATTGAGCTGCATGGGTGAAATAATATTTTTTTTTCTCACAGGACATGACACTACTAGATTTAAATGGGTGTTTGGAAAACCTAAATTTGATGTTCACATGACTTGGGCTGTATTCATTTAAAACCCAACTGAACTTTATTTATTGATTGGGCATCTATATTATAAATAATTATAGGGGCTCTAATTAATAAAGTGTTTAAATTAAGGATTAAAATTAACATTTGCAAAATCTTATCCTTCCAGTTTTATATACAAGTCCAAATGTGAATACTGTATCAGGGAGTAAAAAAGGATGATTACATGATAATGTTTGTGAATTCGAGCTAGAGGCTAAAACCAATCCTTTTCAAGTAATGAGAAAGGTGACAAGGGTAGTTTTGGGATATATCCTATCCCTAAATAAGACTAGGCATATCGCGGCAGAGTTTTTCGGAGGATATCAACTAAAGGAGAAGCAGTTTTATCTGGTGGAATGCTCATCTAATAATGCAAATCGCAACCTACAGATTCATCATTGCCATTAATTAATAACTTGCTATTTGCTGGCCAGGGAATTTGTCATCTTTCAGGAACTAGAAATCCCATGCTTGCTCTTGCAATTTCCATCATTACCACCAACTCTTTCCGGGCACTTCTTTCTGCTATATTCAATGCAAGAGTAGTGCGTATTGCAATGCACTTTCCTTTGCCAGTGCTGATTTGATAGTATTTTCAATCTTTCTATGAGCTTCTTTCCAATAACGTGGCAATTTCTTACGACCTTTTCTCCCCGTAGAAAACTGAGTTTTTTTTTGTTTTTTGTTTTTTGTTTTTTGTGCTGAGTGTGGACAACTAGCCAGGTTTATGTTGGCCCTATATAATTAATCAAGTGCTAAGATTATTCATGAATCGTGACATACAAGCTGATGTAATTAACCTCGTCCTCCACGGCAGCACCATTTTAGATTTCACCACAAGGCCATTTTGATATGTATTTGGATGTGGTCGCAGTCTTCCGAAATCAGCACGAGAATTTACGCGAGCTCTATTCTAGCAAGATAATCAGATGGAGAATCTGATATCACTCCTCACGAACTGAATCGCTCAATTAAGAAACTACACTGCAAAGCAAAGACAGCAGAATTCACCACTAGTTTTTACTGTTGCTTTTATTATTTGGGGAATTGGGGCACTACTCACCGATGAGATTTCGGAGAAAGTGGCCGGAGATGCGAGACAGGAAGAGGAATATGTCGTCATTACCAATTCTATAGGATGCAATTATGATATATAGAAAGACAAGAGAAAAGGAACATGGGATTTTCCGTGAAACATAAGTTTTGTTCAACTCCAAAATTTCTTTCCACCATCATTTTTGCCTGCATCAGACACCTTCATTAACTCTTGATTTAGACTTCCGTGAAACATGGAATCCCAGAGCCTTGTAGCTCCATGTTGGAAGCTATTGTCCACACGAATGAGTACATCTTATGTGACTATTTAGGAGTATAGTTGAGATTTTTTTTTATTTATAAAAATATAGTATCAAATACCCTCTAAATATAATATACAAATAACGACAAATTAATATGATGCTTCGTAAGATCTTACCATCTGGCCACTGCGTAAAGTGGGGCTTGGTGGCGCTTTCTATTTTAGCAGGTTGCTTTGAAATCTTTCCCTCCAATCTGGCTTTCAAACGGTGTTCTAATAATAGGGTTTATTTAAAATTAATTTTGAAACTAAGAACTCAAAATTATATAAAAAAATCAATTCATTTTTTTCCAAACCAAAATCATTTTAATAAAACAATATTAATTTTCATTACAAATACTCTTATCGGTGTTACTATAGATGCTGTATGGTACAAATTCTAAACAACTGAATTAAAGAAAAGCTAATTACAAAATGTAAAACGAATACGCGAACAGCTAGCTAGTTTGTCTACTTAAAATTATGAGAGGTTCGGAGCCCAAACTATAAGTGTATTCGGTATAAGCATATGTATAAAGCGCAATGTACGTATAAAAATCAAATACTTAAAGCACATGGCACAAACTTATTCGTAGCATCTTCTTGAAAATCTAGCGATCTCCCGGGTCCCACGCAATCATTGAGCCACCACGTGTACTTGATTCCTAAGCCAAACATTTGCAAAATCCCAATAGCGAGGGAATCATCCCTTTATTTTGGCAAAGCTAGGTGGTCGATATAAACCATATATCATAATTTTAAAAGTTTTTATTTTATTTTTAGCATTGGTATATTAAAAATATTAATTTTATATTTCTTTTAAAATAAATATGTTTTTTTTTTATATCTTGTAAAACATAAGTTCAACGAGACGTTTTTAATCAGCGAAATATAGAAATCTCAAATTTGATGTTTTCTTTTCTAATAAAAAGACGAGAGTGGTCAATGAGAATATCCAGCAAGGGGTTCCAGGGCATGACACGTATCCGTTGGGGCCCACTAACCACCTTGCACATTCACCCCTCAACCTCTTCATAAGTTCATATAGGTAAGCTTGCTAACTAGCTCTCTACAACCATCGAAGCTATAGCGAGCGCAAATGATCATCCGGTCAACAAATACTCCGATGAATCATGCTTGAGGTCTTTCTGTCTTCTTAATCTCTAGCAACTTACGTACGTCCTTCAATAGCAAGCAAAACCTGTTTTGTGTCACCAAACTTAGATAGCCAACTCAAGGTTGGTAATTCTATTTTGGTTTTGGTAGATATTTTGTTTTTTTAATTAAAATGAAATATTTTAATTTTGGACTGTTTCTGTGCATGTTGTTTCAAGATTGTACTGTTTATATATATATATATATATATATATATATATATATATATATATATAAACAGTACAATCTTGAAACAACATGCACAGAAACAGTCCAAAATTAAAATATTTCATTTTAATTAAAAAAACAAAATATCTACCAAAACCAAAATAGAATTACCAACCTTGAGTTGGCTATCTAATTATATATATATAATTAAATATATTAATTTTAAAAAAATTAGTTCAAATTCAAAAATAAAATTATTTAGAATTGTGCAATTTAATCTAAAAATGACACGATAAAATTATTTTTCTGAACAAAATTATGAGCATGTATAATATTATGAGAATATCATCAGCAATCTCGCAAGGTCATTATATTCTCTGATTGCTCTGAAATTATAACATGATATATATATATATATATATATATATATCTATATATATAAGTATGTCAAGAAACTCCTCGTAAAATTTTATCTCAATCTAACGGTCGGATTAAGAGATATGATTAATATTGTAAAAAAATTCGTTATTAAAAAAAATATTATTTGGCCGAAACAGAACGGACAGAACGATTCCATAACGTTTCAGCTGGTATTTGACTGAAAATCCAGAATGAACCAAAATTTAAACTAAGATAAAAACAACACTATTTTTTTAACCGATATAAAACATTTTAATATTAACAAAACAAAACTGTTACCCTGACCCAACTAGCCGTATCGTCCCTAGCTAGGACACAAAATCAAGTCTGTACCAGGTACCGTCACCCTCTCTCTATAAATCATCATACCACCATACCCAAATTTCCAGCACATCAACCAGTTCTAGTAAAGCCAGGGAAGCAATCTGAATTTGACATGGGTAACCCCTGCTATGAATGCCCACTTCCTGTCGCAATACCTCCAGAAAAACCATTTCTTGAGTCTGTAAAATTAGGTATCAAGGAGACTCTTTTCCCCGATGACCCTTTCAGGCAATTCAAGAACCAGCCAGCATCTAGGAAATTCATTCTGGGAATGCAGTACTTTGTTCCTATCCTGGAATGGGCTCCTCGTTACACTTTCGAGCTCTTCAAAGCTGATCTTATAGCTGGAATTACTATCGCCAGTCTTGCAGTTCCTCAAGGGATAAGTTATGCGAGTCTTGCTAGCTTACCTCCAATCATTGGACTATGTGAGCCTGTCAATTTACTCATTTCCTTTCAGAAATTACAAATATTGGGATATAACTGTGCTGATAAATATTGTTTGGCCTCACAATTTGCTTACTGTGTAGATTCAAGCTTCGTGCCACCTTTGGTGTATGCCATGCTGGGGAGTTCAAAAGACTTGGCCGTGGGGACTGTAGCTGTGGCATCGCTTCTCATATCTTCCATGTTAGGAAAGGAGGTTAACCCTAACGAGAACGCTAAGCTCTACGTTCAGTTAGCTTTCACTGCTACCTTTTTTTCTGGAGTTTTCCAAGCTGCTCTTGGCTTTTTAAGGTCAGTTTTTTCTTCTTTTTTTTTTTAACACAACAAGTGACCAATGAAAACTGCTCTCTCTAGCTCCCTTGGTACTTTGATTTTGTCTTATTGCACCAGTGTTTAGAAACAGAAATAGACCATCCATGGTCCTCGATGCTGCTTAATTTAACGTTTATAGCATATGATTTCTGCGCTGTACGTGTTTCATGAGGTTATGTTTTCTAATTTATTTAATTTAATTTAATTTAACCGCGACTACTTAATTTGTTAAATTGCAGGCTTGGTTTTATTGTGGACTTTTTGTCCCATGCAACGATAGTGGGTTTCATGGGCGGGGCTGCCACGGTTGTTTGCCTGCAGCAACTAAAAGGCATTCTGGGGTTAGTTCGTTTCTCTCACGGGACAGATCTTGTCTCGGTTATGCGTTCAGTCTTTAGCCAAACACACCAGGTACATATTTTTGCTAGCCTTGGCTAATTTTGTCTAGAAACTTTATGGCATAGCTTAATCCATTTCTCGATGTTTTCTTATGTTTTTTTTTTTTAAATAATATCATTGTAATGGTGGTGGTGGTGGTGGTGGTGGTTGCAGTGGAGATGGGAAAGTGGTGTCTTGGGTTGTTGTTTTCTCTTCTTCCTCGTTCTCACAAGATACGTTGTAAGTAATCCAAACCATCTGTCACTTCTATTGAGGAAAACTCTCATATCATAATCATCATCTCCACCTACTTGTTACTGTCAAAGTTCTAAGAAGTCTTAACTCCTCCACCAACAAGAATAATTACAGAACACATTCTGGAAGGCTTTTCTTTAACAATAAGGATGCTTCTAGTTTCGAGAATAATTAGTTTTTGATTTTTTAATTTCAAAAATGCAAAAGTCTACCTAATATATCTTGGTACATAGCATTAATTAATTGATCGAAAACAAATTTAGAGAATGCCAGTGTTATATTTTTCCCTTTTTATTTGTGAAGTCTACGATTCGAGGATACGTACACACACTCTAATTTTGGTGTTGCCCTTTGTGATTTCATAATTTGATTACTGTAAGTAGAGCAAGAGAAAGCCATGCCTCTTCTGGATAAATGCGATGGCACCCCTGATATCTATTATCGTCGGAAGTGTTTTTGTTTATTTGACCCACGTCGAGAAACACGGAGTTCAAGTGGTGAGTTCTCGCTTCTCCTCTCATCAATGCATAACAATAAATTCTCATGATCATGCACGTCTTAAAATTTGGTGTCCTCGATTATCCGATGAAATAAAGAAAAAAGAATATTAATAATAATATTTGAGCTAATTATTAGTATAATAATCACTAAAAATTTACATCATCATTGATTTTAAAATCATAAAATTAATTAAGATACACAAAAATTTATCCGGACATCCACCTTAATAATAATATATAAAAATACACTATTCATTACATGTCAAAAATCTTTTTTCAAGCGATCTAGAGGTATAAAATCTTAACGGGCCTTGGCTAGTCACAACACAAGCCCTAAGACTTTCTGTATCTCACTAAAAGCTGGTTTGTGAGGACGGTTATGGTTATTTTTAAAGTATTTTTTATTTAAAAATATATTAAAATGATATTTTTTTTATTTTTTAAAAATTATTTTTAATATCAGCATATCAAAATAATTTAAAAATATAATTTTTTTTTATTTAAAATAAAAAAAATTCAAATTTTAAAAAAACGGCAGTAAAACCACACCCAAACAACTTCTAAAAATACAATAGCTTTGTGTACCGACTCAGAACAATCATTTTGTTAGATGGATTGTCAATTATGGGCACGATGGTCAAAACATCACCTACTCGGTAAAAGGAGAGGAGTCCAATCAAAGCCATGATTTTGTTATAAAGAAATAATAATCATTTTATTCTTAAAAAAACAAAATTCAATTATTTTGTTTGTATATTTTTCAAATATCAGGATAGCAAAAAACTAGACACGCACGTGTTCCTCACGAGTCACGTTCCCGAGCAAAAGTTCATGCTAGTCTTTTATTATATTGTATACATGAGCGGTATAGATGATGATCTGTTGGATTTGCTTGTTTTGTCCAGATTGGTAACCTGAAGAAGGGCTTGAATCCAGTTTCTGTATCTGAGTTGGCTTTTGGGTCACCATATCTGGGGACAGCTATTAAAACAGGAATCATAACTGGTGTCATAGCTCTTGCTGTAAGTAGCCCTGCATCTCTCCATCCTCAAATATATACATCAAACTCCACTCCCTCATATGCTCCCCGCCGGAAAACACCAGCTCTGGCATACTTCGGTGACCAAACTGGCCTCGTGTCCAGGATTGATATACAAAAAGCTCTTTCATATGCATGTGAGTGAAAAAAAACAGAGAAAACATACGCAGACAATAGTGGATTGTTTCTTTTTGGGTAAGAGAGATTAGTGGATATTTCTCTATGTTTTTAGACCATAAATAACCATAAACAAGTGGGTTGTCGCTCAATTTACATGATGTAATCTTCAGTGACTAAAAAATTGAGGTTCAGATTTTCCTTGAGCAAAATTATGGAACTCGTTAAAACTTTTACAGTGAAGACTGAAGGGGTGAAGGTCTAAATCTTGTTGTTCTAGAACTGAAAAGGCGGCTCAGTGGTGTTCGTTTATTTTTGGGCAATAAACTGAACCTGCGGCCCAAAAAAACAGAAGTAAAATAATTAACAGAAAGACTGGCTCGATGGATGTACAGGAAGGAGTAGCTGTTGGGAGGAGCTTTGCCATGTTCAAGAATTATCATATTGATGGAAACAAAGAGATGATCGCTTTTGGGATGATGAATATTGCAGGCTCTTGCACCTCTTGCTATCTGACCACAGGTACTAATTTTATGCGTGTACTATCTAACAAGTTTAGACCCAAATGGAACGAATCAAGGATCCATTATTGGAGACTGGTTTGGTCTAAGTTGCTTGACTTGATTTTAGGCCCCCCCGGAAAAATTATATCCAGTACTCTTGACTCTTGGTGTCTTTTCCTTCTGACAGAATCTTCATCGCTGTCCAGTGTTAACTTGGCAAATCCTTTCACAAACTGATTTAGGGTTAGATGCATATGCAGCAAATTATCCTCTTACAAACAAATTACTTTGGTTTTGGATTGCAGGACCATTTTCGCGAACTGCGGTGAATTTCAATGCAGGATGCAAAACAGCAGGCTCTAACATAGTCATGGCAGCAGCTGTAATGGTCACGTTGCTATTTCTGACACCGTTATTCCATTATGTCCCCGTAGTGGTTCTCTCCTCCATAATCATTGCAGCGATGCTTGGCCTAATTGATTATGAAGCTGCAATTGGCCTCTGGAAAGTTGACAAGTGCGACTTCGTTGTTTGCATGAGTGCATATATTGGAGTTGTCTTTGGCAGCGTGGAAACTGGCTTGATCATTGCTGTAAGTAAATCAGAAAAGCTACTGATTCATCTCAAAACTAAGTTTCAGAATAAATATTCCTGGTGTGAACAGGTCACAATTTCTTTGCTAAGGATGCTCCTGTCTGTAGCGAGGCCAAGGACATTTCTCTTAGGCAACATTCCCAACTCCATGATCTTTAGAAGCATAGATCAATACCCGGTTGCAAACAATGTTCCAGGAGTTCTCATTCTCCAGATTGATACGCCAATCTACTTTGCGAACGCAAACTACTTAAGAGAAAGGTATGCAGAATAATAAAGTTAGACGTTAAACAATGTGCATTATCACTCAAATCTTCTTTGCTAATTAAATTTTGTTGTTCAGGATTTCAAGATGGATCTACGAGGAGGAGGAAAAGCTAAAATCCACAGGAGGATCAAGCTTACAGTATGTGATACTAGATCTCAGCGGTAAGCGTCTTAACTAGCCACAATCATCTTAGCCATCAGCCTTATCTAATGCACATTGTAGCTTAATTCAACCCTAATGTTTCCATCCATTCAATCCACAGCTGTTGGCAGCACAGATACAAGTGGAATAAGTATGCTTGAAGAGGTAAAGAAAAACATCGATAGAAGAGGTCTCAAGGTATAAACAGTTATCATTCTTTCCATATTTAAGCTTGCTTCTTTGCAAACGTAGTCCTAGGTTATTAATGTCATATTTTGTTGTTGATCTAGCTCGTGCTGGCGAACCCGAGAAGTGAGGTGATTAAGAAGCTAGGAAAGTCGAAGTTCCAAAATCATTTAGGGAAGAAATGGATCTATCTGACAGTAGGAGAGGCTGTAGCAGCATGCAACTTCAATCTACGTGCAAGCAAATCAAATAATCAGGTCGCAGATGAGCTTGACGCGCACAATAATGTCTGATGTAAGAGGGGAGGAATTGGATCCAACCACAAATATATGGTGTGAATGATCACCACTGAAGAAGAACCCCACTTAATCTTTTGATCCTGAAGTGGAAAAAACAGATGATTTTGTATCTCCGTACATCAAACAGTAGTATATAGATCTTTCTAGAAATTATAAGAAGCTGGTTCATATCTTGGTAGCCTCTGTATTCCTTTCACATTTGACGTTTTGGACTAGAATCAACGTTTCAAACCCGTACTAAAGCGACGGGGGGCTCCCATGGCGCCCACGCTTCACCAATTAAATCATGGCATTATATTTGGCTGGAAGTTCTACCAAATTAGCATAGTTTTGGACAGCATGTGTAAGGAGCAGTCTGTTATGGCACTAGCAGGGTGAGAAACAATAGGATCAAAAATTCTAGCTACTATGACTGTCGCAACATCTTATACTAGGACTCGATGCATACTTAAATACTTTAGTGTATCGACAAGTTCTAGTTTGAAATTGCTGAGTGAGTGTGGAATAAGATCAGAGCTCCCTGGGGTTCCCAACCTATGTACAATGTGAACGACAGTACAAGCTTTAAAGAGCAGGGTGCCCCTTTGAAAACTAAAATATTTTGATTTTATGATTTTGACTGACTAGATAAATACTAACAATAAATAATACCACAACGAGTTATGACACGAGCTGGCATGATCTGGGAAGCAAAGGCCAGGGAGGTTTGAATCCATAACTATCCGTTATTTTAGCGAATGGATAGAAGATAAACGAGCTAACATGCTCCAGAACTTCAACAATCAATAAAAAAAATACAAAACAATTACAGCGCTAAAGAAGGGGCAACTTCCATCATTCACCAAAGCCAAAAAAAAGATAGATAAAATAGCTGAAAGAATCAGGACTGAGTTGTGTTACCCATTTGCAAATTTTCAAGACATCAACGCTAGCATTTTATACCTGGGATGTGAAATAACTCGCTCGATTTACAAGCAATGCAAGGAAAGCAAACCATACAAGAAAATGAACCTAGAAATGCAACGGCTCAGAGAAGCTCACAAGATATCAGTAAGGGTTCAAAACTTTGCATTTGATCGATATGGCTAAAAAAAACACCTTTCTTGCATGTGCTTATCAGTTACCACGTCTAACCAGGAACTCAGCGCCACATCAAGGCAAACCAGAAAGGCTTGCGGCTGTCTGTTCTCATCTCACATGTAAATTTCCCGTTGATGAGTGCATTGTATTATCCTCCAGTGGATTGCCAGTAAAATACAAGGAATTAAGGATTTGGCAGCTTTTCTTTGAATAGGCGTGGCAGCACTTCATGAGCACTAATATCTAGAATCTCTGGATCCCTGGCAAAAAAGGTAGCAGATTCCGCATGTATCAGGAGAAAAGAAACATCGCTATTGTCTCATGAGATGATCAGTTCTAACTACTTACTATGTCATGTATTAAGCTAACACTAAGATGATACCGCGTAACTAAGCAAATTGCACATGTTTTCTTTTTCTCTGAAGATGACTTGGTGAAAAAACCTTTTCAAAGAAAAAGAGGGCACAGAATAAATCATCTCCATTGAAGTGATGAGCCCCGATGGACATGATTTATTTTGTGAGCTGTTTCATGTCCAGTTTTTTTATATCTAGCACAGTCCTAGAAAATTTAAAGTCAAAGCTAGCATCCATCTCATGAAGAATGATCATGTTGAAATTTTAACATATCATTCAGCTAGAGAACACTGTCATAGCATGTTCTAGTTGATCTACTCTTTAGTTTCCTTCTTCCTGTCCACAAATATCCTAATTCAGCAAGTTTATGCAGCTAAAAACTGGAATCGTCAAATATCACATAGTTATGGATAAATCTTATGGAGGCATGTTTGTCCAAATGATTGACTGCAAATGGTGAGTGTGCAATATAAAACTAGACGATCGTTCTAATGCAAGTTGTCAGGGTGAGAGTGTATGACTTCATATGCAATGATGGTCATGAAACATGACACGTGTCAAAGTTGAGATCTTATATCAGTTATACATTACTAAGCCATCTATAGAAGGATCTATATCTACTAGAATAAAAACTTTCACGACGAATTAACAGTATATATGAGAGAAGTGGACGGCTGAGGAGAGAAACCTGCACAGTGTTTGCCCCTTTTCATTGCTGCTAGCAATAAACCATATTTTTCGCATCAAAAATGATTCATATTGAACGAAGAAGCCATCATGCTGCCCATGCCTCCACTTTCTTGATCCTTGACCTTTCCAAACCTGCAAAAATGGTATGCGATAAAATAAGATCATGTTGTTGAGTACAGTATTACATCCCACCAAAGAAAAAATCAGCCAGGACAACTGAAACCTCATAAAAGGGATACATGCAGTTTTAGATTTGAAAGAGTTATGAATTGTATATAACTTGATGATGATCATGTGTTGTATCTTCTATAGCTTTGTTATAATTAGAAGAACAACTTGCTAATTAGCAGCCGCAAAATACATCACCACTTCTCCAATTTTACCATTAAAGGTTAAACTCAAGCAAGCTGCAAACAACACCTTACTAGCCCAAGCTCATCAACTCTAATTCAGCTGCAACAGAATAAGCTGATTTTTATGACATCAAGGTTATTTTACAAATCACATCCTATAACATTATATGAGGAAGTAATCTAGCACAAAATACATTACTTAAAAAAAAAAAAAAAAAAAAAAAAAAGGGACACCCAAAGTAGATACTATGTCTATGATCACTCTCATCAATTTCTAAACTGCAAGATGTTGTAGACTACTTTTCATAAATCCTAAACCAGGTAAAAACAAAACACAATAAATTTAGCAAATGAAGAATCTGAAGATAGACTCAAGGTTCAGGAAGCAGTTAGACCCATCGAGGCAACAAGACTTCCAGCAAACTTTTTGCCAATTACTCTGTTATCATTTACATAGCCATATATATACACTGTTGTACCTAGATATGAAAACATCTAGAGCAACACTAAAGAAAAGGATATATGATGACATTTACAGGTTGACTGAACTGAAAAAAATGATAAAGATCAAAGTTCTGGTTAAAGGGCATTGTCAGAGGAGATTTTAGGTTAACCGAGTTATTTGCAAAGATTTTGACACCAAAAGGATTACCAAAATACAGAATTCCAGGTCAACCCTGCAATCAGAAAACACCATGAAATTCAACCTACAATGAAGATGAGAAGAGCAAAGAATCAACCGAACTATTATGAAATTGCTAGATTGGGGTTTCATTTTATAAAAGTTTAGTTTTTGAAGACAATTCATCTATCTTTACATACTTACTACGCTATGCATATGAGAAGTCTTTGCTCCATAAGTATTGTAAAGAGGAGATATTTGTTGTTACCAAATTTTTTACCCCCATGTTGAAGTATTTTCGGGGAAAAAACCAAAAACATGCAAACAAGAAAAAAATATGTGTTGTTTTTAGTATTTTCCAACATTATTTCAAAAGGTTTTGATTTTTTAAGGTCTTTTCAACACGTTAAGCCTTTCACGCGTTATTTTAAAAATCTTTGATTTTTTGCATTAGTTCGATGTTGATAGCTTTTTGTTTCAGAAAGAATTAAAAAAAAAAAAACCAACAACATCTTGATACAAGGACCAAAGTTATATAGACAAGAAACAAGGGACCAAAAAATATATTTTCTACTATATATACATGTGTCCACACAGGTAAAAAGGGGAGAGCAAATTGAAATGGAGTGAATATATGAGGGTTGCAGCTGTTAACGGCGCAGGAGGAGAGGGAGAGAGAAGGGAAAAAAAGGCTTTTTGGTTTAGGGTTTTTGCAAGTGGAGTGTGGAGAGAGGGTGTCAAATTAATTTTGATTCCTCAAATCTCTCTTTTTTATTTTGCTCCTTCCTTTCAATTGGTTCCTCCTATTACATGCATGAACACATGTATATATAGTAGATAATATATTTTTTTGTCTCTTGTTTCTTATCTTTGTAACTTTGATCTCTATATCAAGTAATATCGTTAAATATTTCCAAACTAAAACAAAAAAAAAAGAATTTGCATCAGTTTCAAGATTAAATAGCCAGTTTATTAATTATTCAAGAATTTAGCGAATATTTAAATAATCCATGAACTTAATTCATGAGAATTAATGGTGTACGATTCTGGTAATAAATGTTAGATCTACATAGGCTAATATTTAAAAAATTAGAAATAACCAAAAATTATCAGTTATTCCGAGCCGTGATCGATTTTTAATTGGAATATTTATCTTTACGACGCATGAATTGTGGAAAATCCATCCAGTTTTCCAGGATAGATGATCATTTTTAAAGCATTTACATGGATTTTTTCTGATATTTTATTTGAGTACACGAGCCCATAATAAAATTTAAAAAGTCAGATTTATTCACATGAATAAATACTATACATTGAAACTTTTTAAACACATCAAAATACGCAATGCAATTTACCTCAGGCAAAGCGTACTAGGGGTGTTAATACCTACGATTTACGCAACTAATCTCTTGCCCTTGAATCTATATTCAGATCAGTACACCCGGGCTTTCTTAGCAACCCTGAACAACTAGGTGGTGACTCTTCAACACCAACGAGACTCTCCAGAACGCCACGCAGCGATGCGTGACAGCATTTATTATGTGTGTGTATGGTGTTCTAGAAAGAAAAAAAAGGGCTTGTTTCTCAAAACATTGTTACCACACATGCAAAGAAGCAAATCATTACCTGTGGGTAAGATATGATATTCTTTGGCACCACTAGGCAAGCTGCCTTGGAGAAAGAATCTTCTGCATATTGCCTAAGAAATGAGAAACAATTGCCATGTGAATGGGGTGATTCAAAGGCCTGCAAAAAGAAGTGAGATAAAGGTAATTGTTAAAGTCATGAGGAGTTATATCATCTTTTTACAGGTACAATATCATACATCACAAGAATGGTGCACCAAAGAAGATAATACAGTTTCAAAAGTGAATACCTTATCAATATTGACAACTGGACCATATTTATCAGTTTGTGTCTTTTCCTTGTCAAGAAGAAAGTAGACTCTAGGATCAACTTTAGAAGCTCCATGCCATGATTTTACAGCAATCTCCATGGTCTCAACAAGAAAGGAGAACATTTCCTTAAAACGTTCTTCGGATCCAAGCATTTTAGACTACAAAAGAAAGGCTAGCTTAGTTCTCACATGCAAAACAAAGCTTGAAAAGGTTAAAGTTATCCAGATTCAATCTTCCACTAAAAAGCAAACACAGTTAGAGGGAAACAACCACCTCCAAAATGCATCTTAGTCCCACATGAGTGTTTCAAATATGAGGTGAAAAATTTGGACATAGTGACTCTTTTCTTGATAAACTACACTCACCATTTCAGATTTCAATGTTTCTAAGTGCTTTTCGATGTTAACATTGGATCTCATGCTCTCCACCTCTTGAGCTCGTTTTTTGTCTTTGGCCAACTGGGATATCCGCTTAATCTTTCTTGATACTTCAGTGCTCTGTGGGTTGTATTGTAAAGCTATTTGAAAAGTAGCCAATGCCTACAATACACGAGCAGTAAACATGTATCAGCAGAAAATCAAAAACCAAGCAACCTTGTCTAAAAAGCTACCAAATAACATGAAACATTAAAATGTTCCTTCAGGGTTCAGACGTACATTATCATATTGTTCCATGGCCTCCAATACACACCCTTTCCTGAAATATCCCTATAATTTCAACAAAATGCAACTATTAAAGAAAATATTGGGATATAAAGTAAACCGACCAAAAAGATGGTTATGCATATTTGTGCACCTTTTCCCATTGAGGGTTCAACGTGATAGTTGTCTCAGCATCAGCAAGTGCTTTATTAAGCTTGACAAGTTGCAAAAATGCTGCAGCGCGATTGCTGGCCAGTATAGAATCATAAAAGAGAAGATGTGTGAGTTCAACATGCATTACTTGCATAATTATTCACAAACTGATTCTTTGAAAAAGAAATGTAGCTGTAGATGGCCAAGCAAACTCTGTAAATAGATGATTATCATAACTCACTTCTCATGCAAAACCTTCCATTTAGGAATTTCAGTGTTTGAAAGATCATTGAGCATAACAGCAAAACCTCTAACAGGCAATTGCAGTTGATGGATAGGCGTACAGAAGCCAATCAATAATCATAACAGGATTAAAAGACTATCTTGATTCAAATGAGTTGGATGCAAAAACTAAAATTGTACACAATGATGAGACATGCATAAGCATAATGAAAATGAATGAATTATGATGACAGCATTAAGGAAACTACATGGGTTCTTACTTTGGGTAGCAAAAATGTGCTCTGCGATTCTGTCTGTATTCATAAACCGCATAAATTTTATTGGAATGGCAATGCCATTAAGCAAGAAAAAATAAAAATCAATAGCACGCCTCCTGTCTTAACACGATAAAGCAGGCCTGGAGAAATTAGTTGGAAAGTACCAAGGCACGGCTCCAAAACTGTACGATTTAACATAGCTGACTACGGCATAAAGTCTCTATGTCCAAATATTACGCAAATGCATATAGAATGGTGAGAGCAATAAAATACTGTTCAGCATCTCATATAATAATCATTAATATGATGAATGAAGGCAACAAAACAATTCAAAACAATTAACATCAACTAGTTCTCAAATATGGCAAAGCATCAAACTGGAATTCCTAACGAAACTTAAGCCACGACAATCACAAACCACCCACATCCAGTCAAAAACCCAATTGAGAAAATGAGTCAAGTTTTACTAGAAATAAAACAAAAATTGCATTTTTATAAACATTCACAGTTAACCACACCAGCAACCCCTAAATTGGGGGTCATTTTTTCTTTTACCTATAGAGAGTGGGACTTGAAGGATCAAGCTTGATAGCCTGAGTGTAAAGAGCAGCAGCTTTGAGATAGTTCCCTGCTTTAAAGAATTCATTGCCTTTGTCTTTCAATGATATCTCCTCCTTGCCATCACCTTCTTTGGAGCCTGTCGTAGCTGATCCTTTCTCTGCTTCCGCCATTGTAACAGGGTTCTCACTAGGGTTTATGAGAGAGTTCTTTGATTTCTTCTTCTTTTAAGTTTGTAGTTTGTACTGACTCAAAGGGCGTACAGATCAAGTGAAGCAAAGCTAGCAGAGCGGTACCTGTCTACTGAAGACTCGATGTAGAAGAATCCGGGCCGTTCATTACAGTTTCTTTTAATTTAACATTAATATCCACTAATTAACTGAAGGGCCCAAGCCCATTAGCTAAAAATGAAGTGTACTGGTTTGGGTAAATGTTTCTGTTGATTTGTATTATATGAAAAATATTTTTAAAAAGCATATTTTATTTTCCATTATTTGTTTATGCTAATGAAAAGTATTTAAAAATAAATTATTTGATGTTCGGCAAGTATGAGAAATATGTGTTAAAAAAACGAGAAGAATTAATTGACGATGGATCTCGTGATTTATTAACCAAGTTAATTTTATATAATGTTTTCTTCTCTTGAGAATCGTAATTTCACTGTTTTAAGTTTATTCTAGGAGACGTTGCAATGGAAATCTCCATCTTGTTTTGTTTTGAGATCGCAGGCCTTGATCTTGTTTGCAAGCCAATTTGCAGTGAAAAGAGCACTTGAAGTGGCAGAAATCACTGAAATTCGACAAAGCAGGTCCTCGGCTCCCTTGTTCTTCCAGGAGAGCAACTCCCGTGAGTATTTGAACATACTTGCTCTCTCAAGATAGACACGGGCAACCATTGTCCCAAGAGAAGACCAGGGATTGGTAGATCAATTGCAGCGTATGCTTGATCTGGAGTTAGGACTCAAAACACAACCATCGTCAGGTTAGAAAATAGTATAAATTATATTTTAGACCTCATCTAATAATTTAAATTTTTAGACAAGATGAATCTTTAACATGATATCAAAGCTTTATAGACCCATCAGTCACGAGTTCGAATCTCACTATTCTTATTTTATTTCATAAAAATCAAGCACATGGTAGCGTGTTTCTGTGCAAGTTTCAAACTCAAAAAGTTTTCATTTGAGGGGGTACGTTAAAAAATAATATAGATCATATTTTAAAGTTTCACCTAACAAATTAATTTTTTGAGTGAGATGGTTTCTTAACACAGATATCTCCCGAGAGGGAATCAATAATTTTTCCACCTGGTAGAGAAGGTACAAAAGAGGGTGAAAAAAATGACTGAAACCACGGACCATCAATATGCAAATCGACTGCAAGGAAAATAAACATACTTTTTTATGAGAAATTAGCTAGAAAATTTAGAGAAAAACAAATTGTACAGAGAATTAAGAAATCTGTAAACATAGCTGAGAATTACCTGTGAACTTGAGGAAAGGGCAGATCAATGGTTGCGTGAAGAGATTTGAGGAGAGGAGGCGTGATTGAAGATATTTGGCGGCCAGTAGATAAAGAAGAGAGATTTTACAGGTTAATTACTTTGATTTTTTTTGTTTGATTGATATTTGAGCGGGGGAGTGCGAACGATCTTTTTATAGCTTACATCAACGGATGAGATTTAAAATATTTTTTAAAATTAACATCGGATTATCCATTGAACACTTTTTTCAATTAATAACAAATTATTTGTTGCAGATTTGAAACAATCATATCTGCAACGAATTTTTCATTGTTAAACACAATTCATTGCTGATTTGTTGCTAAATCGCAACTACATTATTCCATTCCAATAAAAAATAAATCAACATAGAAATATGTCACTATATTTTCAATAGAAATTTTTTCATCGTAGTCTCCGCATCATTCATCATCCGATACAACTTTTAAATAAATTTATGGGTTTTTTTTATCAGTTAATAGGGATTTTCAACATATTTTTACGGGGAACTTTTTTAACTCTAAAGGTGGATAATATAGAATAGTCCTTTTTTTCCACGTCAGGCAAGCCTTGGTGTGCTTCCTCCGGTTCTTGTTCTTGGTCAATGCAACTTTGGTGGTTCCGACCTATTAAAGAATCTAGCATCTCTTTCTGTTGTCCCAATTGCTGGCTAATCGATATTTGCTGTTGCGAACTACTTCTGCTCTGCTTGCCTTCTTTTTTAATGATCGCGGTAGTCCTTCCGCTTTTCCTAGATTGACAAGTCAAAAAAGGAAGTCTCTCTGGTTGTATCGGAAGTCGGGTCATCACTTGGGGCCTTGTTTGTTTCAAGGAAAGTGAATTCCCGGAATTCACTTTCCTTGCTTTCCAGTGTTTGTTTGCTGAAAACAACTTTCTAGGAAAGTTGTTTCCAGCCAAGGAAAACTTAAGGCTTAAAATCCGGAAAGTGTACTCCTCTTTTAAAATCCGGAATACACTTTCCGTGAGCTAGCTAGTTATTGTTTTTTTTTAAAAAAAATTAGAAACATGTTAAAGTATTATTTTTTATAAAAAAAAATAATAATTCTGATATTAACAATTAAAAAACACAAAAACTAATAATTTAAATCTTAAAAATTCTATTTTTTTTTAATCACCCTAAATTAAAATTTTGCATTGAGATTTTGATTTAAAATTAAAAAAAACTTATTTTAAGCTTTTAAAATTGGAAAAAATATATATTAATAATAAGTTTTACTTACAAAATATTTCACAAGCTTATTTCTCTATAATATGATATGACATATATTGTTATATTTTATAAAATAAGCTATGTATGAATATAGGATATAATAAAAAAATTCATCATTATACTTTTTAGATTTCATTTTTTTATTTTAAGTGATTAAATATTTTATATTAAATATTTTATATATATTAGATAATCTTGAAAAAAAATTAATTTATTAATAAATTATTTTCCAATTCCTTTTCCATAACACTGCCAAACATCGGAATTCACTTTTCAGGAATTCACTTTCCAGGAAACCACCTTCCAGGAATTCACTTTCCAGGAAACCAATTTCCAGGAATTCACTTTCCAGGAAACCACTTTCTAGGAATTCACTTTCCAGGATTCACTTTCCAGCAAACAAACGGGGCTCTGGATGCATGTCATTACGTGACCGGCTCAAGTGATGAAATTGTTAAGTTTCACTTTTGTTATTAAGTTTTTATTTTTTTAGCCCCATTTTTTTATATTTTTTTTAATTTTACAATTTAATATGGAGTTTTATTTAATTATCTTTTGGTATTTAGTTAGTAGATAATTTTTCAATAAAAGTTCTTTGCACTCTTTTTCATATTTGTTTTTAAATTCTATTATTTAATATGTGATTTTTAAGTATTAAGGTTTTTTTAATCCATTTTATATTTATTTATTTATTGTTTTGGTTCCATAATTTAACATGTGATTTTTTTTTAAATATTATTCTTCAATATTTGATTAATTTTCTCCTTGGACTCACTAATAAAGAACTTTCACATGATTTGATTTAAAACTCGAGCTAAAAACAATTTGATTGGGATTTTCAAAAGGTCCATCATGATTAATACATGGACTTTCCGAAGATAGAGTCAATAACTTTGCAGGAAAAAAGTATAATGATGTTTTAGAGAAATAGATTTTGAAAATATATATATGATAAAAATATTAGGTATTAAAAAATTATGAATCTTGAGTTTAAATTATTAATGAGATATTTTTATAGTTTATGAGTTTTATCCTTTTATAAAAATGAGAAACTAAAATGCAACTTTATCCTTGTATTTTTGAATTGAGATATAATCAAAATAACATGTATAAAATAAATGAAAAATATGAAAGAGTGTGAGAAACTGGAAGTTTTTATCGACAAGTATTAGATTGGGGTAAGGTGTCAGGCCCACTAGAGATTAAAAATGGATTAATGCACGTTGTGCAGACCCAAGCATGTTGGGCTCGGGTGCATGCCCGAGCCTAGGAAGGTGATAAGGGGGTTACGGGATGCATGCTCACTACCGACCTGACATGTCATGACCACCACGCGGGGGTGCATGCCCGGTAAAGCTGACCATGGGAGCTTGAGCTACCATGTTCTAACCAGTTTCATCAAGTCTAAACTATGTGTTGGGCTTGGACTTGACAACCCGAACCCTGTAGTCATCGGTGGCAGATCCTTCTCCCAAATGAAGAGCTTGCATATCATCCATCTAAACCCCTGGAGTTTCACCAACATCATGCTCTCCTTCTCCCAGATCACTCAACAAACTTTTTATCCATCTGATTTTCCCATCGCAAAGCCTTAATTCATAAAGGCTTACATACCTCTCCAAGCTTGGAAACGTGCAATGACCTCTGACCCAAACCAATTTATATACAACCAACTGGTATGCCCCACGTGCTTGCAACGACAGTACATGTGTATATTGCACCCCAGCCCCATATGACCCTTTTATCTTAACGGTTGCTGGCATAGACCTAAACCACGTCGCCATAGCCGGTTGTTTACCTGAAGAGCTTGGCCTTCTTAAAGACCTTGATCTCTTTCACATAAACTCCGATCGCTGCTTTGGCATCATCCCTGATAGCTTTGCCCATCTCAAATCTCTTTACGAGATAAACATTAATTAGTAATAACCACTATAGAGGTCCGTTTCCGAGTGTGTGTTTTTTGCACACTTTATCAAATATCTTGATGTAAGGTTATTTGAATTTGACTATAGAATCCCACCACAAATTTTCGATGTAAAACTAGATGCTCTTTTCATAAACAATAACAAATTTCAGTCAACCCTCCCTGATAACCTAGATTTCAGTCAACTCTTCAATTTCAATGTTTGTGGTAGCCAACAATGACATCAGCGGTTGCATTCCTCCAATGGCAAACATGGCACCCTTGATGAGATTGTTCTCTCTGGTATGGATTTAATAGGTTGCTTACAACAAGATATAGGGCTTCTAAGAGGTTTGACAATTCTTAATGTCAGCCTCAACAACTAGTTGGGGCTTTGTTATAGATATCAAAAAACTATCTTATCTAAAAGCTAAAATTATTAGACGAGGTTCCAAGATATAATTTATATTATTTTCTAACACATATTGAAAGTTTTTGGGACTTGAAACTTGCACATAAGACTACACCACTTTATGCTTAATTTTTATCAAATAGAATGAGTATAATGAGATTCGAACTCGTGATAGTTGAGTCAACAAGGCTCTAGTGCCATGTCAAGAAATTATTTTATTTAAAAGTTAAATATGTTAACTAAGATATTAAAATATAATTTAAATTATTATTTAACAAATAGTAGCAACCAAGAACTTGGAGCAACTAAATGTAGCACATAACAAGTTTTCCGGGCAAGTTCCTAAGAGTATATGTTCCTTGCCTAAGTTGGAGAATTTCATATACTCGTGTGAGTCACTGTGTGCCTCAGGTTGACGGGAAATGATGATAGGAGGAATGAGTAATTCTATTTACTTTCAAATAGTTATTTTATTTAACGAGTAATGAGTAAAATATAAATACAGGCGACTTGCGACTTGCCTTGGAAGCCGCTTGGGACATAGTTCATAATATGTATATTTATATCATCTGAATATATTTGCTAGAGCATTTTTTTAAACACACTATAATATATACATCTTCAATATTAATATAAAACATATATGACTATAATATTTATACTTTTATCATTTAATATATATATATATATATATATTATTGAACAATAATTAATGAATAATTATATATAAATACTTGAGATTCGATAAATAATTTATAAATATTTAAAAAATTTATATTATTTATTGAATATGATATCAACATTAAAAATCCTGACTTACGAATATTTACTTCTATCGTTATGAGTTATGCTTATGCTTATATATGCTCATCAGTTGGCTTTATTTATTATCGATTGCTTGTTTCATAGCAAATTATTATTATTATTATTTCTCAAAAGAATTATACGAATAATTGGAAAAAAATATTATAAAGAAAAAAAGTAAACAAATACGATGACTAGAGGAGGCTTCTTCTTCTTCTTCTTCTTATCAAATGAGCAGATGCGGGTCTCTGATTACAAGAAACCTTCAACCGAGATTACCGTTTGTATCTCTGTAAGAAAAAAGATGACGTGGCACGCATCTAAGGTTCTGAATGAGCTTTTTCAAGTGAAGGTACAATGCTGATAAGATTTACACATATAATGGGCCCTTAACTTTATTTTCGTGCCAAATCCTAGCCCATATTTATAGATGGGCGTACGGCAATTCCAAGCCCACAAAGGCTCCTAGTTAAAAGACCAAACCATCCTCACCAAAATAGATATATAAAGAACGCAGCAGGAAGTAGGGTTTTTGAGTTTTCACTTCCCCAGCCATATCTCGTTTTATCACTGCTAGACTGCAGCAGCTCGCAGCCCACCACCACCACTACAAATCCAATCATGGCCGTCGGGTACGCTTTCAATCTCTCTCTCTCTATACATTGATTTATGCGTTTATATGGATAAATTTATGGAATATGTTTTAATGATATGATTTACTCATGTATTTGATAACAGGAAGAACAAGAGAATTTCCAAGGGAAAGAAGGGAGGAAAGAAGAAGGCGTGAGTACTGCAAAGAAAAGTTAATGTCTATTAACATTTGCTGCCTAGATCTGTATTGTATTTTGATTTGTTATTGTTTTTTTTATAGAACTGATCCATTTGCAAAGAAGGATTGGTATGATATCAAGGCTCCTTCAATTTTTTCTGTGAAAAATGTTGGCAAGACTCTTGTCACTCGTACTCAGGGTACCAAGGTGTGTGTGTATACTTTTGATTTTATGATTACTTCTCTTTTCTTCTTTTCTTAAAAAATAATGGTTTGCTTTTATGCTTTGGTGTTGGGTTGTCCAAAAAAATTGTACTGCTAAAATCAGGACAATGTTTTTGTTTAGAATCATGGATTCAATGTGTTTTAAAATAAATTTAACCTATAGAACAGGTGGTGATGATGTTCATTATAGGGAAACGAGATCCTAGCAATTTGTTATTCTTTTAACATCACGAATGAGATTAAGCTGGACGGATGCAATTTTTTTAGTAACTTTGGTAGTGTGGTGGAGTGCTTAAGCTGTAAAACTTGTTAAGAGGTTTTGTATAACATACGGTGAATGGTGGAAGATGATCATGACGTACTCTTCTTCTTCCGTCAAATTTCTTCAGGAAAACTGGATTTTTGTTTGGTCACAGTAAAGTGTGTTTATAATCAAACAATCTATCCCTATCTGTAGAGAAACAAACTAAATATTTGATTTTACTTGTGAAAAATTGAAATCTATAAACTTTATACCCCTCCCTTCTCTATGAGACAAAGTTGTGCTCATCTTTTTTCTACACTTGTTTTAATGGCGTTTGCTTTGTGTTTTTTTCTTGTAGTTTACTTTCATATTCTGTGTTTGTGGTCGTATTTCCTTTTATCCTCATTGTACTTCTTTTGGGTTGACAAGAAAGGGTGCAGCCATATTTTCTTTCACATGGATGATAATTGAAAAGTTTGCATTTGTTGCCCATGCACTGGTGTAACCACAGTTGTCATGGAAATACATTTATAACTTGCTTTATAATGGGTAACAGATTGCTTCAGAAGGACTCAAACATCGTGTGTTTGAGGTCTCACTTGCTGACCTTCAAGGTGATGAGGATAATGCTTACAGAAAGATCCGATTGAGAGCTGAAGATGTTCAGGGGAGGAATGTTTTGACTAACTTCTGGGTATGATAATTGAAGCTTTACCTTTTATACCTTATTATATTTTTATTCTAATGAGAATTTAACAGTGTTTTTTTTATTATTTCTCTAAAAAATTGCAGGGAATGAATTTTACCACTGACAAGTTGAGGTCTCTGGTTAGGAAATGGCAAACTTTGATTGAAGCTCATGTTGATGTGAAAACCACTGATAACTACACTTTAAGAATGTTTTGCATTGGGTTCACTAAAAGACGTCCCAACCAGGTCAAGAGGACTACCTATGCGCAGTCCAGCCAAATACGACAAGTATGAAAATCATGACCTGATTTTTTGAATTGCTTGTGTTATGACATAGCAATATGACCTGATTTTTTTTTCTCCTAGTTGCAATATACTCTCTTATCTAATCAAATCTGTGCTCCAAAAAGATTTAAAATATCTGAAGGATACCTTTAAGATCCATATTTTCTTGTGTGAACACTTTTCTGTTTTATACTTAGTGGCAGCCAAAATAAAGTTATTTCATTGAAGCTGTAGAGAGCTGTAACTTTTGAATTGATGAAATACAGTTCTATTCATTTTGCTGGGCTAACTTGCTATGTGTTCATATGGAGTTGGGTTTAATGTTCCCTTCCTAATTGTATTTTTTTTGTAATGTAAATTCTTGTAACAATAATCTGCTTTGCTTGCTTTTAGATCCGCCGTAAAATGAGGGAAATCATGACAGCCCAATCAACTTCATGTGATCTAAAGGAATTGGTTCGCAAGTTCATTCCTGAAAGCATTGGCAAGGAAATTGAGAAGGCAACTTCTAGCATTTACCCACTTCAAAATGTGTTCATTAGGAAAGTGAAGATCTTAAAGGCTCCAAAGTTTGATCTTGGAAAATTGATGGAGGCATGTCTCTTACTCTACATGCTTCTGATTGTGTTGATGTCTAGCTCTTTAAAATTACTGCAAATATTTTTTCCATATATCATTACATGTGCTGCTAGAATCTTGAGATTTTTGTATATATATCCACCAACTGTAGGGGCCTTTCTCATGGTTCTTTTTGAAATATTGAATTGCTTCAACTCTTCAAGCAACTGGAATTTTGGATCTGAATGAATGCTAATGTGTAAACTGCTTGTGATTCTAAAATCTTTTTTGTGCAATTCGCAGGTTCATGGGGACTACTCTGAAGATGTTGGTGTGAAGTTGGATAGGCCTGCAGAAGAGACCATGGTCGAGGCCCCTGCAGAAACTGCTTGAACTTGAATGGGAATTTTCTTTTGTCTTGTCCATTTTCATACAACATTTTTGTTTATTGAGATCACCTGAATGTTAAATTGTTGCCTGTTATCTGAGATTTAGAATGTTTTTATTGATGATGAATTTTGTGCTTAACTATGTAGACTTGCGTTTTACGTGGCAGATATTGATATGCATCTTTTAGTTTAGATTATATTGTTTGCTCATTTGTTTGTGATATGGAAATGGTCGCTCGCAACAGCATATTGCATTTTAGGATCTGCTTAGCGTGGGATATGAACAAGCATTGTGAATTGAATGGGGAGTCAACTTTAATAGTTTAAGCCCAGTTGGAATATGGTAGTCCTGGAACAATGTCACATTTCTTGGGGGTTAACTGTATTGGGCCCAACTGGGCGTTAATTTAAGATGGATATAGATGATTATACAAAATTTGTACCACGGAATATTTTGTTTTATTTGCTACCATGAATCTGATCCTTGATAATTAAAAATTATCAAGCAATGAAGCTTAGTAGGTAAAACACTACTCTCACAATTCAATATTGATTGTAGTGTTTTTTTTTTTAAATGTTCATTTTTGTTTGAATCCATAATGTTTTTTGTTTTAGAAATAATTGAATTGAAAGAAAGAAAACTGAAACATAATTTTTATATATTAACAGTTCAATTTTCAGCTATTAGATGACCCGTTTCTTTTTTGCTTCTGAATAGATTATTTTATATATATATATATATATATATATATATATATATATATATATATATATATTGTCTGCTATTAATGTTTTTTTAATATAATTCAGATAAAGTCAGCATATTTAATCGATGAAGATTATAACTCGAGTTGTTGTCAATCTTGAATATTTGACAAAAAATAATAACACAAAAACACAACCAATCTAGCAAAAACTAAACTGTTAGGCAAAAGTCTGAACCAGGACAAGTTTGTGTATTGCGTGCAATAGCAGTCAAGGATGACGGAGAAGATGAATGCTAATGATTCATGCCAAGAGGCTCGCGATCAATGTTATGCGTGGTTTGATATTTCTGAGGCTGTTGACCAATAAAGCAGATTAATGTTCTGCAATGCGTATCATGTTGATTTTTGAAAACGAATTTGTTTTTGAAAATGTATTTTTATTTAAATATATATTTTTCTAAAATCATGATTTAAAAACATAAAAAAATAATTTAAAATGAAATCACCTGTGAAACCTATTGAAAAACACCTCCTTAATACAGTACTGCTTCAATCACTCTTGTCAATAACCCTCTGATAGACAGAACAGAAGTGGCGCTTGATAGAGTTGAAGGCCCATAGAAAATACGAATGGTCAAACCGATCTCTTCCATATAAATATACAAGTGCATGCATGGCTTTGATGTCTCACCTTTGATATTTAATTACATTGTGCGCTCGTTATCATATAAATGTAATTTTCAATAAGTCTATATTTAGAAAATTCCAACCAATAAAAGAATGTGCTATGCTCAAGTTTCAACTGTTCCTTCTTTTTAATGGTATCTATTAAGAAGGTGCCAAAATACCATCGGTAATATAGTTTTCTTTTTCCAGTAAACACCGGCGTCGATAATCACTAACAAAATTACTTTTATGGGAATTTCACCGGTGATTATTGACATAATTCTTTCCCTCACTGATTCCAACAGCAACAACTGACAGAAAAACTACCGTTGACGATGCACAGTTTTCTGGGTAGTGAATCATTTTCTATTGAGATATCATTTGCAGATTACAATCAAGATTTACTGGAACAACAAGACACGTACAGCAAGACTAGTTGCAGGCAATCAAGAGTTAGCGCTGATTAGTGAAGCCTGAAGGACAGGTGTCTAAAAAGATACGATGATTACCATCGTTTCCCCTACCCCTGCATGTGAAACTAGCTGCGCATGGGCGAGACATGGAAAGCCATGGCTTTTTCCTTCACAAAATGACAGATTATGTGGGGCAAAGAATTTTGTGGTAAATTTGATTGCTAGACCCAGCAAACATTATGGAACACTTTTCATCAACTTTTCAAAGTCTTTGAAGGGAAACACGGGCTGGCTATTCCACAAAAGAACAGAAACACGATCTGGATTTATCTTCTCTCCCGGGTCCATTGCATTGCACTCTCTCTCTCCCTCTCCTTTTTTTTTTTCTCCTCGAGATTTTGAAGACAAATTTGTAGTTGGAGTTGGTGGGGGCTGCTGGTACTGCTGTGATGGTCTGAATTTCACGCAATCCATTCACATACACAGTACTAGCAGCTAGTATCTACTTTTCTAACACAATAATTCAGGAGAGAGAGGCAGACAGATCACATCACTTTGGTTGGTGATCTCTAGCTCTAGTGCCTTAAAAGCATGGTAGCTTTGGTGGGTTGTAGCATCAAATTTAACTTTGACATGGAACAGAGAATGGCCGTACAGTTGAACTATACATATATTTACATGTTTTGTCCCAGGCAGTTTGAAACTTTGAATTGCTTCAAGCTCGATGAAATAGTGTTCACATTTTAAAATTAAATTATGGTTCAATTTTATTTTTTCAATTCTCTAACACCAGGCACCGCCTTGGTGAAATTGGCTAATTTGAGCGTTATTCGAATGATGCTTTAGTCATATTCGAGATGTCATCATAACACAATAATGTTCCAAACAGGACGCAAAGTTTATCAGAGAGAAGTTGAATATAATATAAGTGTTGAAATTCATATGATATGATTTGTTTTCAAACTAAATTAATTGTTCAATTTACATTAAATTAATGTATTTGAATGTGATATGTATTTGGAATTGTTTTGATAATTAAAAAAAGGATGATTAAGATGAACACAACACCAAATGACAACGGCTAACAACCAACGCCGATTAACAGAGTTCCATGTGCCATGCATTTTTAATTGTCTTCAAGAGAAGAAAATGATGACTACAATACGCCTTTCGATTCCATTCCTCGTCTGCAATCCTAATTTTTCCTTTTTGTCTGGTAGCCTTCTGCACCAAGAAAAAAATCTCAGAAAGGACAAACCAAACGCAATAATTTGTTGTCGGCAACAGAAAAAGAAAAAAAGGCACCAGAGCTTACTGTTACTATACTCCGCACTCTCATGAATCACTACTGAAGTTCTGAAAACGCGACAATGGTGTTGATAAAGAATTTGATATCTTAATTGCTCCGAGTCAGAGTATATTTAACCTGTAAGAATGAAATAATTGGAGTTTTATTTATTTAATTTAAATCCGCAAAAAATAACTATAAAAAATAAAATTTCATATAATCCAAATAAAACAAGATGTAAAAATGGATGTCTAAATCACCATGTTCTCGTCCAAGAAGGGAATGGAATTAAGAGCCATGGCGCATCATGTGAGCGAGACATCATATGTGAGAAAAAAAAAATAAGGATGATCATATGATAGGCAACTTGCGAGGTGTATTAAGGCTCTAATCTTCCAATAAACTATTTTTTTTATAAAAAAAAATCTTCCAATCAGGAAAATATGAATTTAGCTAAATTCCCTATCTGAAAACTGGATATTTATTTTTCTTTTGAATGAAACTGCGTGTACTTCTACTTAGGAAATTAAATATGAATTTGGCTCTTTAATTATCATGGCCCATGTGAAACTGCTAGCAGAAGCAATCATGTCAACGTTTAGTTTGTTGCCGACTCCATTAATAACACGAGGGGAAGAGACCTTCAGCAGCATTTTATGAAGGCCGGTGTGGTGCTTGGGATTCAATTGATAGTTGGTTGAATTTCTGATCTACTGTGCCGATAAGTCAATGACCAGCAACCCTAATTTCGAACGCGTAAACTCTCACACCAGGACCTCTCGAGACTTGCAGAGCAACAGTTTCAAGAAAAAGACATCGCCATGGCAACAGCTTACCTGCCATTTGATCGAAATAAAATTACCATGGCCGCATTTTATGTCTGTATCGTTTCGTGCAGTTGCAGATGCTGAGAAATTAATAGCAAATCTAACATGTAATTACCTGAATTCTTCCGAATGACAGGACATAACTCCTCGGAGTCCTTCGCATAATTTCTAGACTAACACTGTCTTTTACGTGTGTGTGTTTTGTTCAGGTTATCTAATTCATCTCAGAATACATGTTTCAATTATTGTAATAATACAGGAAGTATACTTCGAGTGGATATTTCGATACTAGCAACATCTCTCCTGACAAAAATGAAATCGAAACCTGTAAACCTCCATGATTAAGAGACTGGTGAAGCCGAGTGGTTTCTTTAATGTCAGAGAGAAAATAAAAGCAAGAAAGTAGACAGGTTGAGGAACCCAAGAAAGAACATTAGTGAGATTTCAAGACAGGGCAGGGCAGATTGGTCATTGTAGTTTTCTTTTCTTTTTCACGGTACTTTCTCCATCTGAAAATCTTATAAAAAAAAGTTTACCACAAAAGAAAGCAAAAACTGCTGAACATGACCGTTCAACAGTATCCTCGATTAAATCAAATCTTAACCACAAATTAACAAAGATAATCCCACTCTTATTTTTCGTATGAAATAGGTATACCTAGTTCCTTAAGCTACACTTAGGTGTCAGATAATGACATGAAGTCTTTTCTCGTGTAAATATAATAAAAATAAAAAATGAAGACAAAAAGGTTTTTACTTCACTTCACCCCACCTGCTGCTATAGTCTCTGTTTATCTTCACTTTTATCAGTTTTTGACAGTGTGAGCATATCAATCTAAAGGAATGTAATGCTGGAGTCTCGTTTCAGAGAGAGATAGAGAGGGTGCGAGTGAGTTTGATAGGGAAAATGGGGTGAGCTAGTAAGATATGCAGCTGGGGGTAGTATCACATGATCACAGCCCCATTATTTTACCGGGTTTCATTTGTTTGGTATGTTCTTGATCTGTGATGTTCATAAGTGATCATTATTTCCAGTTTTCGTAGGTTCCCATTTGCTTCTAGTTTGCGTTTTTTGTGTTCTTTTAGATGGTAGTTGGTAGTTTCTTGGTTGCTTATCAAATACCGTCATCAGATTTTATCACTGAACATAAAGGATCGTTTCTGTGTTTGTGTAAATGTAGTTTTGCTTTCTTTTGGCAAGTTCCAAGTGTCATGGGTATCTTTCGAGTTCAAGTTGATATCAGTCCGGTTCAAGATTGTGCTTTTCTTTTCCTTTGAATGGTAGATCGAGTTTCATGAACTCATCCTGGGTTTGGGATCACTGTTGGCTGCTCAGTTGCGCGTTACTTCTTCTAGAGTTATTTACATTAGGACTAATGTTGGGCCAGTATTGGTCATTTATTTGTAATGCTGCATAGTACTACTTCTTGCATCCTGAATCTGGGAAATCAAACAGTGCAATCATGAAATTTTGAGTATTTGACTCGCTTTCTCCTGTTTGATTTTCTTTTCATTCATTCGAACTGCTTGCCTCTATCTTGCGTGGTTGTCTTTGCACACTATGAATTTGTAAGATCTGATTTTACTTTTATTTCAATTCATCGATTTGAAGGTTATTGAAGTGAGGAGTTCCATTTGCAACACAAACAGTGGACTTGATCAAGAAGTTCCATTTGCACGAACAACAAACAGGTAGTCTTCATATGAACTGCTTATAAATTTTTAGAACATAGAATGAAAATATTAAACTCGTTTGTAACTCGATAATCATGGTCTGTGTAGGTATAACAAGTGACATATGAAGTGAAGATCTTGAAGGATCCTTTGGGGCAATATTGAGTAGCTAGAACAGCTTAAATTATTATTCTGGCCTGGATCCCCCACTTGGGTTTTTATTACTGGTACAGGAACCAGGCTTTTCCAAAGTCCAAGCCAGTCGCTTTATTGTTCTTGGCTGGGGTCATGGCAACACTTTTACATTCTGAGTCCAGAAGATTGTATTCTTGGTGGTGGGACAGCCACATTAGTCCGAAGAATTCGAAGTGGCTTCAAGAAAATCTCACAGGTCTTCATTCTCTTCTTGGATCTTTGTCAAATATTATGGACTCTATTTGCTTAATATATATGCTTGATGCATAGGAAGTTATGCTTGGATGCTCTTTTCTCTGCTATTGATTGTAGATATTAAGTCAACGAAAACTTTTTCTGATTTAAGAAAAAAGAATCCAGTTATCATAAATCTCATCTACGGCCCAATTGTAATTACTTTTTCCCTTGTTAATTAAAAGCCCTGTTATCAACTGAATGCGTGTCTGGTTTGAATCTTGTCAAATGCATAGCCTCATACTCTTATTGCCATAATTAATATAAGATTATGTGGCCTTGATGACAGTAAACCAAGCTTCTGTATTACATGTATCTATTGATGTGATTTATGGACCACATTCTCAATGAGCACGGATTTGTTTCAACAGATATGGATGCCAAAGTCAAAGCAATGATCAAGGTCATTGAAGAAGATGCCGATTCTTTTGCAAGGAGGGCAGAAATGTACTATAAGAAGCGTCCTGAACTGATGAAACTGGTGGAGGAATTCTACAGAGCTTACCGTGCATTAGCAGAGAGATATGATCATGCAACTGTGGAGCTCCGCCAGGCTCATCGAACAATGGCAGAAGCATTTCCCAACCAAGTACCATGTGTACCGGGTGATGATTCACCTTCAGGATCTTCTGGGCCCGAGGGTGAGCCACATGCTCTAGAAATGCCACATCCCATTCGTGCATTTCTTGACCCAGATGACCCGCATATGGATTCAGTTGGACTCTCTATTAACAAAACAGGTTTAAAGCAGCTCAACGAGTTGTTTGGCTCACGGCATGCAGTATCTCAAGTTTCAAAAGTTGCAGATGGAAAATTGAAAAAAGGCCTGAAGATTCATGAAGCAGCAGAGGTTGACACTGGAAAGCAAGCTGAAACTGAAGTTCAAATCTTAAAGAAAGCTCTTTCAGAGATTCAAACTGAGAAGGAAGCTGTTCTTCTTCAATACCAGCAGAGCTTGCAGAAGTTATCCAGCCTGGAGAGAGAACTAAATGATGTTGGAGGGATTGATGAAAGGGTAGGCAGAGCAGAAATTGAAATTAAGATCCTGAAGGAAACCCTTGTTAATTTAAAAGCTGAAAGGGATGCTGGTCTTCTTCAGTACAACAAATGCTTGGAAAGAACATCTGCTTTAGAGAATGTGATCTCTAAAATGGAAGAGGATGCAAAAGGACTCAATGAACGAGCTATTAAAGCTGAAATAGAAGCTCAAAATCTCAAGCAAGAACTTTCAGGATTAGAAGCTGAAAAGGAAGCCAGTCTTCTTCAGTACAACCAATGTCTTGAACTGATATCCAGTTTGCAGAAGAAAATTTTTATTGCAGAGGAAAATGTTAGAATGCTTAATGCACTAACCAAAAGAGCAGAAACTGAAGCTAAAGCATTGAAGGAGGGCCTTGCTAAATTGAAGGAAGAGAAAGAAGCTGCAGAACTTCGGTATGAGCTGTGTTTAGAGAAAATAGCTATGATGGAGAGTGAAATTTCTCATGCTCAGGAGGATGTCAATCAACTAAACAGTGAAATTCTGACAGGGACTGCAAAATTGAAAACCGTAGAAGAACAGTGTTTCCTGTTACAGAGATCAAATCAATCTCTGCAGTCAGAGGCAGATACTCTAGTACAGAAGATAGAAACAAAGGATCAAGAGCTTTCAGAGAAGGAAAATGAGTTGGAGAAGCTTCAGGTATCGCTGCAAGATGAGCAGTCACAGTTTCTTCAAGTTGAAGCCACTTTGCAGACATTGCAGAAATTGCACTCTCAATCTCAAGAGGAGCAGAGAGCTTTGGTAATTGAGCTTCAGAATCGCTTCCAAATGTTGAAGGATTTAGAGATATCCAACCATGATCTGCAGGAGAACCTCCAACAGGTTAAGGAAGAGAACCAGAACCTCCATGAATTGAACAGTAATTCCGTTATTTCAACAGTAAATTTGAAAAATGAAATTATTGGCTTGAAGGAAATGAAAGAGAAACTTGAAGAGGATGTTTCCCTACAAGCAGCACAGAGCAATTCCCTACAGCAAGAGATTTTCCATTTGAAGGAGGAAATTGAGGGTTTGAATACAAGATATTGGGTTTTAATGGAGCAAGTGGACTCGGTAGGTTTAAAGCCAGAGCACCTTGGCTCATCTGTGAAGAACTTGCAAGATGAAAACTTGAAACTAAAAGAGGTCTGCAAAAAGGACACAGAAGAAAAGGAAGTTCTCCATGAAAAGTTGAGTGCAATGTATAACATTATGGAGAACAATGTCGCTCTGGAGAGGTCCCTCTCAGATTTGAATCGCATGCTGGAAGGGTCAAGAGAGAAGGTTAAAGAGTTGCAGGAGTCCTCCCAGTTTCTTCAGGGAGAAAAATCCAGTCTTGTTGCTGAAAAATCCATCCTGCTTTCTCAGTTACAGATTATGACAGAGAATTTGCAGAAGCTCTTGGAGAAAAATGCCTTGCTGGAGAATTCTCTCTCTGGTGCTACTATTGAGCTTGAAGGTCTGAAGACAAGGTCAAGAAGCTTAGAAGAATTGTGCCAGACGCTAAAGAATGAGAAATCCTATCTTGAAGATGAAAGAAGCTCCCTGGTCATACAGCTGAAAAATGTTGAAGAGAGACTGGGAAACCTAGAAAGGAGATTTACAAGTTTAGAAGAAAAATACACTGATCTGGAGAAGGAAAATGATTCTACACTTTCTCAGGTAAAGGACCTGTGGGGTTTTCTTGGTGTAGAAAAACAAGAGCGTTCATGTTATATACAGTCAAGTGATTCTCGACTTGCAAATCTGGAAAGCCAGGTCCGTCATCTGCATGAAGAAAGAAGGTTGAGCACGAAAGAATTCGAAGAACTGGATAAAGCTGTAAATGCTCAAGTTGAGATCTTCATCTTGCAGAAGTTTATTAAAGATTTAGAAGAGAAGAATTTGTCCCTGTTGATTGAGTGTCAGAAACATGTCGAAGCCTCCAAATTCTCAGATAAACTAATATCAGAGTTAGAGGCTGAGAATCTTGAGCAGCAGGTTGAAGTAGAATTCCTGTTAGATGAAATTGAAAAGCTTAGAATGGGTGTTATTCAAGTTTTGAGGACTCTTCAATTTGATCCAGTTAATGAGCATGAAGATGGGAGTCTTGCAAGTATTTTGGACAATATCGATGACCTAAAAAGTTTGCTCCTTATAAAGGAGGATGAGAAACAGCAGTTGGTGGTCGAGAATCTGGTGCTGTTAACTTTACTCGAACAGCTGAGATTAGATGGTGTTGAGCTTGAGACAGAGAAAAGCATCATAGAGCAAGAGTTCAAGATAATGATAGAGCAACATACTATGCTGGAAAAAAGTAACCACGAACTGCTAGAGATGAACAGGCAATTGAGATTGGAAGTGAGCAAGGGAAAGCAGCAGGAAGAGGAATTGAAAGCTCAACTTGAAACCCAGCATTTGAATCTGGCAAGTTTGCAGGGTTCGTACCTGCAATTGAAAGAAGAAAATCTGAAGGTGCTTGGAGAGAACAGATCTTTGCTTCAGAAAGTTTTGGACCTCAAAGAGGAAATGCATGTACTTGAAGAGGAAAACGGTAGCATTCTCCAGGAAGCTGTAACTTTCAGTAACCTCTCATCGGTGTTTGAGAGCTTTGCAGCAGAGAAAGTTGAGGGACTTGAATCCCTTTCTAAAGATATCAGCTTTCTAAACTTGATGAACAGTGATCTCAAGCAGAAGGTTGAAATGTTGGGGGATAAACTGCTATCAAAAGAAACAGAAAGTCTACATCTTAATAGAAGAATTGAAGAGTTGCAGCAGGAACTGCAGGAAGAAAAAGACTTGACAGATCAATTAAACTGTCAAATTGTAATTGAAAAAGATTTTCTTCGAGAGAAAGCAACAGAGCTTTTCCTAGTGGAACAAGATATCACAGCTACCAACAACTTAAATGCAGAATTTCACACCACTATTGAGGAGCTTAAGAGGCAATGTGAAGCATCAAAAGTTGCAAGAGAGAACATAGATAAGCGTATTCTTGAACTGTCCCAAGTTTGCACAGATCAGAAAGTAGAGATCGAATGCCTTAACGAAGCAAAAGATGATCTGGAGTCAGAAATGGCTACATTGCTCAAGGAAATCGAGGAAAGACAGACCAGGGAAGAGAACTTGAGTTTGGAGCTTCAAGAAAGAAGCAATGAGACTGAACTGTGGGAAGCTGAGGCTTCATCATTCTTCTTTGATCTTCAAATATCTTCCATCCACGAAGTTCTGCTTCAAAACAAAGTTCGCGAGCTGACTGTAGTTTGTGGGAGTCTTGAAGAAGAAAATGGCAAAAAAGATATTGAGATTGAAAACATGAAAGAAAGGTTTGGCAACCTGGAAAGCGAAATTAAAAAAATGAAGGCTCATTTGTCAGCATATGTTCCGGTCATAACTTCATTGAGAGAGAATATAGAAAATCTTGAGAACAATGTGGTTCTTCAGACAAGTCGAGGACAAAAGGTATTGTTCTTTCTTTCGTTAGAAAATGCTAACTATTGCAGCAATTCATCATATTTAGTCCAAGCTAGATATGACCTGTTTTATTTTCCTTTGTGTGTGGCTTAACAAGAAAAAGAGTTTCTACACTTTAATAATCCCTTGTAAGCTTGTTCAATCAATACAGATTTATCTTCTACTTGTAGAAACTTTATCATCAGACTTGACAGATATCATTTTTTAACTTTTCAAGTGTCGAATTTTAAAATATAGGCTTATTCCCTTAGTTCATAGCAAATTCATTGTAGTGATGTCTGTGCATGTGCGTGTGCATGTTAATTAGAATTCAAGCATGCTGAGCCAATAATTTACGCTGTCTCCTAGTCCTTTTCTATTCAACTGTTTTATGCGGGTGGTGTGCATTCTAATGACTGGTCTTCTTCATTTGTCTTCAGGGAGTAGAGATGACTAGTCATCTTCATGAAAAGAGCCCTGAAGAACTCATAAATGATGAAAGTGTTGCAGTAACGGATGGAATTTCAGATTTGCTGAAGATGAAGTCTAGAATTAATGCAGTGGGCGAGGCAGTGGTTAAAGAAATGGATAGGCTTGCAGCTGAAAAGGCGGTGTTGAAAGAAATGGATAGGCTTAAAATGCAGGAAATGGGGAACACTGAGGAACCCTTAATGAAAGGGGCTGAACAGTTAGAGTTGAGAGGCCGATCAGCTGCAGAAAAGGATGTCCAGAAGGATGAGATGGAACTTGCAAACAAGCCCACTGATGCAGCCAAGACACAGAAGAACAAATCTGAAATTTCTGAAGTGAGGAATGAGATTTTGATGAAAGATATTCCACTTGATCAGGTCTCGGAATGTTCATTAAACAGGAGAAGCAAGAGAGAGCATGCTGGGAAAGATGATCAGATGCTTGAATTATGGGAATCTGCTGAAAAAGATTGCCTTGATCTGCTTGCTGACAAGCAGAAGCCGCCAGCCCCTACTGAGAATGTAGCTGAATGTTATCAATTCAAAAACGCCAAATGGAAGAGTCAGGATCCGTCTTTGGAACTGCAGATTGAGAAGGAAGTGGGCATTGACAAGCTAGAGGTATCAACAAGCATCACTAGAGAACCAAATCAAGATGGAAACAGAGGAAAGATCTTGGAGAGGCTTGCTTCTGATGCTCAGAAATTAATTTCTCTTCAAACAACAGTGCAAGACTTGAAAAAGAAAATGGCGTTGAGGAAGAGAGGCAAGAGGGTCAATGATCTTGAATTTGAAAGAGTGAAAAGACAGTTACAAGAAGTTGAGGAGGGTGTTCTGCAGTTGGTTGATACTAATGATCAGCTGACCAAGGATGCCGAAGAGAGCCCCCCTTGTTTGGAGGGGAATACTTCAGTAGAGATGGAAGAGACTGGCACCATGCGCAGAAAAAGAGTGGCAGAACAAGCACGGAAAAGTTCTGAAAAGATCGGAAGGTTACAGTTTGAGGTGCAGAGTATCCAGTACACACTGGTAAAACTGGAGGATGGAAAGAAAAGCAAAAGTAAGCACAGATTTTCTGGAAGTAAAACAGGCATCCTCTTGAGAGACTTCATAAACAGCAGTGGCAGGAGAAGCAGCAGAAGGCAGAAGAAGGGTTGCTTTTGTGGGTGTGCAAGATCTTCAACTATTGAAGACTGAGGTGACCACTTTAAGTTTAGCTAGTTGTTATTTCTAGCTACAGCTCTTGAAGCATTCCAGATTTTTGTGTATTTTAAGAGATTAAGTTAGGCCGAAGCTATTCATGTTTAGCTTAGTAAAACCTGAGAATAGGCTGATCTAGAAAATAGTACATGTTTCTCCAGCCTTCTTACCATTGTAATTTCAACTGAACTGCGCCAATGCAATCTAAGTTCCATGTATAAAAGGTCTCATCGTGCTGAATGTCACCAATATCATCCTAACGAGTTGAAATTCAGAAGTTCTTAAAAACTAAATATTTTGCTGACAGGAAAGCTCCTGTCTCGACTTCCACCCTTCCCTAAATCCGCAAATGCTTAAAAAACATGGTCAACAGCCATCTAATTCCTTGCAGATCCAAAACCGAGGTGGCATTTGTGAAGTTTTAGATATGAATACCATGGCCCTGCCCAACAGATTGACCACTGGTTCAGCAAATATGAGGGTCATATTTATGCTCATCACATGTCACATATTCCACTCATGATTCCCATCTAATTTTATCTTCTCCATTTGTGCTGTGAAAGATTCACCGACGCAAATGGCATAGAAGCGGCTGATTCTCATGGGCATACATGGGTTAGCTCAATAACTTTGCCCTGGGTTTGATGGATATTTCTCGACCAAAGTGAGGGTGAAATGAATTTTTCAGGCATAGCATAGATCTTCTTCTATGAAATAGCAGATCTTTCCTGGTCATCAAATGAGTACAAAAACAAAGGATAATTAGGATACACGGGAGGGTACAATTAAAAATTTGTGTCAAAATTTATCATTTTTCTATAATAATATTCATAATTTTAAGTAACTCAATAATTGAAATTGATGTTGTTTAAAATTATTGTTCCAGGACCTATATTTTCTTGGCCATCAATGTCCTTGTCTTCTTCAGAAGGCTAAGAATTGTAGTCTCTTCCGGAGGATTTTCCTATTTTTTTCTATCTTCTTAGGAGATTGATTATCTTACAAAGCTACGTAGCAAACAGATGTTTGATCCGAGTTATTTTACTGGTACATTATTATATGTATACTGTTTTTTTGATTCCCTGGCGCATTAAGGCCTGGGAATAATCTTCTTGGACAATTGCAGTCTTTATAATTAAAAAATAAAATGTGTGGCTGTTTTATTGTGTGATGCATTGCAGCTTCTGAAGTGATTTTTTGTGGACTTAAACAATGTGTAAACGGGTTTGCCCTTAATGATCCTGGGATTGTTTGTTGTTGATTGGGGTGTTTTTGGTTTTTCATCCTATTTTGAAATTGCATATTCGATTCTTCTCTGGCGCAACGTGTCCATACACGTGGCAGCCACTACTCCATCTCTAACCAGAGCGAACAATCGGGACAAAATCTATATCGTGATTTTCTGCACCGAGGTTAGATTTAACAGGGATATTCAATGTATCTGCCTTCACCCGCACAAAAATATGTTCAAAACCTTGATAAAAAGATTTGTACATCACTAGTACTTGCAAACTCTTACAAAAGTCAAATAAAACAGTTTCTAATAAGAAAAAAAATCTAATCTAACAATTTTTTTTTAATAAAACAATAATTTTATGTTAGTGATTTTATCAAAACCTACTAAACAAATAAATTTATATATTTTATAAAACTTACATTTCACAATAATTCTTCATAAATTTATTATTTTGCTCAAATTTATATTATAATAAAAAAACTCTTACATAATTAATATTTTTTATGTTGAAAAAAATATAATTCCAACTGCTGCGACGAAAGGCAGATAAGTGGGTAGTATATATATATTACTCGTGGTGTTTGATAACTTAGAGAAGTTTTAAAAAACAACCTTGTTGGAGGAAGAAGGAAAAAATAAAAATAGAGTTACAATATTATACAAGAGTGGTTGAATTTTATGACTACTAGATTGCATTTTATTATACAAACAGAGCGGAAAAAACTCAAATAACATACAGCTAAACTAATATGCCTCTCAACGCTACAAAGTTTTAAAAGAATTTCATCCGAGATTTTTATGGGTTACATTCCCTTTCAATGGTGGGGAGTGAGAGAAGGGAATGAGGGTATGGATTGCAGTATCAACTTCCGACCACTCCGACGACCAGGGGATGGTTCTAAGTTACTTTGAGGAGGAGAGACCCTCTTGCTGTTGGGAGAAGAAGTCTTAATGCCAGAGCTTGGAGAATGGTTTTCTCGAAGGATCTCAGGAATTTCATCATCTGGAACATTTTGGAATTGCTTTTCAAACTTCCATTGAGGTCGAAGAAAATTTTGTTTTCCATATCTTTGGCCAGTATACAATCCAGAAGATGATCCGACGCCAAGAAAACTTCTTGGCGGCTTGCCCTTAGATGAAAATGGCAGCTGAACCAGTGGTCTGGCAACAAATTTCAAAACATCAGTAAAGATCAAATAAAAAAAATCAACCTTTAAGGAAGTGAATAGTTCAGAAAGTTAACCTGGAAAACCGTAATGGTGTTGTGGGTAGAGCAGAATGTGGATGTTGCTCATCATTATTCTGGATTTCAGTTTTCTGCAATGTTTTATCAACCCCATTCTTTTCACTTGCTTCTGTTTCATCTTCTGGTTCATCGTCCATTTCCACTGAAGCAGATCCTAAATTTGGAAAGTCTTTGAAGCAACAACAATTTTTAGAATTAACATTACCGAAATAAGAAATTAGTTTATTTATTTCTTGGAACATTTAAAGCCACTACATGATTAGAGGAAGGTTGCCTGTGCAATAAGTTGCTAATATGTATGAAAGCAAACTTTTGGGTAAGACTTACCATCCTTTCTTCCAAACGCATTCTTGCATCCTTCACATCTGCAGTTAAGGGAGCATCCAACACCACCCTTCACAAGAGAACCATGATTTGATGAATCAGTTTATATTAAACATCAAAAGCATACGGAATATATCAAGGAAACTACCTGATAGCATTCACAGTATTTCTTTAGGCAACTTGATTTCTTGCAGTTGCATCCTCTTTTATGCCGGGCTGAAGCAGGAGTTTTGCTGGACTCATCCTAGATTGAAGAAGCATTCAAGTTAAAATAAAAGTTTGACTGTTTTGCCTAAGCCAAAGGTAAGATAAGATTTGAGCTGACCCCAATTTCAGGTGCAGGTTCAGAGCTCCTAATCACTTTGGGAGCGAATGCAAGTGGGTTGCGAGACTCTATCTGTTTGCGAGTTGCAAGAACAGTATCTTCATGAATTGGCTTGTTGAAGCAATCTTGACATGCACATGGCTCTATGCAGTAGACACCAGCAGCAAAACATTCACAGTATCTGCACGTTGTACATATATATTACATGATATATGATCATTATGATCCAGCTAAAGGTTATGTTTAGACATGCCAAGAGTCAAATAAATGAGGGAGAGGAAAGGGAAGGAATGAAAAAACTTGAGCATTCACCTCAAGCATACCAAACAAGAGGATATAATCAAATTGGAAACTAAGCTGATCTTTAGATCCAAGTTTGAAGCTTAGCTAATGTAAGGACCCTGTTCATGATAAGGGCCATTGAGGAAAGGGATCTTCATTGATAAAGATGTTTTTTCCTAAATAATTCTGCCTATACTTCCATAGATAAGAGAAGTCATATGAGATACAACAGCAGTCAAACTGTGAAATCTTGCCCTACACAGGATATAACATAGCTTGTGACCACACCAGAGAACAGAGATCTATTTTTGAATAGCACATCCGATTTGGGTCACTAGCTGGAAACAACATCCCTTATGGAATAAAATTTCAGAAGATGACTACTTACAGTTTCAAACACTTTGATTTCTTACAGTTGCAACGCTTGCAGGCCTCAGCTTCTCCTTCCAACCTTCGCCTGGAAATAAATTTAATATTCAGGACATAAATTTAATATGCATAGACATACTAATAAGTGTAAACGATATTAGGTAATAACTGTACAGGAAACACATTGTCAAATAACATGCCTCTTCTTTTTCGGGCTAGTCTGGCTGAAATCTTCCACAAATGGAACAACATTGTCATTAGGATCCATGTCTCTTTCAGCAGACACTAAGGTCAATGATTCATCAAGTTCTTGACCACTTATTGGGGAGTGAAAGGAGGCAGCAGAACCCGACAAAGTAACGGAAGAAGAGAATGTCTCATGCTTGATTTTCTTGCTATCCTTGGCATTTATTGCCAAAGCATTTAAGTGCAGACCAATTCCAGGTAAAATGCATCTTGAAGAATCACTGCTGGGCTTAAAAGGCACCAATTCTGTATTTTCGTAGGTAATTTTCTCATCTGACTGCACCACCACCGAACCAGAGCTTGAACCATCTTCTATGTTCTTCCTACAGGCTCCTACCTTCTCAAAGTCAAGACAGCGCCTTCGCATGCCACGGTGCAAATTAGAGACAGCCTACAGAATCATAAAATAATTGAGCTGTTGTCAGAAAAGTCATCGAGTTCCTCAAAAGATATGAATTGAAGAACAGTAAGAAAACAATTTCAGTCAAGTAAAATACAAACCTTCAAAATTACAAAGGGGTCAATCTTAAAGAACATGAAAACTTTGAACAGAATGTTTATATTTAGGAATTGAAAATGCAATGGAATTGAAGCTGCCAAATAAGGAAACCATGCCACCATAACAAATACATATCAAATCTTGGCACAAGTTTGTCCATTGCAGATTGATTAATGGAACAAAATTTTGGTTTGCCAATTCTATACCCTACATAGTTATATTTTATGTGATAAGCTGCTAAAGGGGATTTATGAAGAATCAGTGGAACATGTAAACATAAAACTGAATATGGGTTGGGAAGGCATTTTTTAGTACAAGTTAAAAGGTAGAAAACAGGAAATGCTTTTTAGGTTCCACAATAGAGTTGTGGTTGGAATAGTAGCTGACCGACTGCCTGTGCTTGGTGCAGCATGACCTATTTATAGCTTCCCTGAGAGTTGCAAGCACAAAAGGTTGCAGTGCTCACTTTCAGGAAGCTTATAATAATTTGATTTTTTCCCTACTAAGTATATCAACATGAACAATTAGTAGTAAGTAGAAGGGAGTTTTGTTTTACACCTGCCTAGCTTCCCTGAGAGTTGGAAGCACAAAGGGTTGCAGTGCTCACTTTAAATATGTTTATAATAATTTGATTCTTTTCTTGCTTGGTATATCAATATGAATAATTACTATTAAATAGAAGGGAGTTCATGCTCGCATGACAAATAAATCAAAACAATTTCATCAACTAGAAAGATGCAAATTATGCAGTAGATATCAGCAACGGATATGAAATGCATCTTTTTACCTTAGAAGGATTGCTAATTATGTATTTATCTGGATCCTCGTTAGCAGCAAGATTGTCATGAGTTGGGTCCATTTGCGTCAGTTCAATGGTTTCCCCATGTTGAGTGAAGGGGTCTTCCTTCTCATTTTGCTCACCAGGACCAAAAGGATTGACTATTTGCATTTTGCGCACCTCATTAAAAGAGGTGCAAAATCCTACAACAGGGTTTGGTGACTTCTGAAAAAGTTCCTTAAAACCGTCTGCGTCAATGGGAGAATTGAAAACGAACAGATCAGAAGCATCTGATATCAAATTCTCCCAGTCACATTCTGTAGCCTCATTTTTACTATCAATCTTGTATAACCCTGCTAAATGCACTTGACCTTCAGGGGAATCTTTATGAGAAGCCACATTAGTTAATGGAGCAAGTGATGCTATTGTGCCAGCTGATTTGGACACGATATCTGCCTGAGTACCACAACGAGGTGTTTGGTCACTATCAGGGCTACCACAATCATATTTTAACGTCCGTGGCAGTTCAATTGTGAACTTCAGATGTTCACCAGGAGGTTCAACTGAACCATCTCTAGTGGACACCCCGGAATCAAAATTCTCCTGTAGCTCAGTTGAATTATCATAAAGCTGAGCCGCATCCACAGCTAACCCTTCATCATTACGGACCTCATTCCCATTTTCAGACGAAAACTCTGGTTTTGAGAGATCAACATAGTTATGCCTGCAACAGAAGAGTGGAGTTGAGCAAAAGTATATATGTTTTTATTGTAGTCCAGACCAATGATGATTGTCAAGAAAGTCAATTACCTCTTAAGGAACCTAGTTTCCTTGTGAGAGTTGACATGGGGAGAAGTAAAAACGGACGGAAGGGATGCAAAACTAAGCGAGTGGAATGTTTGGGCAATGTTTATGGACTTCACAGGCTTGATGGGAGAAAGGCTATTGATATAGTTAAAAACAGGTGAATCCTGCACCCAGAAGCAAAAATTCATGTCAATCATGGAACAAAGAAGCAACCAGATGGAACAAATACAAAATCCTAAATTACTGATCTAGAATCAAATAAGAAAATTCGTTCAGACAAGGTAAACTATTACTGAGATAAAAAAAAATACATTAATCTTTTTACACTGGCCATAAAAATAAAAAAATAAAAACAAAAAGAGAGAATTTAACATAAGTCGATATAAACAACAAATAGATCCAGATAAATCAGGAGAATTTTTTTTATTTCTTTCACGAATGTGACTGTAAATTGAGATCTCAAGATTGAAATGCTCCTTCGCAGTTGATAACATTTCAAGAGACATGAAGGTAACACAAGAAAGAACCAGATTGTAAAAATTGAACTTAAATTAGAGATGTCAACCACATGAAACTCAAAATTCAGACAGAAAACTAACATAGCTGACAATTTAACAAGACAGGACGCTGATCCCAGAAAAAAACGGGTGAGTCTTTTCTGATAAAACACAGGCAAGTCAACCCACTAAGGCACCAGACCCAAGCGCATGCATTGAATCAAAACAACCAAACATACAATTCACGAATGCAAAAGGGTCAGAGAGATCAGAATAGGAGAGGTAAGGAATTACCTCGAACTTAGAAAGAGGAGAGGTGATCTGGGTCTTCTCTGGGGTATCCATTGCCATAGAAGAAGCTGCTCCGCATAGCTAAAGAAAGAAGAGAAGAGAAGAATTTACACTACCAGGCAACAGCTACAGTTTTGTTTTGATTTTGGTTCTCTCCATTGGCTTTCTATCACTTCACTTGTTTTCTTTTCTTTTCTTTTTTTGTTTTTGTCTAGAAAGAAAGAGAAAGGAGGATATAGATTCAAGAGAAGAAGCGGGAAAGCGGGAAAGCGGGAGAGCTTGGATTTTTCTCGTAGAGATAACTTTATTGACCCCCCTCGCCTCGCCTCGCCTCGCCTCAAGGCTCTACCCAGTCCACTCTCTCAACTCTCACAAGTCACCACCCACCACCATAGATAACAGCCAGCCCCACAATGCCACATCTGTCATCCTCCTATTTCAGGTACGTGGCGGAGGAGTGATTCACCTTTTACTTTTCAAAAAGTAACGTATCCCCACTCTTTACTGCTGTAAGAGATTTCTCTTTTTCCGTTTTTCTATTGAAAATTATTAAAGCTGTTTATACTTGGGGTCTACTGCTGTTGACTAATATTGTTTTCGTGGAGTAATTCTTTTTCGAGCATAATGAAAATTGATTACGCGTGAGGAGTGAGCGGTGTTAACTTGAGCGTTTGCCATTTCAGCTAAACCATGCTGTTGAAAAATATTAAATGATTTTATTTATTTTTTTATTTATGAATCTTAAATAATAATAATAATAACAATATTTTAATATATTTTTAAATAAAAAATATTTACTTTATACTTTCATAGGAGAATATTACTAGATTATTTGAGAGTCTCATTGATGTTGTTTTTTAAAATATTTTTATTTAGAAATATATCAAAATGATATTTTTTTATTTTTAAAAATTATTTTTTATATCATTACATGAAAATAATCCAAAAACACTAAAAAATAATTTTAAATAAAAAATAAAAATAAAAACTTGTTAATTTATTTCAAAAGAACTTTTAAAGCAAAAACACCCCTAATATATATGAATCATTGTCTAATTTATGTCTTCCGTGTACATGCTTGCTTTCCTCGAGGATCAGTTGTTATATTATGAAATCAAATTGCAATCATAGCTTATTGTTTTAGGCTATTTTTATTTTATGAATGTTTACTATTGAGTTTAAACTTTTTTTATTAAAATTTAAAAATAAAAAAAATGTTTTAAATTATTATTTTTTATCATTATATAACGTGTTAATATAAAAAAAATATTTCAATATATTTTTGATTAAAAATACTTTAAAAATTAACTGCTATCATATTTTTAAATGATAAAGGATCCTTTCAATAAATAATAACAACTGGGTATTTTTTTAACGGAATAAAACATTATATTTGCATTTATAATTGGTAAATTACGTACAACTTAAGCTTTCTAACATTTTTTCCAATACCATCCCATAAAAAAAAGATTAAATGACAAGTTGATCCATTACAGTTATTTTATATATTTAAATAACAGCCTCGTTTAGTTATTTTTTTATTTGATTATTTAAATAACACGAACTCACGAAGTAATGTTGCATCGGATATATTTTTTATGTGGCCTAGATTTGGAATTTGTGAGTATCTGCGCTGTCCGATTTTTTAGTATAATAATTTGGAAATAATTAAGACCCGAACCTTTAATTCATCATATAATTAAGTTTATTTTATTAATTACACGAAGTCAACGAAAGAAAAATATAATTTTAAAACCGTCCATAAATAAAAACTAATATTAATTAGCACGTAAATTAGTTTGTGAAATCATCAAAACTCAGTATTAATTGACATTGTAATTACCTGGTTTATGTTTAGTGCTACAAGTCAATGGGCTGAACTTTGCTTTCGAGCACATATCATTAGGCAGAGGAAAAAGGCAGATATAACCGAGCAGGGTCGTGGTCAGTGGTTGTTGGGGAGTGCCCTCTTCCAGTTCGAGTCCCCGTGAGAGTGGGCTGGAGGGCTCCTCCCCTTATGTCCTCCTGGTCCTACCCTGTATGATATGTCTATTACCCCCGTGGTGCCTTACATGCTTATTGAGCTTGCAGGATATTCAGTGGACCCGGAGAATAGTCGAGGTGCGCGTAAGCTGACTCGGACACCCCGATAAAAAAAAAACAGATATAAGAGACTGTTGATGAAACAAAAAAACTGTTGCCGTACGTTAATGGC
>CM018579.1:7667500-7670000 GCA_009078335.1 Salix brachista | reverse complement strand
TACTTCGGTCCCCTCACGAAGGCTTTCCCTAAAAAGGAAAGGGGCGAATACTGACAAAGCTAGCTCTAGCTCAGTCATCCACTACACTACGTTATTAACTCTGAAATGAAAGTTATTTTACTAGAAGGACGGACTCCGTGACCCTGGACTGAGTTCTTAGTATGGTCGGATAGCCATACTTGATAGGATAGAGTTCACCAAGAGATCAAGGCTGGTGTTAAAGATTATAAATTGACTTATTATACTCCTGAATATGAAACCAAAGATACTGATATCTTGGCAGCATTCCGAGTAACTCCTCAACCTGGAGTTCCGCCCGAGGAAGCAGGGGCCGCGGTAGCTGCTGAATCTTCTAGTTTGAAAGCGACGATGGGTGAGTTCAGTACCAGCTGTATATAGTCAACAGAATGGGTTATTAAGAATAAGAGATAGGGGTATATATAACACCAGTCATCTCTCTCATCGGGATTGGAAACCATAGTTGGAGTTCTTTTTTCAGTGTCGGATTTTTTACAATTAGCCTTTGCCTTCCAATTATGCTTCCTCCTATTTCAAAAAGACACTACGAAGCAAGTTCAGTCAGCGCATAAAGAGTCCGCTAGTGTAGTTGACTAGTAGTACCATTAGCCTTACCGTTCACTCGAAAGAACCATCGGGAACAGCCCTAGACCTTACCTTGGTGACCATACCAGCCCCATCTTTCATAGCAATCCAAAAGGCTGAGAGATCTTTTTCTTGTTGCTTCTGTTTGGGCTTGCTCCTCTGTTATCCCTGACTCTCTAAACTTAATGAATGAAGGAAGGGTCTCCGCTCCTTACCCTATCGGGCAAGTGGCTTACACTCCTTGCTTGCTTTCATCCTGCTTTTAGTGCCGCTTGCTTGCTCGAAGGAGGGGCTACCGCTCCTCGTCGGTAAAGCGGCTTGAATAGGACTTTCCCTATTTTCATTGGCCTTTTCTTCGATGTCAATGTGCTCAGGTCCTTTCTTTGCCCCTTCCTTTGGGTTGGGCTCTCCCTCAAATGCCCTTTCCCTTCGTTATCTCTACATGAGTGAAACTCAAGCACTCGAATATCAGTAGATTAGCGTCACGCCAACGCAACTCTCAAACCATCGGCGAGAGGAGAGTAGGTCCGCACCTTCAGTTGCACTAGTGAATAACCTTTTTTTTGAGTGAGTGAGTGCCAACAAAGTGCATGTGTTGTTGGTGGAGAAAAACATGGAATTATTATAAGTATTAGAATCCGGATTTTCTTGATTATCAGTAAAAATTACTACACGTTTGGCTTTTCGTGAACGAATCTCATGATCCTCCGCCGCGTTTTCTTCATTTTCACCCTCTTGTTGTTCCAAATCTTTCTTATCTGTTTACGTCGACTATTCACGAACTCTTGCCAGAGCCTTCAATTCAGAAGTTGTATCAATTTATAAAACATAGTCTCGACATTTTCTTTTTAGGGGGTTTACTTTACAGGCTTATCTTGAAAGAGGTAAGGGGAGACTTTTGCCGATTGAGAGACATAAGTTTTTTAGTAGAGATAGATAAGGCCGTCCGAGAATGCCATCTTAATACGAAGGGTATGCAGATGTAAGATGCACAAATAGCTCTTCATCCATATGGATAAAAAAAAGCGAGTCATTTCCGGTGAGAATGTTGTCGTCAACATATAAAGAATGAGGCAACGACCATGATGTCGACGAACAAACATGGAAAAATCCGCACGGCTACAGTGGAACCCTTTATCAAAAATACATTAGAGTCCCGAATCAAAGCCTTCCCTTGAACAGGAGCGAAAGCCAAAGGGGGAGGAGCAAAGGCTTAATTAAGTAGCCGCTGGTGTCGAAGCTGAGAAACTGCAGGATCGAACAAAGACCCATGCTTGGGAATTCCCAAGCAATCATTTGAAGCACTTTTTCTGCCTTTTTATATCATATCAAATTTACGGGAGTCCATATTTCATGAACAAAAACCAAATCTCTCTTCAATCGTTTCTCCCTTGAATTCCCACTTCGTCAACCCTTATTCGTTGATTGCATTCAGCCGGATGAGTTCCAAAGACAACAGCCGATTGTCCCCGCGAAGGCACGCGCCCTCACGCTTTCGAGCAGAATATCCATACCTTTCTTTTAGTAGTGAATGAGATGCTTGACAATAACGCAAAATTCAGACATAACATATAAGGTGTAACACAATGCCTTAAGTGTGGGAAGTCAGCTCACGCTTTTTTAATGATCTTCTTTTTCCTTCTATTCGGATCTTTCCGACGAATGTTGAGAATGGTCTGTTCATGAAACTTCGGGTACCTTTACTATCGAAAAATGATGTTCCCAGGAGCAAAACCATCTAAGCCAAGATCGTGAATTCCTTTCACTAGCAGCCTTAATGCCGACAAAACATCAACAGGATCGGAATCAGGGAATATTTGAATTATTAATTATTTCATTTTTCATATAACATAGAAAAAAATACAGATTTGGGTCGGTTGTCATTAATCATTTGAGA